>CM034155.1:367438117-367986388 GCA_019776745.2 Taxus chinensis
TCAGAATCCGTTGCCGGAACTTCTTCAATGACTCAGCTATATCTCTGCCACGAGGGACTGACGTGTTGGTTGCAGACTGAGTCCAAAATCCCAGACATTTCTCCATCTCTTTATCAAACTCGACGTGATTATGATAGTCTTTGTTTGCTTCTTCAATGGCAGACTGAAGAGAGCAAATTTCCTTCATCTTGTCCTTAGAGATGGAGTCTTCCTTGAAAAGATTATCTTTGACAAAAGCTCTGAACTGAGCTTTGATTTCTTGCAAGGACAAGGGAACGCCAGAGTTTTCATCCTGAAGATGACAATGCATATCTTTGAAAGCAGCAGATGCCAGTGTCTTGAAAGCTTCTCCCTTCTGCCAGCTATTCTTCATTTCTCCCACAGCTTCCTCCAGGACTTTGATTTTCCATTCCACGCTGTAGACCCAAGATTTTGACAGATTGTCCTTAGCATCATCGAAAATCTTATTCGCCAGTAAGATGTTCTCATCTGTCTGTCCCATGAGGCGAAGGTCTACAATGCAACTGCTCCAGAGTTTAAGCTCTTTATCCATGACCCCGATGGTAGAGGATAGCTTTTGTTGCAAATTGTCTACCTTTCCATGTAGCTTAAAAGCTTCATCGATGAAGTTTAGCCCGGCAACAAGCATGTCATCCACCATGGCTTCGATAGCTCTGCCATAGACTGAATACTTGTGCATATCTTTGATACTTTGCACTTCATCTTGGCTTAGAAGTACAGGAGGCGGTAGAGCAGTCAAGGGGGTAGGGTCCAAAACTTTGTCCTTAGACAAAAGTGACTTGATAAAACTTGTGAGAACTTGGGCTTGTTCTTCCAGCTACTCAATAGTCTGCTGCCCTTTCTCTACCCTTCCAATGACCCTTGTGACTGTTTCCTGGAGGTTATGAATCTCACCTTCAGGGGTAGACTCTCCCATAGGGATCCTTGAAAGCTCTAAGTCAGATGTCAGCAAGTTTGATTCTGATTTGTCCACTGTAGGCTTAGCAATCTCCAGGAATTGCTGACCTTGAGCATCTGACACAATCCTGGAAGTAGTTCTGGCTTTCTTGGCACGAGAAGGAGTGGTGCCCAACAGGGCTGCTACAGCATCAAAATTTGGTCCCAGGTTTTGAGAGGAGGATTTCCTCTTCCTTTTGTCAACCAGAGGCTGCACCCAAGCAAAAGAGGAAGAAGAATCTGCAGGAGAGGCAAGGGGACCAAGAGACAGGGAGCTCATGACACTCAGGGTCTGTGCAGCTGTTGACTCGAGCTGAGAGGTGAGTAGAGCACTGGAGGTAATGGCAGTAGAAGAATGAGTAGCACCTGGAAGTTCAGTGCTCTGGACCTCCTTATCTTTATCTGCTGGATCTTCAGGAACATTTGCAGGAGTTGGCATCTCACTTTCTTCACTTTCACTGAGAACAATGATGTTCTCTGGCCCTATAGGCAGCTCTGCCTGTTTCCTTGGGGGGTCATTCTCTGCAGGCTCCTTCTTTACCTCTTTTAGTTTCTTCTTGTATACTTGGGTAGATGGAGAAGGGGTAGATCCTGTAGGTCCTGGAGTTGTTGAGGCAGGAGGGGTCTTCACTGGTGTTCCAGACTCTGGAATTGATGTCTCTCTTATGGGTGTAGAATCATCCTTGGAGCTGGATTCTCCTGAGTGCCTCTTGAATTCCCGGATCTTTTTACTGAACCAGACCCTAGTCCTGATTAAGACTGGAGCAAGGATCTCGGCCAGATCATCTCTCTCTTTCCTGTTCCAATCCAGGTCCTCCAGAGGGGTGTGCTTAATCACATTTTCATACTCATACGAGTATAGCTCAGAATTGTCATCCTGGAGACCTTCAGGAACTTGGTACAGACTGAGTTCTTTGATCAATTGCAGGGAGAACCTGCCACAATGCCTCCTTCTGGCTTCAAAATCATCTGCACAGTCAGCCCAGTAGTCTTCTGTGTCTGCCCTATGATGATAGATTATCTTGAGGTTCTGTTCAATAAAATTCTTCAAGTCAAAGCAGGTTCTTGGCTTGAAGAAATGAACAGTGATAGGGACCAGGGCTCTTTCTACGTTCTGAGCATCCAGAGCTGTTTTGCATGTATAGTTTCCCAGAGAGATGGGAAAGTGCAAGCCAGAAATCTTCTTGTCTCTGCAAGTTCTGTGCAGTTTGTCTAGTTGCTTGCATACTTCTATCAGTGCCATTTTGTCATTGCAGAACATGGGAAGCCGCAGAGGAGTGCTTTCATAACCAGCGAGCCTGATATAGGAAAATTTCCTGAATTGGATGAAATAGGCTCCATACTGCGATATCAGATTCATAGCTTCATCTGAAAACCTTCTTGCAGTATCACCTTCGAGCAATCTGACCACGTACATGGTGAAAGCATCGTTGACCCTTCTGAAATTCCGATTGCTGGTCTCTAGGGTGAACTGCGGGCAATAGGCATACACTGGATCATCTTTGTGTGCATCAATATAGGAGAAACCAAACCACTGCCTTGATGCTACTAGGGTATACATCAGATATGAAGTCATATAGAACTTCTTTGTTTGCTGAACGTTGGATAGCTGTTCCGTCAAATTCATACAGATGATCTCTGCCCAGTTGATGTTTTGTGTTCCCTCGCACACCATGCTGATGAGCGGGCACATCCAGAAGTGGAACTCATTGGTGGAGGGCAAACCCATAACCCGAGCCAGCAGGATTATAAAATCTGACAATTCTTCATTGAAATATGCTCGGAATAGGGTTTTGGTTAGGCGAGAAGCACCTTTCTTAGGGTTCTTCAGCCAAGACTTTTCCACTCGAGCTTTATATTTGTCACTATCTTGGTCGAACATAGCCTGTGCTTGATCCCGGGAAACGACTATAGCATTGTCCATCTCTGGAATCCTTAGGGCAGCGCCAATGGCGGCAGCGTCCAGCTTGGTAATGAGCTCCCCGTGTACATTTGTCAATTCGCTCGAATCGGGGTCGAAGTGAGCTCCACATGAAAGCACTGTATCAGCACACTGTACTGAGATTGGGAATCCTCCGGCAAAAGCTAAACCACTATCATTAATCATCTGTGCCATTGGTGTAGGGTTTGCATCTGTCATTCTTGCCCAAAAATCACCGAAGTCGAGATGACGAGCTTCACTGTCTCCTATATTGCTAACGGCAGACTCAAGCGGAGAAATTTGCTCCTGTCCCTGGAACTTGATCTTCATGGTGATAGTCTCGGAGCTGCAACCTAGACTTCTGGAAGGAATTTGCAAATGGAGGGGTATCACGCAGGTTTTCAAATCGCAAGGGTTCGAGCAAAAGATAGCATGGAAGCAATGCGAAAAATGTAAAGGGGAATGCTCGTTATATAGCTGTTTAGAGAGAGAAATGACTTTAATGCGCATTGAATACACAACCACCAATTTGAAAAGCATCATACTCGGAGTGAGCGGGAACAACTAAGTGCGAATGACACTAGGTACGCTTGGGACATGTGAGACGCGAATGCGCGAAACACGCGGCTCGGCCGGTTCGGGCGAAATAGGGAGAGGACGCACAAATGCATTTGGGACAAATGGGACGAAAATGTGCGAAGTACGCGGTTCGGGTGAATCAGCCGAAATTGGAACAGTTTGCATTTTTCAATTTGGGACAAAGAGCTCTGAAGTACGTGACTCGAGAGTTTCGGCCAAAAATGGGAAAGCTCGCACTTTTTAACTTTGGGACATTTGGGACAGGAAAGTGCGAAGTACGCGGGAAGGATGATTCGGCCGAAATTGGGACAACACACAAAATGAGTTTTGGGACACTTGGGACAAAACTCTCCGACAGGCCCGAAAATGGGACAGCTTCGGGGATTTCGGCCGATCGGGGAACAGAGTGCACTTTTGTACTTGGGACAGTTGGGACAAAAAGTTCCGACAGACCCGAAAATCACACAAGATGACCCAAAACACAGATTTTTTTAGATTTCACGACTTAGGCACTTCAGAGAAAAACCCTTTAACTCAAAATTTTGAAAATTTTACTCTTATCAGAGCGGGAAATTTTGAGTGGACAACATAACCTTAGCATGGAGACATTCTTTGTCCTTAGATTGCAACTTGAAATCATATCCTGTATTAGCAAGGTACTAAGAGGGAGTGAGGACAAACTGATTTCCTTCCCATTCAAGAACTTTTCTAAACATCTCGCTTTGCTGCTTAAAGTGATTACTTCCCAAAATAGAGGTTGTATCATTGAGAGGGAAGCCCTTATCAATCTCAATGAAATTTTGCAATATGGGAACCTGTTCCAGGCACATCAGGCCTTGAAGAATGGTGAGCGAAATCTGATTTTGAATTATTTCATAAGAATCATGCATACCCTCACTTTGTCATCCAAAGAAATTGCTTTCAATATCCAACTGTTCGAATCTCATCTTGATATCGGTCTTGAAATTATAACCTTGAATTTCTTCATAGAGGAAATCTTTACCCTTGAGTGTGCTTTTCTCCATGAACTCTTGTTCTGCACTTACAGAGCATTCCAAAGTGGTGTGACCAAGTTGATTTTGAACATACCCCTAATGCTCTCGTGACTTTTCACTTTGCTCTGAACAACTTCCCTCAAGGTGAGTCAACTCAACA
The DNA here is from genome assembly GCA_019776745.2 of Taxus chinensis. NCBI lineage: Eukaryota > Viridiplantae > Streptophyta > Pinopsida > Cupressales > Taxaceae > Taxus > Taxus chinensis. The sequence goes on from CM034155.1 coordinate 367,442,730, forward strand.
TTTTCCCTACCATCTTCTTCCATGGTGGAGATTTTATCTTCAAAACTGGAGATGTCTAAAGGAGATTCACGAACTTTTCTCCTTTTTCACTTATGAACTTCTTCGAACAATGTGGAAGAAAAGACATGCTTTCATGTTTACTCTCGTCAACCAAAGCATTGGGGAAGACATTAAATTCTTCCATACATTCTGTCTTAGCATCAAATACTTATGAATCAAAATGAGAAGAACAAATTGATTCATACATGCCCTGTATTTCCATAGCCTGAGTTAGGAGTTCAAGACTAAGTTGAAGGTCTTCAGTTTTTTCTACAACCTTCAAGATGTCTTGCATAGATGATTCTTCCAAGTTCACCATAAGCTCATCTTCACTTTTACTAAAAGTGTCTTAATGTTGTGCTTCCAAGAGATGGATGAAAATATGATCCATACGTTCCCATGATTCATTTAAAACATCCTTGTTCACTCCTTCCATGCTTCTCGTTGCCCAATATTCACTTTATTGCAAACACGAGTGTACTTGATTCACAATAAATCCTAATAAGGAGAAGAGGTCCATGCTTTATGGGAATGGCAATCTTTTGAGCTCAAAATCCATATCATCCTCTTGATGGGAAGCATAGGACCATGTTGAGGTGGAAGTATGGGAATAATTCTCAATTCTATCTTGATCATCTATTATTGAATTAAGGAGGGGGTTTAATTCTTCAACCATCTCCATTTCTTCATTCGACATTTCTTCATCACTTGAAGGCTCAAAATAAGAGGGCAAATCCTCCATGATCATCTTGAATTCATCATTTTTAGTCCATGATACTAGGTGGATTTCTTTCACTTCTTTGCACATGTCCATTTGATCATTAATTAAAAAATAAAAATTTGAAAGGGGATTATTCATGCTTACTTCAAATTGGACATATTCTTCATTATTGGTGGAGTCTTTGGAAAGCATTGAATCATCCATTAGGAAAAAATAATTCTCTATTTAATATATTACTTCCCAAAGGGAGTGTTCCTCGAGCCAAAAAGAGTTGATAAATGGAGGTTCCACCTCTATGTATCTTTCATCATCATGTCTATATTGAGTGCATGATTATTTTCTATACATTGATGCAAAGTTCATTTCAGAATTAGACCTGCAACATTTGAGTACGAAATGTTGAACTAAAGTACGTCATCAGGTAGTGATGGTACAATGTGTGTACTGAAGGTGTAGGAGTACATAGAAAGATTATACATAAAGCACAAAGTGTGAAGTGTATTAATAGACATCAGAGACAACTTATAGTGATGGAAGGGGGGATAAAGTGTGATACCCCCAAGTGTGTATGTCAGGAGCTGCTGGTAAATAGATGTGATTATTGCGAACAAGAGTCGCTAGAGAATGTATAGTGCATGAAAGGATGTATACCAAATATAGAAAGTAGTATGTGTATCATGAATAGAAGGAGCCATAAGTAAGCATCAATAGAAAAATGGGTATAAGTAGCATAGGAGCATTTAGAGAGGTAGCAAGGCGTGTCTATAGTGTACATATGAGAGAAAGTACTGCTAGAAAGATTTACGTGAATTGTAAATCAAGAGTAATGTATAGATGTGTATATGAATAGTATGGATAGGTAACTTCTGATTAGAACATGAGACTACGAGGGGGTTGGATGTCCCCCAAGTGTGTGGGTGATGGAGATCTAAGCAATGGGAGTAGTATGCAATGGCCCATGATATGTCAAAGAATATGAACATATGTCATGTGAAAGTGCATGTATCATAACATGTAGAGTAGGATTGTGCCATGCATGTGGAAAAACTAGAATAGGTAGATCATTGGAAAACATAAGAGCTACCAAAGAATAATGTCAATGTGGTGAGGGGAAAACCCTACAAAGTCTAAGATCCCAACTAGGGGAATAGGAAGTGTATAAGAAATACGAGTTTACCCATTAAGAGATCATAATAGGGGTAGCATTGTGTGTGTTGGCAATAGTGGAAAAATTAAGTGCAAACATAAGGATAAAGAGATGATTCAAATTATGTGTAACATATGTAATGCTAGGATGCTCATCAATAGTATTGAAAGTAATAAGTGCAATTTTGAAATACTAGAAACATTAAAGTAGTATGAACTAGCCCCTGTGATCATAAACAAAAATGTAGAAAGGGGGGAATGGATGGCCCCCATGATTATAACAAGATAAGGTGTATCCATAGTAAGTGAATCATGCATAGGATATTAGAAGGTGGGAGCATTAGGAATTGTTGTAAAATCAGTGTATGGTGCTCTAACTTGTGGTGAGGAAAGTGCGGGGAGAGATGTAACATTGGAATCACTAAGCATATGATCAATAAAAGTGCATTGAGAGTGAGACATAATGGGAGGATGACTAACTAAAATTAAACTAAACTAATAGGAAAGTACAACCAACTAGTTAATCTAATATAGGAGGACTAAAACATTGTAAACTACATTAGGACAATATGGAATAATTTTAAATAATTACACTAAATGAAATAAAATCCTAAATATGCAATTATGTAAGAGGAAAGGACTTAGCTTATTGCTGGAGACTATCCCAGGTTGTTGCATGTCTGACTGTGAATTCCAGAAGTAGGAAAAATCACTTAGAGGTCCCGCAAAGGTCAGATCTGGGAGATATAGGGGGACTGCAATACCCATGAAGGTATTGGGGTACCCTAGTATACAAAATAGGTGCCTTGGTCTCTGTAAAAGCTTAGAATCTGGTTTTGGTAGTGTCGCTAAATGTCCTGAAATTATTTCTGTCTGTCACACTAGATCTTTCGAATTGCACCGGATGTGTGAGATAATGCAAGATGAAGGAATGACCTACAAAAGACAAAGAAGTATCAAAAAGCTAAAAATAAAAATATGCAAAATGAATGGGTCAGACTGACCTCAGCTGCCAAAAGAGTGGGCTTATTAATCTGAGTGTTGCATTACATTTCAAACCCAAATGTAGTTTTGGTGTGTGTGTGTGTGTGTGTGTGTGTGTGTGCATGTCGCGCCCTAGGTGATCTTGTGCCAGTCACACTTTGTGAAGTAACGAGAAATAATAACTATAGAAAAATGTAATAGCATGTGTGCATGGAATATAATAGAATCCCTCCCCCTATAATTTGTGTGTTGATGTAGATCTCCTAGCCTTGATGCATGACACTATGTGGATGCAAGTGATGTAACTCTAGATGGAGTGATATTAGTATGTGACGTCAGAGCCCTCATTATGGTCTCATAAATTTATATTTATAGGGTTCTCTTGCTCTAATTTTGTAATTAACCCTGACATGGCCGACTAGGAAAAAGATAAGGATGAAAAATGGCTAAAAGAGGCCTAAAAAGAGGCGGGAAAGTAGAACATGGACCGGAGTTCCCCAGGTGGGACCAGGGTGCCCCGAGGTGCCCCAGTATAGGCCTGGGTGCCCTATTTTAGGCTAAAATGATGGGATAATTATGAAATAGGTGGATATGCATAGGAAAATACGTGGGAGTGATAAAATAAAAGGTAAAATAAGATGGGCAAATAGTGGGATTAATTAGTACTTTATTCACTTGAGAACCCTCTAAATAGTAGTATAAGACTAGGCTAAATAATGTCTAATGTGCATGAATTTGTGTCTACATTTCCACCCCACTTTATGTTGGTGAGTACAACACTCAGTAACATAAAGTAGATAGAGATGCATACCTGATATCCATGTAGAGTTTAGTAGAAGGCGTGTCGATGGACTAGACTCAAGCGTGGAATGACAAAAAAATAAATGTGGAGGAGCGTGGATTATAAAGATGAAAAATGTGCATAAAATAAAGTGATGAGATTAAACCTAGGGTGAAATGTGTGTGTCGTTGCTGCAGTGTGTAGTGTACTTGCATGGTTAGTAAAGGTAAGTGTCATCACAATGTGTTGTCATTGTTGTTATCATCGTTGTTGTTATTGTTGCCCCCACTTTGATTGCTTATTTCTCATATGACCAGACCTTCCAGGAGAAAATGATCAAGTAGTCAAATATATGTGTTTGTAAAAGAAAACGTTGTGTAAAATACGCATGTGTATAAAAATGTGTAAAGTACGTAAATTTAAAATATACAAAAATAAATGTGTAAATGAAACATGTGCACCTGATTCATGTCGAGAGAAAGTGTGTAGAAGGATATCTTGTAATGTCACGAGTTTTTTGGAAGATCTCACACCACCCTGGCTGAAGAAGTATAGGGAGGAAATGCTCTATGTTCTCCAACCTTTAACTGCTTCTTTTGAAATGTGTGAAGAGATCTCTGTACTATCCTATTTTTTTGGGTGATCCAATGCCACTGTATGAAGTAGTGTAGGGAGGCACATCCATTGTAACCTCCAAGCTTGTAACTGCTCCTCAAAAATGCCAAAGGACACCATGTCCCATAGAGGTTGCTGTGTATGGAGTTTGTAGACTAGTTTGAACTCAATCGTTATATGTAAACCCACAATGCCAAAGGACGGAAAGTGCACTGTATTGAATCGATGCAAATACATTGTGTTATTATGCAAAACCCTCAATGATGTCCCTGCTCATTGGGGGCGCATACAACGTCACTAAAAGGAGAATGTGGAACCAAAAGAGGACCTACTATACTCTGATCTGTAGAACTCTGCCCTCTAGGGGAAAGGGAAATGCACTTGGTAAAAACCAAGGTGCGCTCAAAAGGGGATGTATAGACAAAATAAGTGTTAGTCCAAAAACACATGCATGTAAAAAGACAAGTGTAAAATGTGTATATAATGTAGTAACTACCAATCAAAGTAGTGTAAACACACAAGAAAATAAGTAGACTACACAAAGCGGGTTGTAAACATGGGACATCACTCACTATGTTGCAAGACACATAAGGCTGTCATAGTAAAAAACAACAGACATGTGTGCACACAAGAAAATGGTAAAGCCCACATACAATGGAAAATAATGGCAGATAAGTAGGAACAAACAAACAAGGAGTCATGGAGACGTATAATCCTAAAAAATTAGTGTTTCACATGGAACACCCATTAGCATGTTAGAGCAATAACCAATATGTCAAAGCATGTATGATCAAGTAATGTAAGATGGTAAGGACAAAATGAAACAATAACACTTGGATGAGATGAATGTGGATGCCCCGAGTGACCAATATAGGAATGGTAAAAGGTGAGTATCCATGCCGTGTGTAAATTTCTTGTATCCGCAATCACACTAAACAAAGTCATGAATGTGCATGTGTGTATGATATAGTATATGACATATAATAAATTAGTCTAACATGTGTAGTAAATTGATCATGAAAAACACTAGCAAGCAAAATAAAATGCCCCTAAGACATTGCAGTATGGTGTGGATGGATGGAATGGAATGCAAGATGAAATGATAGGAGCAACGTGCCACCCAAGTGGATGGAAGTATATGAAATGAGGTTCATTTTGTTTTCCCCTCAACAGTCAAGAATGAACCATAAATGAGAGTATGTCATCGAGAAATGGTCAAGTAGTGTTGGTTTTTTCTAGCCCGTTATGGTGAGTGTGTATATGTAATGGTGATGAAATGCAACATGTAGAGAGATGTGTACGAACCCTATAGCTGAAGTGTATATCGTGACTTGTTGAATGGACGAGTGATCATTTATCCCTAAGCATATATCAGTATATGATGAAGGGAGGGAGTGGTGATGTAACCTAAGGTGTATACCACTACAAGATGATAATATGGGTGACGATTTAATGTAAAGTGTATGTCACGACGAGAGGAATAATAAGGGAGTGGTGATATAACCTAAGGTGTATACCACTACAATATGATAATATGGGTGACATTTTAGCGTAAAGCATATGTCCCAACAAGAGGAACAATAAGGGAATGGTGATGTAACCTAAGGTGTATACCACTACAAGATGATAGTAAATGTGAAAATTTAACCTAAGGTGTATGTCACTAACACTGTAAGTGTCTCATGGTGAATATAAGGTCCATTTGATTGGTAAACCCTCAGTAGTTGAGTATGGACAAAGGAACTAAAGTGTATCATAGGGTAGCGGTGACATTGCGTGGAAAAAAACATAGTACAAACGACCAAGTGATGAGCAGGGTATGTGAATGCATGATGTGGGCAATATAATATAGGATGTGTAGAATATGTAATATGTAAGATGCAGTAATAGGTGTAGATAGAAATAGAATATGTAGTGTTAAAATGTCAAGCTAGTCCCATAGGTAATGGAACCTAGCGTAGTATGCAGAATTTATGTGGAAATTCGTAGTAGGACTATGGATAGGTTATATGTGGATAACCCAATAAGGTATGTGGTGTGTAGGGTAAGGAATAGTAGAATGTAGAATGTAGGGATGAAATGCAAAACTAGACTCATAAGTAATGAAGACGAGTGTAGTATGTATGATATGAAAATGTGCAGGGTATAATGTGACAAAGTGTGTAGATATTAGAATGAATGTAATGCGTAATTGAGAACTAGTATAATGTAGAACAAGCATAGAATGGATGGTATATGGCATGCAATGTATAATGCCTATAGTGCAGTGTGTGGGGTTTAGTGTAATGGTAATCCCTCAGTAGTCAAGTGTGAACCAAAGCACAAAAGTGTGTCATCGGGTAATGACGACACTAAGATGTATGTATGACTATACAAGATGAGTTGATGTTAAGATGAGGGGGGGATGTGTGATTAATATGCCCCCCAACTATGTATGTGATTAAAAGATACTAAGTGGATTAGTGTATGAAGTATTTTCCTTAACAAAAGTGATGGGATGTGAGAGAGGAGTGTGACCACCACATGGTTCATCATCATAAAAAGATTCATTCAAGTTCCAATCGTCAATGTATGTAGGACATATATTGGATGTTGGAACTACAAGCTTAATTTTAGGTGGTGCTTACTGCATATGACTTGGTGATGGGGAAGGTTGCTTATTTTGACTTGGTAATGCAACATACGATTTAACAAGAGGATGTGATTTAGAGAAAACCATAAGAAGTGATGGCTTGTTTTGATTTGATAATGATGGATATGAATGCGTAGGAGGAGGTGGTGAACTAATTTGGAGAGGTTTTTGCTTATGCTGGCTTGATGACATTGTAGGTAGTTGCTTAGGCGACTCCTGACTAACCGAAGAAGGTGCATGATAAGTGGTAAGGTGATGTTCATTAGATGCAAAAGGAAAACTTTTTGTATCCCATTTAGATATAACATGATGTTTTGTAGTGAATGAGATAAACTCTTGACACTCAAGATGTTTTATTCTCCATTGTAAAGCATAATACACATTGTCATTATGTCCATTTATTAGATGGTAATGGCAATATGGACGACCCTGGTATTTCACTAGCTGATAAGGAATACAGTAATCAATGGGTGGTAAAGTGATCAATTAACGACCTAGGAGCGCAATAAGAATGTCATGTGGCTTAGTATTAAGCTCAAATATGAGAGGTTTGGGCAAGGGGATGTCTTGAGGTTCAACTAGATGACATGTAGTGGACATAGATTGAATAAGAGATGGTGAAGGAGAACAAACATGTGATTGAGAGGCATCCTTAAGCTATTAAATTTCAGATCTAAGGGGTGTGATGGTGGATTCAATGGCTGCAAATTTATCTTGAAAGAATGTATGGAAGGCTTGAAATATATCTAGAAATAATGTATGTAAGGCTTGAATCGAGTCTAATAGTGGTTGATTAGGTACGGGCTCATCAAGACTAGGATCAACAAAGAAACTATGAAACATAGAAATTAATTCGTGTGGTTGCGTATTGTCATCAAAATACGTGGTGTTTAGGGATTTTTGGAATATAGCTTGACAAATAGGATATTTCTTAAGTAAATCAGATAAATAAAGTTGACCCATGGTAGAAGAAGGATAAGGATCCTAAGCGTGAAAGTAGTCGGGTTCACCAGAAATAATTAACTAAAATTAAACTAAATTAATGGGAAAGTATAACCAACTAGTTAATCTAATATAGAAGGACCAAAAAACTATAAACTATCCTAAGACAATATGGAATAATTTAAATAATTACACTAAATGAAATAAAACCCTAAATATGTAAGTATGTAAGAGGAAAGGACTTAACTGATTGTTGGAGACTTTCACAGGTTGTCATAGGTTTGGCTATGAATTCTAGAAGTAAGAATGATCACTCAAAGGTCCCGCAAAGGTCAGATCTGGAAGATATAAGGGGACTGCAGTGCCCAGGAAGGTACTTGGGCACCTTGGGGTGTCCTAGTCCGTATAATAGGCTCCTTGGTCTCTGTAAAAGCTCAAAATCTGGTTTTGACAATGTCGTAAGACTTCCTGAAATTATTTTTATCTGTCACACTGAATCTTCTGAATTGCACCAGATGTGTGAGATAATGCAAGATGAAAGAATGTCTTGTTAAAGACAAGGAAGTATCAAAACCCTAAAAATAAAATATGGAAAATGAATGGGTTGGACTGACCTCAACTGCCACAACAGTGGGCTTACTAATCTAAGCACTACACTACATTTCAAACCCAAATGTAGTTCTAGTGTGTGTGTGCGCATGTCGTGCCCTAGGTGCTCTTGTGCCAGTCACACTTTGTGAAGTAGTGAGCAATAATAACTATAAAAAATGTAATAGCATGTGTGCATGGAATATAATAGAATCCCTCCCCCTATGATTTGTGTGTTGATGTAGATCTCCTAGCCTTGATGCATGACACTATGTGGATGCAAGTGATGCAATGGATGCAAATCTCGATGGAGTGATAGTAGTATGTGACGTCAGAACCCTCATTATGGTCTCATAAATTTATATTTATAGGGTTCTCTTGCTCTAATTTTGTAATTAACCCCGATATGGCCGATTAGGAAAAAGATAAGGATGAAAAATGACTAGAAGAGGCCCAAAAAGAGGAAGGAAAGTAGAACATGGACCGGGGTACCCCAGGTAGGACCAAGACGCCCTATGGCTCCCAAATACAGGCATGTGTGCCTTAGTTTAGGCTAAAATGATGGGACAATTATGAAATAGGTGGATATGCATAGGAAAATATGCAAGAATGAAGAAATAAAAGGTAAAATAAGATGGCCAAAAGGTGGGATTAATTAATACTTTCTTCACTTGAGAACCCTCTAAATAGTAGTATAAGACCAGGCTAAATAATACCTAATATGCATGATTTTGTGTCTATAAAGGAGTATCATGGGCGCCAATAAAAAATTGATCGTGTAAATTAGTAGCATTAGGGTGTATCCCAAGAGGAGAATGATGTATAATGTAGGTAATGTCATGAATATCATGTATAAGAGGAATATCACAAGGAGTAACAACCTGAGCAGTGGAATCTACCGTAACAATATCCATAGAAGAACGTGTAAAAGGTCATTGTGTGTTATGACATGAGTAAAAAGAAGTGCATGTATAGTATGTAGCCAAGGATGGCTTAGAAGGATAGTATAAGGAACATCATGAGGCACAACATGGCATAAAACATTAAGTGTGGAAGATACCATAGTAAGGGGAAAAGAGTGTGTGTCCAACACTTGCTGAGGTGTATTATCAAAGCCATGGATACAAAGAGTAGATGGATTGAGATGGGTAGAAGAAATTCCTATTTTATATTAAGACTAGAACCATGATCAACTAGGACATATTTAACAATGAAATTAAAAAGTAGGACCTTGGTATAAAATAGGGAAACATTGGAATCAAAAGCCTGTGAAGCCATGAAAGATCTGATAATGGGCATGTAAGGAATGGGTTCACCACATAAGTTAATATAAATTAAATTAAATATAATTACATAGTAACTACTATAATATGTGATATATAAATGCTAATGTTCAGTAAGACACAAGTAAACAAGCATGTATAATGTGAAACCCTAAGCAAAAGAGGGAGATAGGAAGACTTAGCTGATTTTCAAGTAAACTAGAAATGATCTGGGAAGAAGAGCAGTGTCGTTAAAGCTCACTGAAGGTTCTGGAACTCAAAACAGTGTAGGGTAGGAGCATCCATAGAAGGGTATGAGTTCCTGGGCACTGGTTACTAGATCTAGACACTCATGGCCAGGAAAACGCTCAGGTTTTGATATCGTCTGTGTTAGAAGAGGTTGGTTGTTGATAAATATTTGTTGCTTTAGATTTTCTCCTTGATCGCTAAATGTACATGTAACCTACAAAACAAAGTGTTTACCCACACATTTCCACAAACCACATCAATTCTAATAAAAAAGATACTGAATGTGGAGTCAGACCGACCCCAATGGTCACCCAAAGAGTGAACTTATGACCGATTGCTACACTACATCTCAGAGTCCAAGTAGTTTTGTGTGAAAGTGTGTGCAATGATGCCCTAGGATGCCCTTGTGTAAGTTACACTAAGATAACGGGCTAGATATAAATGCTCCAATGATGCAAATGTATGCAATAAAATAGAATAGAATTCTCCTCCTATGTTGTGTGTGCAGAAGTGATGCAACCCTTGTCCCTTAAATGGATGTGCTAGATGGATGCTTTGTAATGCTCTTTGTGCCTTTGGATGTAAGCTTGGGTGATAACAAATAATGCTAGTGCTTGGTCCTGATTTTTGAGAAGTAACTAAGTATATATATATGATTCTCTTATTTGAATTTCATAATTGACAACTGGAAGGCTGACCCATAAGTGAAGAATATGCCCAAAAGATAAAAGAGACACAAAAATAATGAGTAAAGGTGAGAGTGGGTTAGGAGTGCCCAGGAAGGACATGAGCGCCTGAGAGCTAGTGTCTTGGTTTGGCACTAGTGTTTTGAGGCTATAAAATATTAAATAAGTCAAGTTCTAACATGGTTGTAAGGTGTGTAAGACCAAAAAAGAGTATTAAATATAAAGCAAAGAGGCCAAAAAGAGTTGTCAACCACAATTTTTCTTACTTAGGAAACATGCTTACATAAATATGATTTATGACATAGAAATGTACACAAGTGCGTGATATTTTGTCTACTCCTTCAACATTATTTTGCAATAGTATAGCAGAGACTGTATGAGTCGAGGCATAGTTGTACATGATAACATATTTTTAGGAATCTTAGAAAACTAGGACCGAGGCATGTGCAATGGATTCTTTAATTTCATAAAAAACAACCTTTCGATCAACATTCCATCAAAATGGAAATTTACCTTTCATCATCTCAATAAGGTGTCAGGTATTATCAACAAAGTCAAGGAAAAACCACCTTAGGAAATTAACTTTTCCAAAAAATGAGTTCACACCAGTTTTACTCTTAGGAAGAGTTATATTTTGTATAGCATTGGCCTGTTAGGGGTCAATCTTAGTTCCTTACTTTATTACAATATGTCCCAGAAATTTTCCTTCTATAGCCCCAAACATAGATATCTTAGGATTTAAGGAAATCTTGTGCTATTGACACATTATCAAAATATGCTCTAGATGATTATAATGATCACGTCTATTCTTGGAGAAGCCCATAAGATCATCCAAGTATACTACAATGATTTTTCCCATTAGATCCCTAAAGGCCATTTCCATTTCCTCTAAAAGGTAGCCCCAACATTTATAAACCCAAATGACATTCTCCAGTATGTGAACGTGCCCCATGGAGTAGTGAAAATTGTCTTATGTTGATCTTCAATCAAAACCTCAACCTGATTATATCCTAAAAAACCATCCAGGGAAGAGAGTATCTCTGACCTAGTTACTGTTTGCAACACCTGATCCATAATACGTAGGGGATAATTGTATTTTAATGAAGATTGGTTAAGATTACAAAAATCAGCACATATATGGATTTTTCCATTTTTCTTACGCACTAGGATGATGTTAGCCACCCAGGTGGAGTGATGAATTGGAAAAAATATTCTTACATCTAACATATTTTGTATTTTTGCAAGAATTGTGCCATATATCTTTGGATAATGTTGTTTTTTCCTATAGGGTTGAGCGTCCATTTTGAGAGGAATATTGTGTGATGAACATATTTTGATTTGAAATATTTCCATTCCTTGTAAGACCATGCCAAAACATCCATGTATTTATTTAAAAGTGCCACAAATTTTCTCTTCTCTTCAAGAGAGTAACATTTGTCAATGTTTACAATCCGTGGTTTCTCTTCAAATCCAAGATTAACCTGTTCGACCTCGGTGGAAGAATTGGTTTTAGACTATCACTTAGTTTGAATAAAGCGATCATGCTTGTTGAATAGTCCTTCAAGAGACACCAATCCTTTGGGAATTTAATTGCCCTTGATCTAGAGAGCTTCCCTATTTATTTCCTAACATGAATCGGAAGTGGATTCATGAAAAGCCAACTTAGAACCTTTGAAGTAGAGTTTACTGATATTATCATAATTTTCTAGGAAATTTAGAATCTTTTGACCATCATTTAAAACCTGCTAATGGGAAGTGTTATCAAGAAATCTTGGTTGATAGAATATTTCAATGGTGTACTTATCCTCCTTGAACTTTGGGTGAGGGAAGAGTAACAAAGTAGACACCACAAGAGAATTTTCCTTGTCGTTGTGATTGCTTGGCACTGCCTTGATAGAAAAGGCATCAAAGTCCTCAATACAGTCCCATACCATGTTCCTGTAATGTTTTAGGTGATCCTTCTTCACCAGATAAACATTTCTGACTTAATTTACAATGAGTTCAACATATCCCTAAGCTTTGAGATTCTTAACTCCCTTTTATTTCTCCATTCTCAGTCCTGATAATAATGCTTCATATTTTGCGGTGTTATAAGTATTATTAAATTGTAATTTGAATGAGAAATGGAAGATTTCAAATTTAAGGGATATGAGTACCACTCTAGCACCGGATCTAGAAGTTGAGTAGTTACCATCAAATTCAAAATTCCATATTTCATTATAATCTCTCTCCATGACTGAAGTAGAAGTGAAATTATAATATGAGGTCAAGAAGTAAGTTCTCAAACCAAAATATTCAAAGATTATTTGTGCCTTATGATCATCAGACTTTGTGACCAAATACTTCTCTTGAACTTCAAGTTTGAGTATACGTATAGTTCCGTTGATTGGTATATTTTCTTTTGACCAATCCATATGGTTTTTTCCTCTTACATCTTTACAAAAACCTCTTCCTGATAATATGCTATAAGCAACTAGAATAGTCATCTTGACCTTCTTCTCTGAAAACACGACAAATGTAAACTAAGCATCCTTGATTTGACCAATTAGTGGGATGTGCTTAGTTTTCATGGAATAAAAATTCCCAAATGGTTTCATGCGAGTGAGCCCTCAAGCATGAGCCACCTTTCCAGGCATAACATTATCTTAGGCCCTAGAATCAATGATGCAATTGTTGAGTTTAAGACCATTGATGAGTAGAGACAAATAAAATGATTCAATTTTCCTAGAGGAAGTATTTGAAGCCATATTATTTTAAGATGAGGGGAGTTATGGATTATGAAGGAGTCCTTTAGAGGAAGCGTTGGAGGGTTAGCTTTACTCTTAATGAACTTTGATAACCTTTCAAACTATTTGGGATTGGACTAAAGATATTCCACCTTTGACATCTAAATTTTAGTTTTTTTTGGTATGATTGATGATGTCAAAGGCAATGTAAGATTAGATAATTGAAGGTGCAGGTCCTTTAATACTTCTCTTTGTAGGAGAGGAACTGGTCTTGGGAATAGTAGAAGAGGAAGGATTTGAAGTAGGGATAGCATTTTTGACAACAGGTTTCTCTTTTGGTTGAATAGGCAAAGGAATTCCTCTTTTGGAAATATTTGAAATGACTATTGGATCTTCATTTTGTTTGGAATTTTCTCTAGGTTTCTCCACTTCTTTCCTTTGGTTTTGTGAATGGGTAAAAACAATGAAAGATTGAATATTCATACCATTTGTTGTATTATCACAATCATCGTCTTCATACTCTGGGTACCCAATGGTGGAGTCACCAACTGATTCATCATATGAATCATCAACATAACCAATGACTTTAAAGAAATCATAAACTTCATCACTTTTTTATTATCTTTCATCAACTACTTCCACAAAAACTTTAACAAGAGGGGCTTCAATAGCCAACCTAGGCTGAACGGATGGTAACCAATTTATATCTTTGGTAGGAGTATTATTGTTGTTAAAATTCCTCCTAGGAATATCCTGATAAGGAGCATTTGGTGTATTATGAGACATCTGCTTATTCAAGTTCTAGAAATCATTAGATACTCTCTCGATCATAGGATCAGTGGTACTTTGAGATGTAATTTGACTCTTGGATTTAGAAGAATCTCTTCAAATCTTTCCAGCCATGAATAGGTCATCTTTAATTTCTGTTGTCGTTGATTGTGTAGTGGCCAAATTAGGAATATTTGACCTTCTCAACAAGAAGTTAACCTCAGGAAGTTGAGCATTGAAAAAGAAGCACTTTTGATTCTCAAGAGTGGGAATCACACATTCTAGGATTTTATGGATCAAATTTTTGAACTTTGCCACAAGATAATACATGAGATCATGTGGTTATTTCATCATATGTGTAAGATGAGCTAATAATGCATGTGCATCCTCTACAGGTTTTAATCTTGCCTCAAACCTTGTTCTCAGATTCACCGACTTTTTGATAGATGCAACAGGAAGGTGATAAAACCATTCTGTAGTAGCACCCTAAAGTGTTTTAACAAATAGTTGGATTGATACATCTTCATGGGCTATACCCATAACACCATAAGCTACTAGAAATGCAGCTACGTGCTCATCGGGGTGTTGCTTTCCATCACCAGTGAACTTCGGGAAGTTATTCCATGAGCCATTTGGTAAATCATGTAGAGGTTAGGAAAATGTAAGAGGAACAATAGATTCCCCCCAAGGGATCAAAGGTTGTGATGTAACTATCTTTATAAAAGATATAAATGTGGGAATATGAGTATCACTTAAAAAAAATTCTCTACAAGTTGTTGATGTATCTTGTTTTTGTGTCACACGATTCCTATGCGCAGGTGACGAACTACTTGTATGCCCAACTGAATACCTTTTTGGAGTGAAATTAAAGTTATGTTTCTATAGAAAACCGAATAAAGGATCCACTTCACCTCTTGCTCGATTAACACGATTAAATACCCTTCTTACCAGCTTGAATCTATAAAGAAACAATAGAACAAAACAAATACAAAGTCGACAATAGTATAATGGAATTAGTATTATGTATCAGTATTCCCTAGTAGAGTTGCTAAAAACTGTTGGTTTAATATTTTGTTAGAGACAAAATATGAGGTTCAACCACGACATGCGGGACAAAGTCCCTCCTTGGATAAATGGGAGGCACCATGTTTATTACTAATCCGACCACACCAAAGAATATTTACAATACTTACACTAATCTAGCCATTTGGGGTTGGGATCTCATCCCATTAGATTTATTCTTTATAGAAAGAAAGATGAATGGAAATAGAGGAAGGGAAGTGATAATAGGAATTTAGAAATGTGAGAAGAAATAGATAGAAACATGCATTCACTTAGGAAAATGTATATCCAAAGATAATAACATGATATTAGACAGTAATAACGTGTTGAAGATATAATAAATAAGATAGTGGAATTTAAAGAATCATGTAATGCATTTAACATAAGAACAATACCTTAAATGAAGAAAATATTACCACAACACAAATTTTGTAATATCTATCTCTTATATTCCTCAATATTAAGATTGAAAACACAAAGTTTTTCTCTCTTTTCAACTCCAAGATCTACAATATTGTTGTAAAAATATCCAACGCCTTTTACATTACCTTAGCACCTTACATATATAGAGAAGGGGAGGAGAGAAAATGGGAAATAATTTGGATTGCACGCTAAAAATAATAAATACACATTAATAGTTCATGTGACTGGTTCTCACAAAATGACCCTGTAAACTTGCAAATCCAAAATATGTTCCAACATTTCAAAAATTAACATGTTTGATGCAAAAAAGAAAATACATGACATAAAAAATTGATCAGATTTATCTTTTTTAACCTCAAGCTCTACCTACTTCTGATGAAATTCATGGAACTTTTGGATCATATTCTAAGTTTCCTTTTCGTCAGGACCACAAGAGTATCGATTTAAAACATCACACATCTATAACAAGTTGCTCATACTTCTAGGGAGCTTCTGATAACACCTGATGAATTTGGCCAAGCTGCTTAAAACATTCTTGCACAAAATCAACTTATCAATGGCTGCCAATTCGAAATCATCATTAGGCGAAGGCTCCTTTTCAACTAGGTCTTTGAATCTTTTGAAGAGTTCATTAATAGGTAGAATATTCAACCCATCATCCAAGACATTTTAAAGGATAATTTCCAATCCATCATCATTGTCGTTGGTGGCATCAATTACTACAACCTTAGCCTTTTGAATCTTCTCACAAGCCTCTTGAAGAATCTTGACCCGAAATTCAATGGCTTTGCAAAAATCAAAATTCTTAACCCCATCATCCATAATTCCTATCTTGAACAAGATGTTAGAACTAACCTTCTTAAGCCCACTTAGAGATTCTAATATCAACTCCCAATTGCCACACTCTTCCATGAGTTCATTATTCAACTTTTTAACATCCATCCTAGATTTCCCAATGTCATTGTAGGTATCCACAACATATTTGATTATCCTTTTTCCTTGAGTAAGGATATGTTATATCCAGGTGTCCACTGCCCTACCCTTTTGACCAATATTTTCCATTTTGGGTATGGATGAGAAATCAAAATTTATTAGAACAGGGGAAGGGATCTGGATCTAAGTGGATTTGGAGAGCTTGAGCAAAATAGTTGTCAATTTATCCACTTTTTCCTTCAGCTCATCTTTTGAGGATTTACTCCCTTTGAGATTCTTGAAGAGATTATCTATGGATGTTTATACATCCTAATGTTCACCTTCATTTGTAACCTTTCTGAGAGCCACCCTTATTATTTGATAATTAGAAGTTGTGATGTCTTCCTTAGTCTTGTCAACAACAAGAACAACAATCTCAGAAAACCTTTGACCAGATGCATCAATGGTGATGTGGGAGATGGTATTTGGTTTCTTAGATGTGTTTAAGGGAGTAGGAGTTAAGAACCTAAAATCAAATACGTCAGGAGGAATGATTGTATTCCTTTTCCTTGGGGTTTGGCTAACCAACCAAGATGGAACAGAGGAAGAGGGTGCATAAATAGGAGGAGCAGTGATCATCAACATATTACTGGGAGGAGTAAGTAAGTAAGGTGGTTATTAGGGATGAAGGATTAGAAAGGATGACAGTTAGAATGGCTGAAGATATGGGAGGGGAAAAAGGCATAAAAAAAGGAGCAGTAGAAGGAGATGGAAAATTGGTTGCTTGGGGTAATCCCAAAGTCATACCTATCCCGGTGGAAAGAGGGGAAATAAACGAGAAGACATTTTTCACAAGTGACACGAAAGTTGATGAGAGCGAAGGAGGGGAAGAGGGAGGATCAGATGTAGAGATTGATGAGATCTGCAAATAAGAAGATGGTGATGAATAAGAAGGGTGGGGAGATGCAGTACGAGGAGGAGATGAGATGGAAAGAGTTACTTAAGGATGTAAGGTAATAATAGGGACCACATGAGTGATGAGGGAAGAAGATGGAACAAGATGAGTAATCACAATTCCAATTACTATCTCCTATGTATGTTGAGGAGAAGGATAATCAACTAAAACAACCAATTATGTGGGAATAACAAATGAAGGATGGGGAGTCTTGGTTCTACTGTTGTAAAACTTAAAATTCAACTTCTTTCAAGAAGTTTCACCTTTATAATTTTCTTCCTAAGAGGGGCCCACCTTTGACAAAAAAGTGAGTGATAATTTTGGGAATAAGGTATCTTTGGGATAGATATTCCATGAATACAATCAGTTGTTGGTTCAAATTAGGATCTTAGCGGCTCTATATTTGATGGACGTAGATTCCTTAATCAACCAATTGATTAGAGGGAATCCCATTCTTTCAACATTGATTTTCTCATACATAGAATCTAAAACATTTCCATCATCAACTGCATCTTTAGGAACATCAGTGAGATTGAAATTTACCACCTCACCCAAGGTTAATCTGTCTTTATCTTTCCTTAGAATTTCTACTTCAACTCTGTAATAAGATGAAATGTCTTCAATGTCTGGAACATGGAGATGAAATATTCCATGAGATTCTAGAATGCCAGGATAATCAAAACCCAAACTTGGAGGCATTATATTTTTAATCTCTTCTTGAATTTCAATGCCACCATTCTTGGCCTTGATAATAAAGGTGTAAGTGTATCTTCCAATGGATACGGGGAAAGAAATCCTTGCCTTGTGCTTGCTTTATTGGAACTTGTGAAGATCCAAAAATTGTATGACCAACTCCATGAGAATCCATTTGTCACTTAGAAATCTAGGAAGATGAGTTTGGGAACCCTAGATGCTCTAACCCAAAGATAGGTGAATGTTTGAAATTAGAAGAAGGTGTAACCCCAGTGAGACACTACATTCCATACGAAATAAATAACTCTTTACTTAGAGAGATTGGGGTCTAATCTACAAAAGGCATTGTAGAAGAAAACATCATTAACCCTCCGAAAACGAGTCTTGCTTCCTTTAGGGGATAATTGAGGATAATACTTATAGACATAATTTGAAGGCCTTGAACCTACCATTGTTAACCCAGGGTATAATATCATCCCAGTTACAACATAGGTGACATATGTAGACACCACATTTTTTTATTGATACCCTTGATTTCCACCGCGTGCATCTTTCACCATGGTCCTATCTAGACCTATTTAATTTAATTCATTTATTTTATTGAAATGACCATCTATTATCCTACCACCTTTAGTTCTTAATTAATTCTTATTAATTAACCTAAATTAGCTAATTACCCCTTGTAGTCATTGGTTATACCCTTAATACCTATTTTTAACCCCAAGCGTGCTGGCCTATCACCCAGTTGCGCTGGGCACTCACCTGAGGGTCGTGCGGGCGTCGAGCCCCTCCTTTATGCGAGCTTTGCAAAAGTTTAATCATTAATGGAGGATTATTTGCAGAAATAGAAATACATGTATCTACTTAAAAGCAGAAGATATAACCAATAGATCCACACATCAATGCATCACAAAGGTAAATAAACATTGTATTAAACAAAAAGAACCATATATGAGTCATGACAAGTCGAATAACATGAGGGTTACACCCATGAACAAGTAGTACAGAATAGATCCTTATATATTGATTTAAAAGAGTTTCTAATAGCCATATTACATTCAAAAGGGTCATCTATGACCATATACATCAACAAACATAGAGCCAGTCCCTACAAACTAGTCTGATCAGAGATCCTAGCTATGCTTCCCCCATTATAACCCCTGTTACAGACCCAAACACCTACATTTATGCTTAATAACATTATTTACAACCCCCTAACACCATGAACTCTAAACCCTAACATCACATAGCATTCTTGCAGCACTTCGTTACCTTCCTTCTTTCCTTTGAACCTCTAGAACCTCTCCAACAAACACAACCACCCCCTTGAACTCTCTCAAGGATCTCTAAAACTCCCTTGTTTATGGCCCAAACACTCCTTTAAATAGGATTAACATCCACCGCCATGGTTTCTCCTATGAGCAGATCACGCGTCAAGTGTCAATGTGGTCCTCCTTAGTTCAAATGCTTATCCCCTTTGAAAAAATCTCCACTATCTGTAATGATGCTTTTGGTAATATTCCCTGCATGGAATATCCTTTTCTTGGCCTCCAAGGTTCCAGGGTGGCACCTTATCCACTCATCACACCTAGTCGGGCCCTCACGTTTTTCCTCAAGTGGCTCTATGACACCAACTATAGCTAAGTCCCTTATACCTTTGCTCTACCTTCTGTGCATGCCCTAGTTTCACTTAAACCCTTTTCTTGCATACTTTTCCTTGAGTGCCCTTCTATTCACTACACGTGCGCTTCTTAGAACTTAGTCAATATTCAAGGTCCAACATCACCCCACACTATGTGTGTTCTCCATCCTTAGAAACATTCTTCTCTTTCACCAAAGAATAAAGAATAGGGAAAATTAAGTAATCTGAATAAAGAATGCAAGAATAGAAAAATTTGTTACTGCTACATGAGGAGTGGGAAATCCTTCTTTACAGATGCTTCAATCTTCTCCCAAGCATCTACCTCACCCTGTACCTACTGAAGTAAGTCACCCACCAATGTGATCACTTCATCAAAACTTAGTTCATCACTCTTAGCTTTCAGTGTATCTATAATGTTTTCCAACTACTTGCTAAGATCACCTAGCACATCCATCTTGTGAGTGACATGGGGGTATAGTTACCTCAGCTTATTCTTAACCAAACCCTACAAGGTTTTGATCGCTTCTGACTTATTTTCAACTTCGGCCAAGATTTTATTGCGCTACTCCCTGTTATTTTTATTTTTCTCTTGAAATTATCTAAGATCTTATTCATGTGTAACAACGAATATGCTTGCTACCCTATCTCTATCACCATAGTTTTCATACACAACTTCGACCATCTGTGCAGTGGTATTTACTGCAATAAGGATCTTGGAGTACCGAGTCACTATCTACCCAATATTTAGCTTTTATTCCTCCTTTTGGCATGCCATCGCATCCTCTGCCAACTCTAATGTGAGTGACTGCCTTTCCATGGTGAGGATGTGTGTCAAGTATTCCAAGAAGTGCAAGGTTGAATCATATTTCTGATCAGGAGGAGCTAGGTATGGGTGCTTCAAGATAATGGCATTTGAAATTACATTTACCTTTTTGTAGACTTCATGCACCTTCTCCTTCTAATCCCTCAACTCACGCCTTAACCACGCACTAATCAACTACTTCTACTTTATCTTCTTATCCCTCTCAATAATCTCCTCATTCTTCTTCTCAAGCTCATCCCCCAATGCTCTTATTTTTTCATTCCTTCCAAAGAGCCTTGCCTCTACTTCCACCGACACTTTGTTGAGTGTGTTGCAAAATTTCTCATCTAATAGCTGTTGGGAATTTACAAGAGGGTTTATCCCCTTGGTAGCTAGTGCCTCCACCAATGCATCCTTATTTACCTCGAACTCAGGCTCATCAACGTGGGACTCAAATTCCCAAGATAGCATTTTCCTTGTGCATAGGAACTTTCTTCATCAACAGAGGACCAACATAGGAGTTGGTCTTTGGGCACTGTGCTCTGAAAGATCACATGTGGTACCTTGTTAGAGTCATCAATATATGTCATGGCATGCTCCTGCGCTACTACTATGCTCTTTCCACCTATGCGTGCTGATTTGGGGACACTAATTGTTACGCTAGGATCTCCACCCATGCTTCCATATTCCTTCCCAATGCTCACACTTTCTTTTGTTTCCTTCAGAACTTCATTGGCACTACGCTCCACCTCCTGCTCCACTAAGTGTTGTATGATGTCTGCCACCTCCTTCTCCGCAGCATCCTCTATATGCTCCTTATTCAAGGTTGGGGTCTTCTGATCTTTCATGCTTACTTCCTCACTCCCCCCTTCTCATGAGCACATTCCTCCTTCTCATCCCTATCTTTATTCCCTTCTTCATTTGAATCATGTATATCGTACATGGGAAGATTATACACTTCACCACACTCTTCATTGTCTTCATCACTCTTTTCATCCTCCATGCTTTCCGTTTCTTCTGAGTCTGACCCTTTTTTCACCCTTTTCTTCTTCTATACTGGTGATTCTGACACAGGGGACTTCTCTTATTCTTCTCTCATGGGTGACTCTTCTCCTACTGGTGAATCTTCTTTCTATTTCAACTATTTTCTGACGGGAGACTTCTTCCAGTGAATGTAAGTACTTGTGCCCACACCTGACTCATGTTCCCCTATAGTCTCCAATGTCTGCATGCTCAATGTGCCTTTTTCTCAGGATCCTCCTCTCATTCTATTTTCCAAGGCACAATCCTTTTTCTTTGTGGTGGGGTCCTCTTGAATAGAGACATCATATTCAACATAATCAAATTTTTCATATTTAGGCCTCAGGAGAAAATACATCCTTATCGTTATTCTCCCTTTAACAAGAAATGTTACTGGTTTCAACATATGCACATCATGGGAGACATAATTCTCCACATAGGTGTGCTTCTTGGGATTTATTAGCATTCTACACAACTCCTAGTAATCTTGAACTACTACACTTACATCAAATTTGAGTTTCTTCACCTCCTTAAATCAATTGACCCCAACTTATAAGTATTGCGTCATGAAGGAGAAAGGAAATTTACACTAAGGACTCTTGGTGCCATAGATCAAAGTAAATTTTCTGATACAAAAGTGTTTTTATATAGTGATCTTAGCCTCTCCTTGTACTAATGAAGGAAACTATTTGATTATCCTCCATTCTACCCTGAATGCATCGCGCATCCATTTACACCATTTCTCCAAGTGCACCTTATGAGCAGCCGTCATGGTGTCACAAATATACTTTTCAAACCTTTTGGTGGGGGAGGAGTTCTCGTTTAGGTACTCCCAAACAAACTTATCCAGCCCATTAGACACTCCAATCTTTGGAAAGGCAATGGTGAGCAGGACATTACCAAACACGATCTTTTCCATGTCGCGCACGGTATTTATAATATCCTCTACAACAAACATTGAGAGGTTGTAGATGGTCCCCTCTAATATATTTCGATAAACATTCAACTAGGAATCTTTGATCTATTTCCATCTCTTTTAACCATTTAGCTTTGTGACCAAGCACACAGCCATCCTCATCATAGGGTCATTTATTGGAGAAATGTCGAAGTAGTGTGAACCCTGCTTGTATTCATATGCTGCAATAGTCTTTTTTATGGCATCCTTGTCATCTAATTCATCGTCCAACAATTATCCTTCGCAGATAAGGCTGGTGAACTTAGAAATCAGCTGGGGAGTTATGAACATCCTCTAACCTACGAAATAGAAGTGTTCTTCATGCATGTGCAAAATTAACCATTGGTATAGTTGCTCAGTTTTTTTAAAATATGGAAACTCATAGAGTTGCAACAACCCAGCCTTCTCCATCTTAACCTTCACTTGATCATCATAGATGGGATTTTCATCTAGTGTCCTCTTCTATGTAGGGAAAACTAGTTCTAACAGCATCTCCTTCTTTGTGGTTCTCATTCGATGGTTATAATCACTTATGGCCATCTTTCGGATATGAGACACCCACTCTTTACTAAGTAATATGTCATCTTGGTACTACATTTTTGTGGAAAATTCTTCATTGAAAGTGGTAGAAACGACTTGTTTTCCTTTACTTGTTTCCTTTATTCAGTGAAAACTTTGCTCCTTTCCTTGGTGTCATTCATTCATCAAGTCCTTGAAACTTCTTCCTCTCTTCTGGTCCTTGCTCTGCTCAACCTCATGGCTCCACTTCTTAGCAAAAATTCCTCTAACTCATGTTCCCTAGATATGAAAACCCAACCTGGAAAACCCCTTTTTCCACAAGATGACATAACAACCATGGGAACCTTCCACACAACCTTCTCTGCTCATGCATGTGTACTCCCTTTCCACTTCTATTTCACTGATCAAACTCACTATGCACACAAATCTTCAAAAATTCTTTTCTCACAAATCTTCTCAAATCATCTTTGTAAGGATGCCCTAGTTTGCAAGAGCTCTTCGATAACTTAAAATGTAAGGTAAAGAATAACTCACTCCCGACCTTCTATTTATAAATTTCTACTTTTCTCTGTATTAAATGTCATGCCACCTACTAATGTACTTCCACATTAAAGGAGGCTTTTTTCCAATGCCATCCTTCCACACATTTTTTCTAACACTTTTCCTATACACGCAATCCTATGCAAAAAAATTTACAACCTTCTAACATGTAAAAACCCTTACTAACCATAGATCCTTATGCGTGCACTTACAATGCCAAAGGCATTCTTCCTTTGTGTCCTAATTCTAGTTCTTGACATCACCTACCTCATTTTGTTCATGTACTTTTCATTATTTTATGTGGTTTCTATAAATCCTTTTGACACCAACCTTCCCTCATGTTCACCTCTTCTATGCGTGGTCTTCAAATCCACACGCTTTTGACTCTTCAACCTGGGCCATAAACAAACATAGCTTCCAGCACTTGTAACATCACTCTACCCCATATAAAATAGATGCACGGTCCTTTGTGCATAAAGAACTTTTTGAAATAATAAGTAAATACCAGCGCAAAAACGGAACCATAAAAAACAACACTAAAGACAAACAAAGCAATGAGAAAGGGAACCACAAAGAAAGGAAATTGCATTAAAGGAAATCCTAGGCTAACTAACAATACTACCTTATTTACAAACACAAAGAAGACTTATTTATAGTAGGGCTTTAGCCTACTCCCATTGAAATTGTATGGAAACCGTGTTTCATCTAGCACTTGTAACTGGCAAGCACCTAAATCAAGTATATATGATACAATATACAAGACCAACCAATGGAATTTGAATTTCCCTGGGTGGCGCAGAAACTTAGATTCATATAAAAGAACCATCTACCCAACCTCAAATTGCTTATTCTTGATGTGTCTATCATGTCATGCCTTCTTCTTGGCTTTTTTGTTTTCTAACTCCAGTGAGCAATGGCTCACCTCTCATCCAATTACATCAACTTATCAATCCTCTCATCAAGTGCTTGTAACAGCTAACCCTATACGAGTGATATACATAGCGATGGTAACATGAATTCAATACGTAACACATCCTCCATACCAAACACCAATTGAAAAGGTGTGGCCTTGTTTAATCGCTTATAAGTAGTCTGATATGACCATAACACGACAAAAAAAAAATCATCCCAATCCTTTCTTCCCACATCACAAATTTATTTCAATGTGTGACCAAAATTTTATTAAAAGCCTCAACAGTCTCATTAGCTTGTGGGTGATAAGGGGTACTATTTTGATGGGCCACCATGAATTCTACCAAAATAATTTTAAATGTCACATTTAATAAATGATTACCCCTATCACTTGTTAAGCTTGGCAGGCATCCATAACTGTTGATTATATTTTCCCACAAGAACCTAGCTATTGTTACCACCATGCAATCCCTTTTAGGTGTCACTTCTTCCCACCTTGTAAGGTAATATGTGCATGTAATGATATATCATGAACTAGTCCTTCATACAGCGACTGGAGAAATAGGGCCCATGAAATCAATTTCCCATTTCTCGAATGGCTCTGCACTAGAAATTGAACTTAATGGCATTTCATCTCTTTTCCCTAGTTTACCAAGGCACTGAAAATGGTCACAAGCCTTTGCAATACTCGATATAATCCTTGTAAACCATTTCCCACCTAAGTCCTACTAGGAGGAGCTTGTGCACGGTCACATTTCCTACATAGTGTCATCCTGTAATTCCACCATGAGCATCTTCCATAATTTCAAGGTACTCATGTTCTAGTATGCACTGACACAAAACCTCTTCGTGGCCTTACTTGTATAAGTCTCCACTAATTAATACATAGGGTATGATGTGTATGACTAATTGTTTCCTCTCTAATTCCTTCATCCCTTCTGGTGCCACACCCTTTTGTAGGAAAAAAGTAATATCTTCTAAGTCTAAGGGCGCGTGTTGTAACCTGAAGAAACTGTGCATCTAGTATTGTATCCTCAATGCTCTTTACATCCTCACCTGAAGTAATCCTTGAAAAAATATCAGGTCCCAAATTCCTTTTTCCCAGTTTCACCACAACCATGAAATCAAACTCCTTAAATAATAGTATTCAGTGACATATGTTCCCTTACAAGATGGGCTTGTTCACCAAGTACTTCAATGCCATATGGTCTGTGTAGAAAATAAAAGGATTTTCTAGCAAATACTTCCTAAACTTGTGCAGCATGTAGATATTTGATAATGTTTTGTGCTCTTTGGTGGTATAATTTTGTTCTGGATGGAATAAGCTTCCTACTAGCAAACCACAAGGGATGATCAAAAATCCCCTCTCGAGGCTATGTTAATACTTCTCCAATCACCATACCCGAAGCATCAACATGTGCATGGAATGCCTTATCCCAAGAAGGAAATTGCAAGATGGGTACCACATTGAGTTTGTACTTCAATGTGTTAGAAGATGTCTGTTGCACCTCATCTCAATGAATTTTCCCTTTATTTCTCAACAAATATTTCAATGACATGGAAATATTGACATAGCCCTTAATGAATTTATGATAGTATCCTAAATACTCCAGAAATCCACGCACAACACTTTGATTGGTAGGCTCCTCCAATCCAAAAATAACAACAATCTTGGCAAGATCTACCAATAAGCCCTCTTTGCATATGATATGACCTAAAAAAGTGCCAACTGGAGTAGCAAAGATACACTTCTTGATGTTAAGGGAGATTCTTAACTACCTGTATCTCTCAAACATCATCCTCAGATTGTCACAATGGTCTTTCACTAGTCCATAAACTATCTAATCATCCAGGTAGACTTGAAGGAAATTGTGAATGAATTCTTGAAAATCTTGTACTACTACACATGAGAACATAGCTAGTGCATTCTTCAGCCCAAAATACATAACTCTATAGGCAAAGCTTCCCCACTCAGTTGTAAAATCAGTCTTCTCCTAATCTTCCTTGGTGATCCTAGCTTGATGATATCCTAAGAATCCATATGTGAAAGAGTAGATCTCGTGCCCCACAACACCCTCCAAAATATCCTCAGTGAAGGGGGTTGGGAAAGGATCAGTGACACATACCGCATTCAAATCCCTATAATCAATGCAAAACCTTATCCTTCCCATCCTTCTTAATACTGATGACCATCAGGCTTACCGATTCAGATTCTTCAATGACATCTATTATCCCAGATGTTACCATCTTATCAATCTCTTCCTTCACCTTGATGAATAAATTTGTATTCATACTATAAGGTCGCTTCCAAATTGGGCGCGCACCCTCCTTCAACTTGATCCTCATTTCTCCTAGCGAGGGGTGAACCCCTTTAAGCTCATGGTACCCAAGTGGAAATAATTCTTGAAAGACATGCAGAAGCTTAATAATCTTTAAAACCTCCTGGTCCATCCAGTAGTCCCTAATTATAACTTCCTTTGGTTCCACCTCTATACCAATATTAATATGTTTAGTCTTTAATGGTTTGTGGTAGGATCCCACTTTCTCATCTTCCTTATCCATAACTTGCATGTACCTTCAGTATGGTTAACATCTAGAGTTTTCACCTCTTCATCATCTATTAAGTAAACCAGATTTCCTTTCTCTTTTTCTAGGTAAGTGCTCGAGTTGTACTTCCTCTTATTCTTCCTCCATGAAGTGCACGCCCATTTTTGGTTCACCCAACAACTCTATAATCTTGTCCTCCACCATGGCACTATCTCCAAAAGTAAGGTGCTTGACTACCTATAATGCCTCATTCATAAATGGATTAGTAATCTGATACTCAAATGTTTGAACAATATCCCCAGTCAACTCTTGTTAGTTCCCTGACTGATGTCATAGCTCTGAATGAATATACCAAGCATGCACAACCCTGTGCAGTGTGGAATAAAAATTGTGTACCAGTAGGGAATGGGGTAAATCTTCCATGCCTCACATCCAAGTCTTCTCGCATTCTTGAACATGATCTGAGGTGGATCCCTTTCCATCATAGCCATAAATTTTAATAGGTGCATTTCTTCAGAGAAATATAATAGAGAGTGCAATCCTCAATTCACGCCACTCTAGAAGATGGTCTTGATGCATCACCCACCAACGTGTTGATGTCCCGTGTAAGGTATAAGTCGACATATTTCTCCTCTCAATCTGAAAGGTCCACTAAACTTCCATTTCCCTAATAAAAATATAAGGGGTTTCCTTCCCCAATATAACTTGGTAATTGATTTCCTTCTAGGCACCTAAGTGAGTGTCGCCCTGGAAAGACTTGTTACAATTATTCTCAATTGTCTCCCCACAAAATCATAGGTCCAATGAGCCTAGTTTTCACATGCCACACTTGTTTTATCACTTATAGATTGAGAATATTCCCATTAAATGATACCTTCTCCTGATGAATGAACAACCTTGGGATCTTTGATAGTGCGGACATAGATTTTATCCAGATCCTCTTCAACCAATGGCTCAGTATAGGGAACTGACTTCCCATCTTTCAGTGGAATGATGATGCACTCATGTTTGTTCTTGAAACTTATGTAGCCCTTATTGAAAGCACAAGTCAACATTATTCTTATAGCACTAGGGGTACCCCAAGTAATGTTGGAAATTTATCTACCTCAGCAAGTGCTAAAACTTCAAAATCTCCAGTAAATTTTCCCCCTAAATTGTTATAGACACATCCTTTAATACTCCTATGGGAATATCCTTTTTCCTATTTTCCATACACAATACATTCGAATAGGGCTGCAATGGGGGCCTTCCTATCTAATTCCATGCATCTAGAGTGAGAACATTTAATTCCACGCATGTGTCAATTAAGATATTACTTAACAACCATCCATCCACAACTGCATTCAATGTGATTTCTTTGTCATAGTCAATACTGTGAGGAGGCAGGATTAGCATGTAAGACCATTCCTCTTTGACTCACCTCCAATTTGATACTTTGTCTCTAAACCATTCTCCTAACAAAGGAATGATATTCTCTTGGCATAACATCTTACACACCTCTTTGACATCATCTATATCCATTTGAGTGACCTCAACACTTTTCTTCTACTCCAACTTCTGGGATTGTTCCTTTAGACACTGAATTTCCCCTTGAAGGCTTCTGATCACTTCCATGGTATCTTGATAGACTTCTTACTAATGAGTTGGATTAGGATACTTCCCATGCAACACTTCTTTTCTTATAATGAGGGTCCTTTCCTTCAGAATCTCCCTTACGCGCGCATCCTTAGCTTGCATGATTACTAGCATAGGTTCTAATTCAAGGTTTTGTGCCAACCTTGGCATCCACTATGGATCATAACGCTTCACACTTACCATCCCCACACCCATGTCCTACTTTTGGTTCTGGATCATGTGCTCATATAACTCCGGGAACTCTTCATACTTGTGTTTCTTCCCACACCATGAGCATAGAAATAATTATGGACACTCATGCTTATAATGATCTGTAGATCCATAGTTATAATAGGTTCCATGAGGAAATTCACTCCTTCCTCTTCTGTGATTGCCATGTCCTCTAAATCCTCCCTGAAATCCCCTTCCACGAGCTCCTCCATCTAGGAACCCTTCATAATGATGACCATCATCCTTGGATATATTTATAATAATGGTCTAGTGCACACCAGTATCAATGGTATCATGTATTTGGTCAATCAATCTACAATCCTTGGTGTCATGAGTAGTAGAAGTGTAAATCTTGCAAAATAAAGACACATTTTTATGGATTGTGCACTGTAACAATGGACATCTACTTGCATCATGATATCCGTGAAAAATTTCACACTCAATTGACATGGCACATAGATCTCTGAGGACAATTGTCCTTCGTATGCCCTTCTACCTCACAATCCATGCACCATATGCCACTGCGAGTCTCTTGAGCTGAATTCGTAGATAGTTTCTCTAGTTGCTTTGTCATTATGGCAGCAATCTGGGCCTCTAAAAATGGACTAACACTAATATCCATGCTTCCCACAGCCTCAACACATAGGGAAACCTCCAAGGCCTCACGTGGATCTGTGAAAGTTTTATGGGAAAGCACTCTCCTAAAAGGCATTATCAATCCTCCAACAAACCATTGAGCATGCTGAGAAGGATGAATATCATAAGACAACTTTGACAAGAGAGTCTTAAAGCATGCATCATACTCCTATACATTCTCTTCCATACCTTATTGAATCTCCTTCAATTAATTAATTATCCTTTTTTCAAACTCTGGAATATGGAATTATTCTAAGAAGGCATTATGCAGTGCGATGTACTCCACTGCTATCTGGTGAGGGTCATACTTCTAGTACTAGCTATGCACACGCCCTTGCAATGTAGTTGAAAATTGACTTGCCTTACGCTCTGGGGCAGTGATTCCCTTCACACACCATAACAACTCACATTTTTGTACATTCTCTATAGCATCCTCAACACCCTTATAATTTGGAAAATGAAAAAACATTTCAAAAAACACTTGCTGAGGTGGTTGAGGCTCTTGTCCATCTGATCTAGAACCTTGATTCCCTCTAGTAATTCCTCTACCACTAGATCAACTTGTGCATGTTCCTTCTAACCCACCAAATCCTCTAGATCCACTAGGTCCACTAGTTCCTACTCCTCCTGACCCACTAGATCCACCTCCCTTAGCAGGTAAGGGTCCTGAAGTGGTCACACCTTGTACCCCTACTTTCACTCTAAACTACACACCGAAAGTTTGTGATATTTCACCACTCCCAGATGTGTTTCCCATTCTTCTCCCAGATGCGATACCCAAACTTTATGTACCCATACTTTTCCCAAATGTCATGCCAGACAATATGCCTCCAAACATAGGAAATGACTATGTAGCCATAGATGTATCAAATGAAAAATTATACCTCCTAGGTGTTGATCAATCACCAATACCAATACCAACTGGGTTAACAATATTTATCTCTAGATTTAGAAAACTAAGCACCAAGGTTGGGTAACCATGTGGGCTTAGATGCGTGCCTATGACTCTCATTTCTCTAAGCAACAAGCTATCACCAAAAGCTAAGGGGGTCTCTCTCCTGTGCTTGCCAAGATGGGGTAGCACAGACTACTTAGGTTCAATGCCCTCTACGTGAACCTCAAATCCTTCCCACAACATCTGCCTCCATAGATCCATCACTCCTACAATCTCATGTTGTCTTACCAACTCCCTCTCCTGAGCTTCATTATACTTGAGTTGTCTCTTTTCTCTCTCTTTCATCCATGAGGTCTGTCATCTTCCTCTACTCTACCATCCATGCCTAGTGCTTAGAGGAATTTTATCCAGCCATAAGAAATGCTTCCAAACTTAGGGTAATAATCAAGATTTTTATAGCTAGAGGAATAGCCCACAAGAATGGTCCTATTGGCTCCCTCAAGAACTCAAACTCAGTAACCTATGGGCAACAATACGTAGAGATCGTGTACTCCTAGGTATAACTTGTCAATACACCTTTCCACAAGTGATCAACAACACATGTCCAAGTCAAATTAGCATCATGCAGGCTCTAAAACTCTTCCTGGGTCCACATACGAGGTCTATAATACCAGCTTGACCTTGATGCATATGTTGATAGCCATTCATATAACTCTACTAGGAAACAATAGAAAAAGGTCTCATATAACTCATGATACATGTGATCCTATACCCATTAATGTGCATCAAACTCAAGTGTAGTGTTAAATCTTAGAGAAAACTAATCCTCCGTGATTTTGAGCCACACTTCAACACTATCCAAGGTCAAGCGCTCTGTCATTACACATCTCTCTCACAACAGCTTCAAAAGAGGTCTCGACAATAAAACCAAGATGTAGTCATTTTTAATACCCTCAATACCTCTTTTTAACCCCAAGCGCATCGACCTATCACCCAAAATACATTGGGTTCTCACCCGAGGTGCGCGATGGGCACCAAGCCCCTCCTTTATGTGATATTTGCAAGAGAGTTCCTTCATTAATGGAGGATTATTTGGAAAAAATAAGTACATGCATCTACTTAAAAGCAGAAGATATAACTAATAGATCTACACATCAATGCATCACAAAAGGTAAATAAACATTGTATGAAGCACAAGGAACCAAGATTTGAGTCATGACAAGCCAAATAACATGAGGGTTTACACCCATGAACAAGATGTACATAATAGATCCATATATATTGATTTAAAATAGTTTCTAGTAGCCACATTACATTCAAAAGGGTCATCTCAGACCATATACATCAAATAATAGAGATCCAACCCCTACAAACTATATGATCAAAGATCCTAGCTATGCTTTCCCCATTATAACCCTTGTTACAGACTCAAAGCACCATAAATATGCTTAATGACATTATTTACAACCCCTAGCATCATGAACTCTAAACCCTTAGCATTTCCTAACATTTCTACAGCACTTTGTTACCTTCCTTCTTCTCTAGCACTCTTGTACCTTCTAGAAGCCTTAGCACACTTCAATGTTCTCTAGCTTCCCTTTTTTTCTGGCCCAAACACTCCTTTAAATAAGATCAACATCCACCGCTGTGGCTCCTCCTATGAGCAGATCACGTGCTAAGTGTCAATGTGGTCCTCCATAGTTGAATTCTTATCCGCTTTGTAAAAACCTCAACTATATGTAATGACACTTCTGGGAATATTCCCTACATAGAATATCCTTTTCTTGGCCTCTAAGGTTCTAGGCTGGCACCTTATCCACTCATCATGCCTAAGCGGGCCCTCACATTTTTCCTCAAGTGACTCCATTATGCCAAATATGGCTAAGTCCTTTAAACCCTTGTTCTACCTCTCACGTGTGCCCTTGTTTCACTTAAACCCTTCTTAAACCCTTTTCCTGCATGCTTTTCCCTGAGCACCCTTCTATTTATTGATCCTATGCGCACGCTTCTTGGAACTTGGTCAATATTTAGGGTCCAACACCCCTGCATGAGCCAAAAAGATGACCATTAATAAAACCAATTTTTACCTCTAATTGGATTTCTAAGGGTAGAGTGGTAGACCAATTCAGTAAAATAAATATACAAAAAAATTGAGATATCCTACCTAAATTGCTAACTGATCAATAACATGGAACCAAAGTCATAGGCTACCACATGCAGAGCAATAACTAGCTAGGGCTTCCCCTAGATATCAATGATTAATTGAAATTTAGAATTGAATATTTTGATGCTTTTTTTTTTTCATATTATTTATGTCTTATGTCTTAACACATCCGATCGATATTGACCCCCATGAGTTGCTGGGGCAATTATGTAAACATCTTATTTTTTTTAGAATTGATTTTTTTTCTCATGTTGAGCATCCCTACAAAAGTTTCAATCTTCCAATTCTATTTTCTAATTTTTTAAAATTTTAAATTAAAATTAAAAAACACTAATTGTGCTTGTATCACTTATGAACATCCTTTATTAAATTACAGTATACATATATTCGTGTTGGTTTACTCAAAAACAAAACCATAAATAAAATTGTCTTAATTTGACATAGACATCATGTAGGCTACCATAAAATGATCATCAAATCTATGTTTCATCTGTCCTATTCAAAACATGATAACTTTATGTATCTTTTTAATGTATCCATTTCTTTATATTTTTAGAACTGATGTTTTCTCAAGTTTTTATTTCCCTTTTAATAATCATCTTCTTTCCTGGTATCACAATAATACCTTTGTGCCTACTATTTACGCTCTAGAAATCCTTAGACCCCTGTTACCTTTTTTCAGTGTTCATCATAGGGTGAGTAGTCAGATGATACCAAGTCATTAGGCTTATGTCATCTCAAATTGATAAGGTCACTCCCGATGTCATCATAGCTTCTACAACCTAGTCATGCAAGTGATTAGAGGTCTGTTAACATGGCATGCATAATAATTAAATCCCTTGTCCTCACACCCTTATTATTGCATGCTCATCTTCCTCAACATCGTGCTTACATAGTGCCTGTCTGTCATTATATAACCCCAGTTGATCGTTGAGAAAGTATACACTCAAAATAAATTATGGCATTTTCTCGCATTAACAATTGTCATACTATCCATCATTCTTGTTCGGTCACCATCAACTGGAGACCTTATGCAGAGGCATATGATAGGCAATGGAAAGAGGCCCATGCTAACTTTATTCTATGCAGATGGTTAAATCAGATTTGTAAGGCCTTAAATAATTATAGAGATTTTCAATGTTCTATGTTCTAAGATAAACATGCATAGATTATCCTAGATTTGTGATAATTATATTTATTGTTTTTTTTATCAAACTGAGTTTGTTGACAATACCAAAAGGGGGTGTAACTGGAGGTGCTTTGAGATATTTCATCATGTCAGATGACAGATCTATCATCTAATGATGATTATGAATCATTGATTTCTGCATTTTTGAGGTTCACAACACTCTTCAACGATGGAATTCATGTGTACACCTTGCCATGCTTGCATAACATGCCACATACTTCATGGTAGAGCTCTGAATGTACCACCAACTTCTGACCTCACAATGGTGGCTGTGGATTTATTTAATTTTCTTTAATACTAATTCATTAACTTGAAAAGAAAATAAAAAAATATATCAACATTCTGGCATGCCCAGTGGGACCACCCTTTTAGGCAATTCCTTGTATTTCTTGTTATTTTCTGTGTTGCTTCCATCTTCCACTAACACTGTAGGTAAAGATTTTCTTTTTGCCTTGTTCATGTTGCACTTGATTAATCTTGTATACACTGTTCTAACTTCCCTATTTTCTTCTTTTATCACATAAACCATGTTTCTTTACTATTTCGTTTCTCATTGAAATAATTCACATTTAAGCCTGCCTCATTTGGCTCAAAAAGAAGACCTAAAATTGCATCCTTGCTTGACTACATACACTTAAGTAAGGGTTAATCATTGCATCTCACATTCTATCACACACAACCACTTAAATTATTGTCGTCTCAATCTACACATCTAAACATCTTTCTCCCAGGTGGACTGATTGGGATTTCATCACCCAACAAGAAGCTATCGTGACATCCTGGCATCATTAGAAACTCTATACAGATTCATGCCTCACATTCCTTTGGGTATATCGAGGATTTCCTAGCCAAAACTACCTGAAACTAGCTTTAGACTGCCATTTCCTAGGTACCCTCACTAGTGAAACCTTATTCATTTGGGTCACACTTTTAGTTAATTAATGACGTTAATGGGGAAAAAAATTGTTGCTTGATTTGTTTGTTAACAAAATTCATAAACAAATATTTTCCCATTTCATGCCTATTAATACCTCTTCTCAAAAAATGTAGAAATATAATATATCCAACGATACTCCTTTCTATAACAATCTTGAGATTCCGCATTGGATCTCTCAACCTTGTCAAGACCATGTTATCCAAATTGATCCCCATTTTGAAACTGACTCTCCTATCTCCCCTCAGTCTACACCCCTTTGACCAGTAACAATGCTATCTCTTTCTCCTTTAGATTGTGTACTCTTCCTCCTTGGCTAATCATGATATCCCATCTAGGACTTCCTATTTCGTAGTCATCCCAAAATTTCTCATAGAATCCTATCAATCTATTCCATTGGTAAAAATATCCTATTCCATCACCTCATTTAAACATTGTTTATCGGTAATTAACATGCATATATTATCTTTAGATAGAATGCCTAACACAACCACCCAATCTACTAACATTCAGTTACTTCTAATCTTATGTATTAACAATTAAATATTTATTGAAGGCAATCCCAATTGTTTCACATTCTGTATTTTCCAACATCAAGCACTTTGTGTGCTAACCAATCCACTCTTCACCACTTAGATTGTATTCCCTCATCAAAAATCCCTTTAACTTCATCATATCCAACCCAAGATTATTTACATAGTGGTTTATTCATCAATTCTAATGTTATGCATACCAAAACCATCTATATGCTTACACGAAACCTTCACAAAAAATGTTGTAAATCATAGTTCCTTTATACCCCCTATGGTGACAAATCATACAGTAAATTATCTTCAATAAGTTGATGGAAAATCACCACCTCATACTTCCTCACAAGATACGGTGGGGTAGTTGACAACTTCCACCCCAAACCCGCTTACAAATCATGAGGGTCATTTGTATTGTAGATATCACCAAGTCATAGGTCATGACATCAAAAAGTTTAATTCTTTTAAAGATCACGTTCAACAATTTATAAATCAGGGGGATTTCCATATAGACAATCCTGCCTCATCTCACAACCAACCCCTTAACATATTCAAACAACCCTTCCCTAATCCAGTGGTTGGAAAATAAAATTTCAACTATCCACTATCTGTACAAATTTAATCCTTATAACATATGATATGTGAATCCTTCCAGCAGTAGTGGCAAGATCTACATCCAGTTAGTGGTACCTTTGGGGTCCACATTGAATTATGAATATGTCATTGTCACTACTATAACATAGGTGTTTCTATTTATTGTTAACCTTCATATCTAACCATTTTTTATTTACATCTACTAATTTCATAATCATTTCATACCTCACTTAATCTGATTTTGGTTTCAGGGCTTGTATAACCTATTTCAACATTCTAAATGTGATTGCACCTATCTTTGTATATTAATGTTGTATTGAGATATATCTGTTAATAGCAAACTTCTCGTTAAAAACATGATACCTATTAAATATTCGAGACCAATTCTACATATACCTAAATCTTTACCCATGGCCACATCACCTATTTTATCTCAACCTTTCTACATTTAATCTTCCAACATATACCATTTCCACATCTATACCCAATACCACACTAATCAAATCTCCTAAATTTGCAAATATATCAAATATACCCCTCGAAAGAATTATGAAACAAGTGCCCCCACCTCAGAAAAACACAAAGAGGGTTTGCGTTTCCTCTACCAAACCAACTATGTCCACATTAACCAATCCAAAAACCTACACCATCCACATCTGTGGTTGACCTCATTAATCACATCATACAAATGGGTAAATATTTCTCCATCCACATGGTGTACCTACAACCATATTGTCATCCTGCACAGTGCATTCTACATCACCACTTGTCATAGTTTCTAATTCTAGAGATAACATTTTGGAATCCATGATACCTGCACAAACATATCATCCAACTCATAACGACTAAAAAATTGAGTTATTTCCCAACACAATGTGAGGTTCCTCTTTCATAGCACATTATTCCAAAAACAACACACATCAACTATCAAATGAAATCAACATGTTGGTGCTAATTCTCAGTTTACGATAATGTGCCCTAATGTTCCATGTCCAAATCTACTCATAAAACGATTTATACCCTTTGAATTGGGTGGTCTGACATTTCATCTTCCCCTTGTTGAAATTCTTCGAAAATGCTCACAATATCTTCTTGTTTTTGCCCCAATTTGAAAGGAAAAATCCATGTGTGCCCCTTTTATGTGCTCTAGTTTTTTCAAATTCCATGGGCTGTGTCGTTTTTCCCTTTGCCAAATCGATGCAAGGGAAATCGTAATTTGATTGAATTCATGAAGTGTTTGCAATTGAAAACCTCCAATCCCAAGGCCAAAAAATGATGTCAAATCTTGCTTCAATAGATTTCAAAATCGAAGAAATCTGCCATTCTTGGTTAAACATTTTGAATTCTAGGGCATCCTCTAGAATTTTTTATATTTTAACGGTCATATGAGTGTCATCTTCCCGTAAAGCTTCATCATCAGAACAAATATGGTAACGTGGCGGGTTCCCTATTGGCCAGTGGAATGGTCAAGAAAGGTGCTCTAAATTTCATCGTTTTGGAATTTTTGTAGCAAATGACACATTTTTGACCCATGAGGCCCCGTATGCTTTCTGCAAAGAGTGCCTACATGGCATGTTGTGATTGGCAGGTGGGATTGGCAGGTGGTCGGGTTTTCACTTAGGAAGGTTTTTCTTGAACTTAGTCTATGCAAAATTCTTTAAAATCAATTTTTGGCCCGAAATCCCCGTAACCGAATAGGGAGAGGGAAATGTGGCACGGAGAAGTATGCAAAATGGTAGTTGCGGGCCGCGGGAGAATTTTGGCAGTTTTATGGCTCAAAGTGTATAAGGTTTCAAAATCAGTTTGGCCCGAAACTCTACAGCCAATCACAGGTGGACATGTGGTAGCACGACGAGGTCAGGATGCGGGTCAGTGGGTTTCGCAGAGCGAACTTTGAAAGTTTTTCCCCTTTTTGCAAAAGTGTAAAAGTGAAATTTTTGGCCTGAACATTCCGCAAACCAATCAAAAGAAGACACGTGTTCCAAAATTCAAAAGTTTCAAATGTGCTTGTGTGAATTTTCGATCAAAATGAAGGGGCGGAGGTTCGGACTTTAGGGGGAAATTTGGCATTTTTGACAAAATGGGTTATAAGTATAAAAGGGAAGAATAAGCCGTGGCTCTAATCAAATGGAGATCACAGGTGGACACGTGTTTAATAGTGTTAAGGTGGGTCGGCGCGGGTGTCGGAGGCATTGAAGGAAATTTGTGAATTTTGCCAAAAGGGTACTCAGAAGTCAGGAATTTGGAGCGCTGGGGGACCCGCTAGCGGATAATCAGAGAATGCCACGTGGCAAGGGGATGAATTCGGAGTTTTCAGGGCTCCGTGGGGTATTTTAAGTGCAAAACTTCCTTCCCAATTTCCAGAAAAGTGGTCAAAATTTTTCAGAATTGAAGCCTGCGATTTTCGATGGGATCCGACCATATGGACACGCGGCATGCTCCAAATTTCAAAGGCGGAGAAGTGGAGAAAAAATTTTACAAAATTTTCCAAATGTCCAAAAGGTCGAAAACACATGTTTTGAAGGCATGGGCCTGATCTAATCAGAATTTGAAATGTGTCCCACCTGATCCAAGGGTTAAAAAGGTAATATTCGAACTTATTTTTAAATGGCATATTCCATGTGGAGGGCTGATATTAAATGTTGATACAAAATCAACGGGTTACTGAGTATTCCATTCGTTTTTGGCTGCCATGGGATCTCTACGAAGTCTTGGAAATCACATTTTTGCATCAAATTTCATCAAACCTTATAGTGATTTTGGGTTTTATTGGTCTTCTGAGGAACATTGACAACATTTTTATGACCTAATTCGTCAATCTATGTGATGTTTTTGAAGGAATATTTTTTTCTTAGGCCCGATCAAAAAATGTAAAAAGTCAGATATCAAAAGTTACAGAGGTAAAATTGAAAAGGGTAAAAAGGTAAAAAATGATAAATGGAAGAGGTGCTTGCATGCTTGAATGATGAAAAACAGTGACCTCTGGGGTGGAATAATGATCCATATATTGTGTAATAATTTGATCTTTTGTGGCATACATGGCAGCCCGCGAGTTGTTTTTCTGTTTGATGTCACTATCTTCATTAAATCATGAAGAGTTGTTATAAAATAATTTGATCCCATGTCATATTCTTTGCTTGGGAAAGAAGGAATCTAATGATGGTATGAGGTATATTGGTGCATTTTGAAGAATTTGTAAAAGGGGCCGAGATTTGAAAATCACGGAGTGAATTCTGAGGAGAAAGCTCATATTCTAAGTAAAATCCATGCCAAAGAACCAGGTTAATGTCTTATTTGTTGGAAAATTCATGCATGGTGGGATGGTTTACAAGTGTATAGCCACCACACAGCTATGAGATTGTTCATGTAAACTCTCCCTTGCTGTTGAATCTAACAAAATTTGAATTAAATCTGTGTTTTTCTTTGGGCAATATGATGTCTATCATCATTTTTTAAATGCCTACAGATATAGTTTTCAGTGTTCTTGTTGTAATCTTGCTATTGATTTTTCCTTATAAATCATACAAGATCTCCATTTCTGGTTGATAGTTCAGTGGCATTTGCAATCTCATATTCAGAAGAGCCTTCATCTGATAAGGAGATAAACAAATTTAAAATCACTTTACCTTCCTTGACTGCAGATATTTCTTGTAAGCCCTTTGAGGGTACCTAAGGCATGATTTGATCATGGATTTTTTGTGTTTAATTGAGTTCTTTACTTCAAGATTTTGTGGTGAGTTCTCAAATATTTTGTGAAGAGTACAACTTGGACTTCCATTTTTTCCTCTTCTGGGTGAAAGAACAACTTGATTACTTTAGGCATTTCATTTGATGGTTGTTCATGTATTGTACAGATTGGCAAAGATCTGATCTATCCTAGTTTGTCTTATCAATCTCCCAACAAAAAATCATTTTAACAAAAAAAATCCTGTTATGTACTATCCCTAATTTGCATGTGTATACCCACAGAAGATCAAAAATCTATTTGCAAAAGTATACATAACAGATCAGAATTTCCAATGTCTCTAGTAACCTTTGCATTGTGTTGAGAAACATACCCATGTTTTGAGAAGTGACAACTTGTGAAGATTTCAGATTTGGGGTATTGATCATGTTTTCATCAAGGTCTCTATCAATAGAATTTCAAGCAAAGAGAAGGGCATTTTCATCTCCTTCACCATTACAAGGTTTACAAAATAGGTCCTCGTACCTTAGTTGCAAGGCACAACCTAAAATAGCTAGGACAAGATCAAGTCCTATTGGAGTGCTATCCATTTCTCCACAAACCTGAGTGCTATTTAGACCATATCCCTAGCTACCAATGACATACAACATGGTCTAATATGTCTTTAAGCTCCATGACATAACTGTGGTGCTGCTCATACTAAAAAGGAGAACAAATTTGGATACCAACAACTACATTGACTGCATCTCCTCATCCTAAACCTTTTTCATCGTTTGAAGAGTTTGTGAAAGCACTCCAACTCACCTTGACTTTAAATGATCCTCAAGTATAATCCTCATAATTAGACACTTGCACATTCTCTTTAGATGTTATCAAACAAAAATTACTTCCTCCACTAACACCAACTACACAACCTTCGGATCCTCTAGTTGATATTATTGTCATCCTGCCAAGGGTGAATCTTCTCGATAAAAAATTAAGATTGTTGGTAAGTTTTCCCAAAGGTATCTCATGTATCCTCAAAAGAGCACCCCCATCTATTTTAGGGCAAGGCACATCATCTAAGACATATAATTCACCCATCCAATCTACATCCACTCCTTCCCCTAAATCCAAGTCAAAATATCCTATAAATACCCGCAAGAGCTACCTTCCTCCCAACACTTCGATCGAGTCCTACTTAAATACCCTTCGAAATCTAATTAAAGTATCTTCCATCATGATTCCTCCTATTAAATATTTAAATCCTCACAGTAAGAAGCAATCATGGTTTGACTCCAGTTGCATTTGCACTTATCATCATACCCCTGTCATGACATTGAGCATTGTAAGGCTCTCCAAACCATCATCCACAATCTTCTTGAGGAAGATGAATCTCTCATCCAATAGGACCTTCCTTCTCCATCCATCATAACCAAATCAAATCCTATTTCTACATCTCCATCCATAAAATTTCCTAACTCTCCTCCTTCATCCACATTATCTTTAATCATCTCTCTTGTCATTCCTCCCCGAGAGGGTCCTCCTTTTTTCATTGATACTGTTTTCCTTGCCAATCACCCCTCTGATCCATAAGCATCTATCAGATACAAAGTTTTCATTGAACTTCCTTCTAATAATCCCATCCAATCTTTTTCATCCACGCACTCATTCACATCCAAGTTAGCTAATGTGATATAGTCTCTTTCGTTGGGGGAGCATCTTCTCCTCTCACATCTTTTTCCTCATCCACACATCTTATGCACATTAATTCAACCCCCTATCCATCCAACGAATCTCTCTTGAAATTGGGGAGATTCACTCTAGGAATCCCTCCTTGACATTGCCATATTTACCTCATCCAAACCCAACCCATCCAATCTCATCCAGTTTATTGTCTTACCTCATAAAACCCATCTATCTATTATCCTATCTCATTAAAGTCCACCTTTGTGGAAATATTTGTGCCTCTCTCGAGGCACCATATTTTTCATACTAAGTCCACCTTTGTGGCCATATTTATGAAACTTTTAGAGCACCATATTCTCATCCAAATTCCACCTTTTTGCCCATGTTTGTGCCTTTCTCAGAGCACGTTATTTTCATACTAAGTCCACCTTTATGGCCATATTTGTGCCTCTTTTGGGGCACCATATTTTCATACTAAGTCCACCTTTGTGGCCATATTTTTGTGCTTCTTTTGGAGCACCATACTTTTTCATCAAATTCCACCTTTGAGGCCATATTTGTGCCCTTCTTAGGGTGCCATATTTTCATCATAAGCCCACTTTTGTGGCCATTTTTTTTATCTTGCTGGGCCGTAAAGTTTTCTCACTTCCTCATTTTTGAAAGGTAGTGTATAGTTTCCATCTTACCTATCTCATCCTATTTATCACCACATATTATCCAATATTGTATCCCGTCATAATCCCACTTTTTTGGCCCTTTTTAGTCTTGATGGGATGCATATTTTTCTCGCTTCTTCTTTTTTGAAAGGTAGCGCATAGTTTCCATCTTATCTATCTCATCTGATTTATTAACAAATCTGATCCAATCTTTTATCCCATCTGAAGCCCACTCTTGTGGCCATCTATTTGTCTCATTACGAACACATACTTTTCTCACTTCCTTACTTTTGAAAGGTAGTGCATAGTTTCCATCTCCTCTCATCTTATATATCTCATTTATTTTTCTCGTTAGGGACACATATTTTCTTCGCTTCCTTAAGGGTAGTGCATAGTTTTTATCTTCACTCATTTATCTCATCATATCTAATCCTTCGTAAGCTAACTTCCTATCCTAACATGAATTTAACATCAGTGACCTTGTCCTAGTTGTTGGGGAGGAAATTTTTTGGGTGAATTTTCTTTTGATTTCTAGCCAATGCTTTGGGAATCTAGGCCCCTCTACTAGGGTGGTGCAGCTCCACTTTATTGTGAACAAACATAAATAAAAAATATGTGGTTGGGTAAGAGGCTGGGGATCAAACATGTACACTCCATTCTACCCACGGAAAATGATTACAAATAATTGTAAGGGAAGAATTTGTTGAAGTGTGGGGAAAGGGGAGTGGGAAGTTAGAAAAGGAAAATTAACCCTACAAGTAGAAAATAAGATTCTTGCAAGATCTAGTTAGACAATTCACATTCATAATTGATTAGAAAGAAACAACAAGATTATTATGCCAATTGCCAAAGGAAACCATGCACATAGAGTTGCACACATTCATGATCCATGAATAGAAACAATCCCTTTCTTTATTGCCATTTTTATCAAGTTGTACAATGTAGGAAATGGAGGAAAATACTTAAATAAGTAGGAATAAAATGCCACCTCTCTTTCTTAGCTCAAAAATATCTCTCTCTTGATTACACAATTGAAAACCCCTAAGAATGAGGGTGTCATTACATTATATAGAACCAAAAAAGACTTTTCATCTACCCCCCACATGAATCTTCATTTCCTCATTCATATCATGACTTTTCATCTTCCTAGGACTTAGGAGATTAAGTTTCCTGTTTATAAAACAAAGGGACTTGCACAATTCAAATTTATAAAGTCAATTTAATGAATAAGATGAAAAATCATGATTACATATAATAAAAAATTAGAAGGGGAGGGAAGGAAAAGGTGAGAGAGGAAAAGGAAGAAGAAGAGAAGAAATGCTATTTTGAAGTTGATCCTGCAACTGATGGAATTTCTTGAAGGAATGCCAATGGAATCTATTCACCCTTGAATGCCTTGCTGAACCATGCTACCATTGGTATGACTTTATTTTCCCAAGGGAGATGGAAAAAACTTATTGATTTGATGTAATTTTATGTGAGGGAGTTGATGTTCTTACATTCTTTGTACCAATTAATATAGTTTTTTGCAGTGATGAAGACAATTTCACATATCTCCGACAGAGATTCCAAGGTATTTTCTATGAATGAGAATGGATTTATGGCCTATGTCTTGAATCGGTCCTTAAATGCTTTCAACAGGTCATCTCTTGAAGTGTCCAGGTTCACCGCTGACACCCACATCTTTTGAATTTGAGAATCTACATCTTTCTATATCTTCTCAACATTCTCTTCATATGCTTCCAACTCCTCAATGTCATGCTTGATGACTTCATATCAGATGAACAACAATTGAACCTAAACTCAAGACAAATTGTCTTCTGTAGCTGTGAAGATACCTGTTAGTGCGAAATCACAACACCCCAAAATGAGTTATGGATCTGCTTTTCTAAGGAAGACTCATTTGGTGTGATTTCATAACATTGAACTTTCCCCAAGGTGTGGGACCTTACAAAAGTTGGAAAGCTCGCCAGAGAAAGCTGGTTCTTGTTCCTAAACTACCTGCCATGAGTTACTCTAGTGCAGGAAAACTAAATCTAACCTAATCTAACTATTCCAAGGAACTAAGGAGAGAGAAAGAGGGAAAAAATAGAGCCTACACTAAAGCAGTGATACACGAGCAAAGGAAGAGAGATATTCTGTTGAGGGAGAAAGAAACAAAAAAATGGAGATGAGGGAGGTCATACAGAAGTGACATGACCCAGATCTATAAATCGTCCATTAAAATCCATGAAACACAACATCCTGCACTTGTAAATGTGAAAAACATCCACAAAAAACAAAGACTGAAAGGGAGAGGCACGAAGAAACAACAAAACGATGCAAAGGGTTGAAGGACACCACAAAAACACATTTTTTTATTGCTTTAGAAGGTGTACAGGTAATTCCATTTTTGGAATAGAGGCATAAATACATTTTCCAAGCATGGGAGAAGGTTTGCTGCTCAAAATTGGCATCGAGAAAACAAAATTTGACAGAGTTTCTCTATGCCCAAAATGTCTCTCCTTTTAAACGAGAAGTGTTACAGTATATATAGAAGGAAAAGAGAGAGAGAGAGGGAAAATTTGCATCCTACTCCAACCACCATGAGATACACATTGAATCTTGACTTGAAAGATCAACCACTAAATATCAATGGCTTCTGGAAATCCGCCCACAATATGTTACTTCTGGTTCCCTAGTGAATTGAATCGAATCAGATTTGGTAGTTGAAGAGATTAGATTTTTGCGTTAATGGTCTGGAAGAATTTTCTTCATTTTTTACCTATCAGGGCCTGTAAAATATGATTTTTTAATCCTTCCATGGCATAGAAGACGTTGAGATGCTTCCAAAAGTTTTAGATTTGCTATATTTCGAGCCCTGAGTCGAAAGATATACCCCTTTAAAGTTTTGCATTGATTCTGTAAAAATGGGTGGGAAGACAATTTGAAAAATGGGTTCCCCTTTTATATTGGGACACGTGGCGGCCAGATTGGGACAAA
The DNA here is from genome assembly GCA_019776745.2 of Taxus chinensis. Classification (NCBI taxonomy): domain Eukaryota; kingdom Viridiplantae; phylum Streptophyta; class Pinopsida; order Cupressales; family Taxaceae; genus Taxus; species Taxus chinensis. The sequence goes on from CM034155.1 coordinate 367,487,626, forward strand.
AATCAGGTCTTGCGTGCTCAGAACTTAACTTTTCTCCTTTTTCCACACGAAAATTGCAAAATCCAGAAAACTCCCGCGGCCCCCAAAGCTCCGCATGGACACGTGACTCCTGTAGGTTGGCTGGGAAATGCACTTCCATCTTTGCTTTTATGCCTTTTGGAAAAAAAGAAAACTTTCACTTTTTTCCCCAACTCCCATGCATTCCCCCTGGGACACGCGTCAGTCTGGCGCTCGCTCGGGAAAATTTTTTTCTATTTGACCACTTGACCTTGTCTCCATTCCAGCCTGGGACACGTGGAGATGCGACGCTTGTTTGAGGCTCTCTTTTAGATTAACTTTTGGAGAAGTGCCATGAGAACATGTGGTCTCTTCCACTACCTTCCTCCAATACTTTATTTAATTTTGGACCCTTTCCTGAATTGTTTCGAGCCCGAAAACTTTGAGACTTCACTGTTTCTTCTATTTCTTGCATTTGGCCTCTTTAAAACTATCTCCTCTTTCTTGTATGACCCTACAATTTCATTATTGAGTATGCTTGAAGATTACAAAATAGATTTAAGACATGAAATGGCTTGATATGAGTTGTTTTATTTATATACAGTTGCATTTGAATCATTCTCTTCACTCTACACTTCCATTGTTGAGTCCTCCCTCGACCCTTTAAATAGATTTGAGACATGGAAACACCCAAAAGAACCATTTCTTCTATTTCTTCTTGTGCAGAGTCGAATTTGACTTTCTCGGGCCTCTGTTTTCACTATGCCTAGTTTTGGAACGTCGAGCTCATGGGTCTGAATCGTTTCCCTTCATGTTTTCTTCTTCATGTGTAAGGCTTGTTCTGACCAAACTTTTTGAGGGAGAAATTTGGGATAACAAGTACTGGCGACTCACGATACCAGAGTATGATGGCCACATGAAGATCTCTTCTGTTGGTCATTATTTGACAAGAATGAGGCCCTCCCGCGAACCATGAAAGATGCTCTCTTGGGCATATCAATCGCATATGGAAGAGCCAAATCCTTGAGGTTAGTGCGCATGCACTGTCTGAAACTTGGATCAAACCAACACCAAGAAAAGCTTATCCCACGAGTTGACGCGTAAAACTGTTAGTGAGCAAATCATGTAGCACCGTTAAATGAGTCTGCCTTAGAAAAGCAGATTCATAACTCATTTAGGGGTGTTGTGATTTCACACTAACAATACCTTTAGTTATTAGAAGAGATGACTATTGACCCTAAAGCAGAAGCTCCATTAACAATGGGTATTCCTAGTCCCATTTGTTCTTTTCTGCCTCGAGTGCCTCTTTGGTCATGAGAAATTTCATTGTCGTTCCATCCATGTACATGTTTAAAGCTATCATCTATGAAACCAATGTTTTTTCTTTCTCAAGAGTCATGCCCACCCATTTGTCATTTGTCACTCCTTACATGGTGAAGGCCTGAGTCTTCCTGATGGAATTAGGATTAACGTGTCTAACTGGAGTGAATTCTTCAGTAGGGAGAGCATTGGTAGTACTAGGATCCAGAAGACCTTGGACATAGGAAGTGAGGATGCAAATGTCATATTCCAACTGAGGGAAATCCCTTTCTTTGTATTCGAGGATCCTCATAATGAGGCAAGTGGAAAATTACTGGTATAGGTGCATGTCAGATCTACATATGTTTCTAGTCCCAAGGATATGGTGCTCATCTCATAGTCAGCCGGGGTCTTTTCTTCAATAGGCTAAATGACCTTCAACTTAAATATCTTCACATATTGATTCGTTGAGGTGCCACTGTAGAATTTGAAAGCTGCCCAAGCCTACCTTCCCTTATTTAATTTGATCTTCGAGGTGATAGATGAGAAATAAGGGAAGATTTCTGGTTGCACGTTGCAAGTTCCTGTTGTGATCGTTTCTTGCATCCAGGGGAAAATTTCATCAAATTTATGCTTAGTAGAAGGCATGATTGCAGCTTCTTGTTTTATTTGAGGAGGTGGGATTTGCGCAAGCAATATTTGTGAAATAGTGGTAGATAGAGGGCCTTGAGAATGTTGTGAGATGGAAGGTACAGATGAATAAATTTCTTCCCATTCAAGGTCTACTACAAGTGCCTCTTCCGTTCTTGCTTTCTTTCGTAGTCTCTTATAGTGACATGGGCTCAAAGAGTTCTTGAGGACTTCTCTCTTCGAAACTCCCTCCCAAATGAGCTGAGCTCGTGGCCAAGGAATCCTTAGTCTTGTAAGATGAGTGGTATGACGTTGGCCTTTGAAGGGATGGAAATTTTCCTGATTTGAGGAGATCAACCCTCTTCTTTTTTAACCACTCTTTTGATCTCTTAATGACAACCTTGATGCATTTTTTGATATCATCAGATTCATGCACGTTCCATTACACATGTGGGAGAGGATAAGATTTTATATGCAGTATATTCATGTAGATCTTTCATGCTTCATATCCATCTTTAGGAACACCATCTTGTGATCCATAGGGATCCAAAAAAACACCACTTCATCAGTTCCATCAGAACTAAGAAGGAGAAACAAGAAAAGTGAAAGAAATGAGGTAAACTGGAGGTTTTGGATAGAACGACCACTTTGTTCAGAGTGGCGGTTTCAGTAACCACCTCGCCCTACAGGGTGGCAGTCCTGAGACCGATGGTTGGTAATTGCATAGTGTAACAACTAGTTTGTCCTAAAAGCAATTTCACTATAGAAAAGAAGAATAAATGCGAGTGGAGCGCGTTGTTGAAACACCCAGCCGTGTCTCTTCCTTCCATGCCCTTTCACATCCTCCAGTGCATGGGAGGACATGTGAAGATCTAGAAAGACATGGAAGGAGCAAGAGAATAGACATTCAAAGGCAAATCAGACATTCAAAGATCCAGAGAGATCGATGTAGAGTATAATGAGAGCAGTAAGCAAGATCTTCAGTGCTGGAATGGAATTGTAAGAGCAAGGTGTAGAAACAGAGCAAACAAGTAATTGGAGAGAAGGTTTACATTATTTCTTCTTTTCATACTTATTGTAATATGTAATTGTCTATATTGGACCAATATAAAGTGGGAAGAAAGAGCAAGTTGCCCTTCCCGACTATTGGTTTTCCCTCCTTGGAGGTTTCCAGGATAAAATTATTTGGTGTTGAAGCTTGAATTATTTCCTTCTCTGCAATTTCCTTCTATATCACTAGATAATCACTCATGAAGCTCTAATATTTAAGAAAATCTGTCATTTTCCAGATTTGAAAGTAGAACAACATAGTTGTGTGATTTGTAGAGTTCCAAAGTAGAAGTTTATGGATCATTTTGGTATCAGAGCTGATTATATATCCAGGATTGTGGTATTCGAATCTTTCTTGTGATTTTGTATGATAGTGACAAGGTCCAAAGGCGAAGAAGTTTTACCTTGTGAGCCAGATATTTCTACGAAGAAGTGGAAACAGAGAATTCAAGCTCAAATGGAGGAAGAGAACTTGGTCCGTAGAGTTGAGATGCTAGAGACCATGATGGATAGATTACATAGAAAACAAGAAGAGCTTTCAGATCTGTAAAAGATGGCTTCGGTTAAGCAAGATTCCATGGACTCAGTGGTTCGAGCACTAGCCGAAATATCAGAAAGAGCCACGAAGAGGAAGAATGAGGAAGAGCATGAAGAGACGCCAATTGTAAGTGAGAAGGTAAAATCTGCATATACACCTTTTAAAGTTGAAACAAAAGTGAAAATAAAGAATTTTGAAGGACAAGTAGATGCAAAATTTTTGATAAATGGATAAAATAGTTTGAAGTCTATTTTAGTGTGGATAATGTCACTAAGGCACAAAGGGTCACCTTTGCATGTCTCAAAATGGAAGGTCATGCTCTGGTTTGGTGGGAAACCCATCTAGCCACTTGTGAGAAGAAGAAACGTCCTATTGTAAGTACTTGGAAGGGTTTTAAAGAGTTGATTAGAGCTAACTTCTATCCTATTGGCCATAAGACTCACACGATGATTAAGTGGCAGTACTTTAGACGGGGCAGTGGTCAAAGTGTGCAAGACTATACTACGAGAATTTAGGAGACAAGCCATGTTGCTTAATATGGACTTGGAGGATGAGGATATTTTGATCAAGTATTTGGGAGGACTTCACACTCACTTTCGGAGGAAGGTAATCTCCACGAAGCCCAAGGATCTCAATGAAGTGTGTATACAAGCATACTACATTGATGATGAGAAGAAGCAAGGAGAAATAGAGCCAAAGGGAGACCAGTCAACAGAACAATAAACAAAGAGCGTGGACAAGGGAAGACAAGTAGCAGAGGTAAATGGAAAGGTAAACATGCTGCTACTGCTTTGAATAATTGTAAAGATCCTAAGAATTTATTTAAAAATTGTGATGTAAATGGACATACTGATGCCATATGTTGGAAGTCACATCTGAAATTGCACCCAAAGCACCAAACCAAGGATTCCAAGAAATCCATGGCCACTGTGAAGACATAAAGAGAGGTGGAGATTGAGGATGATTCAGATGTAGACGAAAGGCTAGGATGCATGGCCACTAACATGTACGGGGCAAAAAAAGAAGAAGAGATGAGTAAGCTATTTCAAATCAAAATCCAAATCAAGAAGACTAAGGTAAACGCTTTAGTAGATTCTAGTTCTTAGTCAAATTTGATTTCTGATGTGGTTGTAAAACAGCTTGGTCTAGAGACTTACGTACATCCACATCCATACCCACTAGGATGGGTGAAAAAGGGTGCAGAAATACAAATTACAAGGAAGTGTAAGTTTCAGTTTGGGATAAATACCCAATACATAGATGTATTAGAAGCTGATATTATTCCACTTGATGCATTTGACATTTTCTTTAGAAGTCCTTACTTGTATGTCAGGGATGCTGTGTTCACAAGGAGGGAGAACTGGTTCAGATGGGTCAAGGATGGAGTCAGTTTTAACATCCGGGCACACCAGAGAAAATCAAAGAAAGCTATGGTAAGTGCTAACCAAGCACCAAGACTTATTCAGGAAAATCATCAATTTTGTTGTTTTCAATGGAAGAAAAACAAAATGGACGTGAGAGAATATATTTATGACCGAAGGATGGATAATTTGGATAACACTTGTCAATTTTTGCAGAAGAAGCCACCATAGGAGCTGCTCATTCAAGGAGCAAAACAAACTTCCGCTATGCAGTCACCATATCTACCTACGGATTCACTAGACCTGATCGTGGGGTAGCAAGAAGAAGAGGAGATACAAGGAACAATGGTGACTATAACAGCAGTGTACTTGGAGAGGATTTAGCCAATCCATTTCAAGAGGTAGAGACAAGAAAGGAATAAACCACTACAGTATGGGACCTTCACCATACTTGAGCAGGTTGGAGAAGAAACCTTTAGGCCATACTTCATGCAGATGCACGTGATAGTAAGTTACAAGAGCTCGCATCCACTAGCGCCATTTATGCATGACAAAGAAGGAAAAATACATAAGTTACCTTCCAAATAGGATTGTACTCGAGGCATCTTAGAGGAGGATTTAGCATTGGAACAACAAACTAGAGATCCACAGGAGTCTTAGTAGGTTGGGTAAGAGAAGACACCAAGGCAGACCCAACAGTACTCAAATGAGTACAAGAGGGAGTTGATTCCTCTACCACTCCCCCACTAAGCTTTTATGGGACAAAAAGCCTCCTAAGTAGGGGAGGTATGATCCATAGGGATCCATAAAAACACACCACTTCATCAGTTCCATCAGCACCAAGAAGGAGAAATAAGAAAAGTGAAAGAAATGAGGTAAATGGAGGTTCTGGATAGAACCGCCTCTCTGTGCAGAGAGGCGGTTTCAGAACTTCTGCCCTATAGGATGGCGGTCCTGAAACTGCCACCTAGCCAAGGTGACATTCCTGAGACCACCGATCTGCACAGGGTGGCGGTCCTAAAAATTTTAGATAGAAAAGAAGAATGGAATGTGAGTGGAGGCATTCTTGAAGTGCCCAGCCGTGTCTCTTCCCTTCCATGCCCTTTCACATCCTCCATTGCACAGGAGGACATGTGAAGGCCTATAAATACATATAAGGAGCAAGAGAATAGGCATTCAAAGGTGAATTAGACATTCAAAGATCCAGAGAGATCGAGAAGCAGAGTATAATGAGAGCAGTAACCAAGATCTTCAGTGCTGGAATGGAATTGTAGGAGCAAGGTGTAGAAACAGAGCAAACAAGTAATTAGAGAGAAGGTTTACATTGTTGCTTCTTTTCATACTTATTGTAATATGTAATTATCTATATTGGACCAATCAAAGCGGGAAGAAAGAGCAGTTGCCCTTCCTAACTGGTTTTCCTCCTTGGAGGTTTGCAGGATAAAATTGTTGGTGTTAAAGCTTGAATTATTTCCTTCTCTACAATTTCCTTCTATAGCACTAGATAATCACTCATGAAGCTCTAATATTTAAGAAAATCTGTCATTTTCCAAAGTTGAAAGTAGAACAACATAATTGTGTGATTCGTAGAGTTCCAAAGTAGAAGTTTACAGATCATCATCATACCATTTGAACCTGAATTTCTTCATTTTCTCTACATTCATCCTCATATTATCACATTCATGGACCTCACACTCATTGATACAATTAGCCTAAAAATCTTCAATCCATAGCACGTGGTGCAAGTCTAGAAAATGAAAGGATTCCAGATTCTCCCCAAGATCAAAGTCTGTCCTAGCAATATATGAATGCATATTGATGGGTGTAAGGGTAGCTTCAACATTGGTGAAATCATGATGACTCTTACACATGAAAATACACAGAGAGATGGGGAAGGAAACTTGCTTTCTTTTTCGGCTCTTGAGCTTGCTGTTCACATTTACCAATTATCTGCATAACTCCATCAACACCATTTTATCATTCAGATAACAAGGAAACCTCTGTGGAGCATGATCGAATCTGGTTACCCTGAGATAGGAGAATGTGGAGAATTGGATGAAGCTTGAACTATACATTTTGAAAAAAGTGGTGGCTTGAGATGACAATCTCAAGTGTTGAATCCCTTTTAGTAGCTTGACCACATACATTATAAACGTGTCGTTCACTCTAGTATAATGTTGATTGATTTCCTTTAAGGAAAATTGTGGATATATCTCAAATGAGGGAGCCCTCTAGGGGATATTCAGTACGTGAAGTAAGCCTCAGAATGATCTCGTGCTTTCCAGGGCATACACAAGATATGAGGTCATGAAAAACCTCTTGGAAGCATGAACCTGAAGCAACTAGAAATGCAAGCCATCACTGATAAGCTGTCCCCAATCAATAAGTTTCCTTCCCTTAATGATTGTGGTGATGAATAACACCATATAATCATGAAATTCCTTGGTAATTTCCTTGGCCATTACCCGAATCAGGAGAATGATCATATCAGAGAAGGTGTTGTGGATTTTATAGCGAGAGAGAAATTTTTGAATGTGAGAAGGATTCCTCTAATGTTTCAACCAAGAGCCAAGAGCGAGAACCTGGAGATATGAATCCTTCTTAAACCTTTATGAGGTTGCAAACTCCTTTGTGATTATGGCCATCTTGTTCAAAATATGGATCTGCAAACCCTACAATATGGCTCTTTGATTGAGCACTGCTATGATTGAGTCGTTATCCACCCTGATTGTTCTTTTATTTGGTTCATAGTGCTGGGAACATGCCAACACTATCTTGATGTTTTGTAGGGACCGAGTATGGCCTATAACTACATATAGACCAATGGAAAATATATTCTCTTCTATTGGCTCCCTCGGCTTGCCAAACATTATGTGTTTGAGTTCCTCTAGGTCCATGTGTGTGACGTTATTGTCACCCACACTCAGGTACTCTGATGTGAGATCCAGAATGGGATTCAGGATAGTGAATTTTATATTCATGGTGGAAAAAGGAATCAATATAGGTCATTACAAGGGTGATGGTAAGTTTCTCCAAATAAAATAAAAAAATGCTATTTTTAGAAATCAGGACCCATGGATTTCTATTTCGGGCATGTTGTTTTTTTAGTAAGTTGTCTTCACTGAAGTGTTTCCTTCACATTATAAGTCTTCCATATATTTTTTGGGATTAATTCCAAGAAATTTCCATTTTTGGAAAGTTACTTTTTTGCTTTTTTTACTTTTTAACTCAGTGTGCCCAGTTGTTGATATGAATGATTTTCGGAGTCTGTTCTTTTGAAGGAATTTACCTCTTTTGGAAAGTTACTAAAAATGGAATGTGTGAACTAGTGAGAATTGATATTTTTAGAATATGAAAATTATGGTGTCATATTGTTGAGAAAATTATGGATTTTTTCAGGGTTTTCTCTTCTGATGATCTGTTTAGATTTTCAGGTCAGTCTGCTGCATTGTTTTACGACAATTGAGGAAAAAGTGTTCCAGGGTGGAATTTTTAAAATGGTTGTTGTTACAAATATGGGAATTATTAGAGATACATTTTTTTCTTCTGTAAGGAGTTTGGGTAAGGAATATTTCCTCAAAATCTTATGGGGATTAAATGCATGGTTTGGAAGATATGAGTAAATTGTGATTCTTGTCCTAGGGTTTCTAACAACTCTCGACTATAGAGTTAGTTTGAAAATACTTATTCTTCACATTTTAGAAGTTTGGAGTGATGGATAAATGATTTTGGAGGTGTTGGAAATTTTTTAGAAGTAACATCAATGAAGGAGAGGAGGATATCCTGACAGTTGCAAAAAAATTGTGTGTGAGTACATGAAGAGACGAAGCAGCAAGTGACAGCCTGATAGTTAGCAAATTCATATATTTTGAAAGAATGGGAAGAAAAAAATTTTTGTGCACCAATTACACCAATTTTTTTTTTACACTTGGTGCAATTTTTTTCCCCATTCCTATTTCTCCACTTGGCGGCATGTGATTTGATGTTATATTGAGTGGGGGGCTTAGAAAAAACACCTTAAATAGCTGGCGTGGGCACATGGGTGACCAAGAGACTGAATGGGAGGATTGGGGAGTTTTTTGCACCAGATGAAATAAAAATTTGGTGCACTTGGTGTAAAAAATTATTCCCTATTTTGATTGGGCCACTTGGCAGCACGCGATTGCATGGAGTGGGGGCTGGGAAATGAAACCTGGGGGGCTTATTTTGAGAAAAGGAGCTAGAACTTGGACATCTAGAGGTCCAGGAGATCAAATTCAGTTGGGGCACATTTAATTTCACCTCGTAAACCAAAATTTGGGGCATTTGGAGAAAAAAAGTGTGCGACACCATTTCATAGGAAAAAAGTAATAACTTCTAAGTCTGAGGGCGAGCGTTGCAACTTGAACACTATGCATCTGGAATTTTATCCTCATTGATTTTTACATCATCACCTGAAGCAATCCTTGACAAATGATCATGTCCCAAATTTATTTTTCCTGGTTTCAATATAACCATAAACTTGAACTCCTGAAATAATAATATCTCTCTCTCTCTCTCCCTCCCTCCCTCCCTCACTCTCCCTCTCCCTCTCCCTCTCTCTCTCTCTCTTCAATGCCATATGGTCTGTGTAGAAAATAAAAGGAGTTGCAAGTAAATACTACCTAAACTTGTGTAGTGCGTAGATCATTGATAATGATTCGTGCTCTGTGGTGGTATAATTTTGTTCTGCTGGAGTAAGATTCCTACTAGCAAAGCATAAGTGATGATCAATAATCCCCTCTCCAGGATATGCTAAGACTGCTCTAATCCCCATGCCTGAAGCATCAATATGTACATGAAATGACTTATCCCAAGAAGGAAAGTGAAAGATGGGTGCGGCAGTGAGTTTATTATTCAATGTGTCAAAAGTTTTCTATTGTGCCTCATCCCAATGAAATTTCCTTTATGTCTCAATAAATCTTCTAACGACGTGACAATCTTGGCATAACCCTTAATGAAATTCTGATAGTATCCTATATGCCCTAAAAATCCATGTAAAACACTTTGATTGGTAGGATCCTCCAATCCCAAAATAACAACAATCTTGGCAGGATCTACCAATAATCTCTCTTTGCATATGATATGACCTAATAAAGTGTCAAATGGAGTAGAACAGATACACTTCTTAATGTTGAGGGAGATTCTTAACTACCTACATCTCTCCAACATCACCCTCAGATTATCACAATGGTATTTTACTAGTCCATAAACTATCCAACCATCCAGGTAGACTTGGAGGAACTTATGAATGAATTCTTGAAAATCTTGTACTACTATGCACAAGAACACAATAGGTGCATTCTTCAGCCCAAAAGGCATAATAGTATAGGAAAAGCTTCCCTACTCAGTGATAAAAGTGGTCTTCTCTTGATCTTCCTTGGCAATCCTAGCTTGATGATATCCTGAGAATCCATTTGTGAAAGAGTAGACCTCATGCCCCACAACACCCTCTAGGATATCCTCAGTGAAGGGGGTTGGAAAAGGATCAATGACACACATCGCATTCAAATCCCTGTAATAAATGAAAATCCTTATCCTCCCATACTTCTTTATTTTGATGACCATCAGACTTACCCATTCAAATTCTTCAACAAATTCTATTATCCCAGATGCTATCATTTTATCAATCTCTTCCTTTACCTTGATGCACAAATTCAGATTCATCCTATAAGGTCACTTCCAAATTGGGCGCGCACCCTCCTTTAACTTGATCCTCATTCTCCTAGTGAGGGATGAAACCCTCTAAGTTCATGGTACCCATACGGAAATAAGTCTTGAAAATCATGTAAAAGCTCAATGATCTCAGAGACCTCCTGGTCTGTCTAGTGATCCCCAATAAAATCTTCCTTTGGTTTCACCTCTATACCAATATTAATATTTTTAGTCTTTAATGGCTTGTGGTAGGCACTCTCTTTCTCATCTACCTTATCCATAACTTCATGTGCACCTTCAATATGTTTAACATCTAGAGTTTCCACCTCTTCATCATCTAATAAGTAAACCAGCTTTGTGTTCTCTTTGTTTAGGCAGGCATGTTCAAGCTGTACTTCCTCTAATTCTTCCTCCACAAAGCGCGCCCCTAATTTTGGTTCACCCAAAAACTCTAGAATATTGTCCTCTACCATGACACTATCTCCTAAAATAAGGCACTTGACTACCTATAACGCCTCATTTACTATTGGCTTAGTACTTCGATACTCAAATGTTTAAACAAGATCTATAGTCAACTCCTACCAGTTCCTTGACTGACATCATAGTTCTGAATGAATAGACCAAGTGCATTCTCATACCTACAGTGTGGAATAAAACTTGTATACCTATAGGGAAGGGGATAAATCTTCCATGCCTCCCATCCACGTCTTCTCACATTCTTGAACATGTTCTGAGGTGGATCTCCTTCCATCATTACCACAAATTTTAGTAGGCATATTGCTCCAAAGAAATATAATAGAGAGCACAATCCTCACAGAAATTTTAGAAGATTGTATTGATGCATCGCCCAATAACATGCTTTTGTACCATGCAAAGTATAAGTTAACATATTTCTCCTCTCATTCTGATAGGTCCAATGAACTTCCATTGCCCTTAGAAAAACATCAGGATTTCCCTCCCTAGTATTACTTGGTAATTATTTGCCCCTTAGGTGCCTAAGTAAGTGCGCCTTGACAACATGTGTTACAGAGCCTCTCAATTGTCTCCCTACTAAATCATAGGTCCCATGCACCAAGTTTTGACATGTCACACTAGTTGTATCACTTGTGGAATGAGCATCTTCCCATTGAATGATACCTTCTCCGGACAGATGGACAAACTCAAGGTCTTTGATAGTGCGGACATAGATCCTATGCAGACCCTCTTCAACCAATGGATAAGTATAGGGCGCTGACTTCCCATTTTTCAGTGAAATGATGATGCACTCCTGTTTTTTCTTGAAACTTATGTAGCCCTTATTGAAACACAAGTCAACATTATTCTTATAGCACCAAGGGTGTCCAAGTAAGGCTGGAAAGTTATCTGCCTCAACAAGCGCTAAAACTTCAAAATCTCTAGTAAACATTTCCCCCTGAATTGTTATATATGCATCCTTTAATAATCCTATGGGCATAGCCTTTGTCCTATTTTTAATATACAACACATTCAAAGAGGGATGTAATGGGGGCCTTCCTATCTGATTCCATACATCTAAAGTGAGAACATTGACTTCCGCCTTAGCAACTATCCATCCACAAGTGCATTCAATGTGATTTCTTTGTCATAGTCAATACTGTGAGGAGGAAGGTTAAGATGTAAGACTTACCTTTTGTTCTCACCTCCAATGCTTGATACTTTACCTCTCAACCATTCTCCTAACAAAGGGATGATATTATCTTAGTGTAACATCTTACACACCTCTCTAACATCATCTCTATCCATTTGAGGAACCTCAACGCTTTTCTTCTGCTCCATCTTTTGGGATTGTTCCTTTAGATATTGAATTTCCCCTTGAAGGCTTCTAATCACTTCCATGGTATCTTGATAGAATTATTTCTGATGAGTCAGATTAGGATACTTCCCATGCAACACTTCTTCCCTTATAATGAGAGGCATTTGATTCGAAACATCCCTTGTGGGTGCAGCCTTAGATTGCGAGGAAACTAGGACTGGTTCTAATTCAAGGTTTTGTGTTAAACTTGGCATCCACTATGGATCATCATGCTTCATGCTTACCATCCCTGCACCCATGTCCTTTTTTTGGTTATGGATCATATGCTCACATAACTCTGAGCACTCTTCATACTTGTGTTTATTCCCACACCATGAGCATTGCAACAATTCTGGACACTCGTGCTTGTAATGATTTTTAGATCTTATGTTTATAACAGGTTCCATGAGGAAATTAACTCCTTCCTCCTCTGCAATTACCAGGTCCTCTGAATCCTCCCAGAAATCCCCTTCTATGAGATCCTCCATCTAGGCACCCTTCATAATCATGACCATCATCCTTGGAGCTGTTTGCAATACCGGTCTTACGTACACCGGTATCAATGGCATCATGCATTTGGTCAATCAATCTATCATCTTTGGTGTTATGAGTAGTAGAAGTGAAAATATTGCAATAGAAAGACACATTTTTATGGATTGTGCACTACAACAACGAGCATCTATTCACATCATGTTCTCCACGAAATATTTCACACTCAATTAAAATGGCGCGTACAAATCTCTGAGGACAATTGTCCTTCATATGCCCTTCTACCTCACAATCTATGCACCATAGACCACTGTGAGTCTCTTGAGCCGAATTTGTAGATAGTTTCTCTAGATGCTTCACTATGGAAACAATATGGGCCTCTAGAAATGGACTAATTCTATTATCCACGCTTCCCACAACCTTAATGTGTAGGGAAGCTTCCAAGGCCTTACATGGATCTGTGAAATTTTTATAAGAAATCACTCTCCTTAAAGGCATTATCAACCTTCCAAAAAACCATTGAGCATGGTGAGAAGGATGAATATTGTAAGAAAACTTTGAAGAAAGGGTCTTAACGTCCGCATCATATTCCTACACATTATCCTCCATGTCTTGTTGAATCTCCTTCAGTGTGCTCATGCTATTTTGTTCATACTCAAGAATATGGAATTCTACTAAGAAGGCATTACACAGTGTGGTATAATCCACTACTGTTTGGTGGGGGTCATACTTTTGGTACCATCTATGTGCATGTCCCTGCAACATAATTACTAATTGACTTGCCTTACGCTCTGGGGCAGTAATGCCCTTTGTGTGCCATAGAAACTCAACTTTGTGTACATGCTCTGTTGCATCCTCAACACCCTCATAATCTGGAAAATGCAAAGACATTTTAAAGAACACTTGCTAATGAGGTTGAGGTCCTTGTCCACCTGATCCAAAACCTTGATTCCCTCTGGTGTTGCCTCCACCACCAAATCCACTAGATCCACTGGTGCCTGTTCCTCCTGACCTACCAGATCCTTGAGATCCAATAGGTCCACCAGGTCACCCAATTCCTACTCCTCTTGACCCACTAGATCCACCTCCTATAACAAGTAAGGGTATTGAAGTGGTCACAACTTGTGTCCCCACTATCATGCTAAACTATGTGCCGATAGTATGTGATATTGCACTACTCCTAGATGTGTTTCTTGTGCCACTTCTAGACGTGATACCCAAACTTTATGTACGCGTAGTTTTCCCAAATGTCGTGCTAGACAATATGACTTCAAACACATGAAATGACTATGTAGCTATAAATATATCAAATGAAAAATTATACCTTCTAGGTACTGATCGATCACCAATATCAATACCAACAGTGTTAACAATATTTATCTCTAGATTTGGAAAACTAAGATCTAAGGTTTTATCACTAGGTGGGCTTAGATGCATTCCTACATTTCTTCTTTCTCTAAGTGATGAGATCTCACTAGAGGCCGAGGGGATCTCTCTCACGCATTTACTAATATGGGGTAGAATAGACTACTCAGGTTCCACACCCTTCGTATGGACCTTAAATCCTTCCTTCAACATCTACCTCTATAGATCCATCGCTCATGTAATATCATGTTGTCTTACGAACTCCCTCTCCCGAGATTCATTATACTTGAGTTGTATCTTTTCTCTCTCCTTTTTACCTGTAAGGTTTGCCATATTTTTCCACTATAGCTTCCCCATCCAATGCTTAGACAAATTTTAACTGGTCTTAAGAAATTCTTCCAAACTCAGGGTAATAATCAGGATCTTTATAGCCAAAGGAATAGCCCTCAAGAATGATCCTCTTGGCTCCCTCAAGAACCCAAACTCAGCAACCTCTGGGAAAGAATATGTAGAGATCACGTACTCCAAGTTATAACTTGTCAACACACCTTTGCACTAGTGATCAACAACATGTTTCCAAGTCAAATCAACATCATGCAACCTCTAAAACTCTTCCTGGGTCCACACATTAGGTGTATAATACTATCTTGACCTTGATGCATATGCTGATAGCCATTCATACAACTCTATAGGGAAACAACATAAAAAGGTGTCATATAACTCATAATATAGGTGATCCTTTGCCCATTTATGTGCATAAAACTCATGTCCAATGTTAAATCTCTAAGAAAAATCATCCTTTGTGCTTTTAAGCCACGCTTCAACACTGTCTCAGGTCAAGTGCTCCGTCATTACACATATTTCTCACAATAGCTTCAAAAGAGGTCTTGAAAATGGAACCAAGATATAGTCATTGCTTATACCCTCAATACCTATTTCTAACCCCACGCACATCGACGTATTACCCAGTTACATTGGGTGCTCACCTGAGGTGTGCACGAGTGCCAAGCCCCTCTTTTATGTGAGATTTGCAAAAGAGTTCCTTCATTAATGGAGGATTATTTGCATGAAAATAAATACATTTATCTACTTAAAAACAAAAGATATAACTAATAGATCCACACATCAATGCATCGTAAAGGTAAATAAACATTGTATTAAATACAAAGAACCAGATTTGAGTCATGATGAGCTAAATAACATAAGGGTTTACACCCATGAACAAGGTGTACATAATAGATCCTTATATGTTGATTTAAAAGAGTTTCTAATAGCCAAATTACATTCAAAAGGGTCATCTCAGACCATATATATCAACTCTCATAGATCCAACCCCTATAAACTAGTATGATCAAAGATCCTAGCTATGATTTCCCCATTATAACTCTTGTTACAAACTAAAACACCTAAATGTATGCTTAATGACATTATTTACGACCCCATAGCATCATGAACTCTAAACCTTAGCATCACCCAACATTCTCGTAGTAATCTGTTACCTTCCTTCTTCTATAACACAGTCGCTCTCTCTAACACACTTGCACCCCCTGTCTCTGGCCTAAAAATTCCTTTAATTAAGATCAACATCCACTACCATGGCTACTCCTATGAGTAGATTACGTGCTAAGTGTCAATGTGGTCCTCCATAGTCGAATTCTTACCCCCTTTACAAAAACCTCCACTATATGTAATGACGCTTATGGGAATATTCCCTGTATAGAATATTATTTTCTTAGCCTCCAAGGTTCTAGGATGGCACCTTATCCACTCATCATGCCTAGGTAGGCCCTCACATTTTTCGTCAAGTGGGTCCATGACACCAAATATGGCTAAGTCCCTTAGACCTTTGCTCTACCTTCTACGTGTGCCCTAGTTTCACTTAAACCCTTCTTAAATCATTTTCTTGTCTGATTTTCCTTGATCGCCCTTCTATTAACTGGTCCTGCACTCACACGATTCTTGGACATTGATCAATATTTAGGGTCCAACACCCCTAATTAGCTTTCATATCTCCTAATTAGTTAATTACCTCTAATTAGATTTCTTTGGGATGCTTTTAACCCTAACCACCTAAATCCACATCCGTACATTTTTCTAGCTTTTATCCTACCCATATTTATCTCCTATCTATCCACGACACTTCTCTAAACAAACCTTACTTGCCAACATGCTTTAAAAAACTTATCCCAATCTCTAAAAGCCCCATATCTCGAGTAAATCAATGATTTTACCATCCAAGGAATGATTGCCCACAGTCAGGGGTGACCCATCTAGGTCGTTGTCGACCCCATAAGACCAATTTCACCCCCCATCTTCCTGGGGCATGCTTGTAAACTTGTAGTCATTTTTGCACCCCACCAAGAACAAGGGAACCTTATGTGCACCGACCTATCACCCAGCGGGAGCTGGGTTGTCACTCGAGGTGCATGAGAGGGAGCCGAGTCTCTCTTTTATGTGAGTTTAGTAGAAGGCATAATTCATGATTTTGACTTAGTGATTTAACAGACATGAAAAGCTATAGAGCTCAGAACAGCTTCTACACCCCTTTAGTCATAATAAAAACAAAGCACGCAATAGAATTAACTAGAACTAGGAAGTTGTAAATCCATAATTAAACTAACATTCAAGTAAGGTTCATGATCATACAAGATCAAAAGCATAGTAGAAACATGCAGATAATACAGGAAGGAGATCTTAACATAAACATAGTGGTAACCTTATCACATTAATTCATAGTATTACTCCAAAACATCACAGAGAGGCAGACCACAGTCATGCGCCATATCTGGATCCATACATGTATGCTCACAAAATAAAATTTTCATTCCCCATTTCCCCATTACATCCTTCCTAGAATCATCTACCCATTTATCCCACAGTTCTCGTAGTAATTCTGTAGAGCTCTGCTACCTCGCTTCTGTCTCTGTTATTTGCCAATGGCGTGCGTATAAATAGGCATTTGATCTCTAAAAAACTCCTATACAGCCTCAGATTTGGCCCCAAGTGTCAAGGTGTGGGTCGCCACAGGCGCATGCCTCTCCATGTCATGATTAGCTTTTTGGATCTTCCTATTGCAAGGTATATTCCTTCCAGGACACCCTGTCACCAGGATGGAACCTTATCCAAATGGAACACGTTCTTCATGTGTTCTATCCAAAAGGCCGAAAATAGCTAAGTCCCGAATTGTTCTTTGCATACGCATGTGTCCTTGGTTCTCCAAGAACCCCTTTTGAATTCTACCTTGCGCGCCTTAACTTGTGTGCTTCCCCCGGTCATGCACGCCTACGTGCCTATAAGATTTGGAAGCTATATAAGGGTCCCAATATTACCCCACACTTCACAAGTTCTCCGCCCTTGGGAACCTTTTCAAAAGAATGCAGTACAAAAATGCAAGGCCCTACCTTGGAAAGAATGGAGGGAAAGAATAAAGAATGGGAGGGAGAAAGAATAGAGGGAAAAATTTGCCTAAAGAAGAAGAAAGGGGAAATTTTGCCACAGGTCGGCCTCCAGTGTACTCTAATTGCTAACTTCATCTTGTTCTCTAGTGTAGATATCGCCGACCAAGGTGCTCACCTCATCAAAGGTTAACCCTTCCCCCTTCATGTTAATGGTCTCCACCATAGTCTCCAGCTCCTTGGTGTGATCCTCCAGGGCATCCATCTTCCTCGTGATGACCTTATAGAGCTCTTTTAGCCGGTTTTTGATTGAGACTCACCGGTTTTCAATAGCTTCAGATTTCTTTTCCACTTCGGCTAGGATCTTCTCTCACTTGGCTCTATTACCCTTATTCTTTTCCTAGAAGTCAGTCAGCTTGGCCTCGTCACTGGCAAGAAACAAGCCTATCACCTTGTCTTGATCCGCGTAATGGTCGTAGGTGACCCCCATTCTTTGTGCAGCTATTTTCACGTCAGCGAGCACCTTGTTGTATTCAGCCATGAGTGCGACGACCTTTAACTTGTCCTCCTTCTCCAAGTGAAAAGCTACCTTCTAAGCTGACTCCAAGGCCAAAGGCTGCCTTTCCATGGTGAGGATTCGAGTCAAGTCCTATAGACATTCCAGGGAGGATCCATATTTATGCGTGGGAGGGTTAAGGTCCGGGTGCTTCATGATAATAGCTTGGGAGATGAGCTCCACCTTCTTGGAAACTTCGCGTACCCTCACCTTTTCCTCCTGAAGCTCCCTCTTCGACCAAGGTGTTGATTATCTTCTCTGCCTCCATTATCGCTTTCTTATCTACTTCCTCTTGAGTGAGCGTGGGCATATCTGGCCCCTTAGTACTTGCCCCTTTTCTCCTTTCTTTGCTTCACGTGCCTTCCTTCTCTTGGGCACCCTTCCTCCTTAAAAATATGAAAACATCATTTGTATCCTCTGCTCCTTCTCCCTCTGAATCATGGATATCAATAGGTTCCTGATTCACCTCCAACTCTTCCCCTTCATCATCATCCTTCTCGCCTATATAGGCATTCGGGTCATCTGTATCTTCAGACTCTTGTTCCTCCATCCTTTGTTCTTCTTACTTTGTAGAAAACTCTGGAGTTGGGGATGTTGTCCTCTTTTCGTCTGAGGGTTCTTTAGGGGATGGTGGCTTCGTAAGCTCCGGGGTCTTCTCCCTGACCACCGTTCTCCTCTTCTTCTAGACATAGGTACTCAGCCTTACAGTATCTACATTATGCTTCTCCACCACCCTTTGTTCTTCTTCCTCTTCCCTCTCCTTGCACTTTGGCGTGGGCTTATTTATTACCATGGGGTCATCCAGAATGGATATCTCATTCTCCATGTACATGCCCTATTCAAACTTTAGCCTTATGTGCAGGTAGATCCTTGTGGCAACGTTATCAGTAATAGGTAAGGTCAACGGCCTTATAATGTGCACATCCTATGACATGTACCTTTCAATGTACGCACACTTCTCTAGGTAGACCAACTTCTTTCTCATCTCCTTGTGCTCTCTGTCAAGGGTGGACAACTCCAAATTTAATTTCTTTGATTCCTTGTATCTGTTTACCCCCGCTTGGAAAAATTACGTAGTAAACGAGAATGGGAGTTTTCACCATGGACTCCAACTGCCATCCACCAAGATGAACCTTCTGATGCAAAAGTGTTGGTAGACTGCGAACTTTGCTTCTCCTTCGGTTGCCACGAGGAGTTGTTCAGGAATCTGCCATTCAGCCCCGAATGCATTCCTAAGGTGCTTATACCATTTTTCTAAGTGCACCTTGTGTATCCCTGTCATTGATTCACATGTGTATTTCTAGAATCTATCTGTGGGCGAAGGTTCTATAGTGGGGTACTCCCACACTGATTTGTCAGATGCATCCGAAACCCCGATTTCTGAGAACACAATTGTTAACAGAATGTTTCCAAAAAGGATTTTTCCTCCATTCTCCACGCTGCTTATGAGTTCATCTGCTATGTACTGGGAGATGTTGTATACGATGCCCTCCGTGACCTTCCTGCAAACATTCAGCCAGGGCTTGCTCACCTGGGTCTACCTTTCTTGTCCATTCAGCTTGGAGGAAAGGGTGTGCAGTCATCTTCATCATCGGATCACTAATATCTGAGACGTCATAGTACCTTGATCCCTTTTTCAATTTCTAGGATGTTATGGTTTCCCTGATTACCTCCTCATCCTGGAGGTCATCTATGAGCACGTATCCTGCATAGGTTAGGCCTGTGAAGTGTGAAATTAACTGGGGAGTTATGCACATTTTGCACCCTACGAAGTAGAAGAAGTCTTCGTGTATGCGCGTCATCAACCATTGGTACAACTGCTCTGGCTTCCTGAAATATGGTAGCTTGTAAAGCTGGAGAAGCCCCACCTTCTCCACTTTCACCTTGACCACGTTGCTGTAGATTGACAACCCTTCAGGTGTTCTTTTATTTGTGGGGCGCACCAGCTCCAACGCCATCTCCTTTGCAATTATGCTTGACTGGTGATTGTAGTTGATCATGGTCATCTGTCTTATGTGGGACTCCCACTCTTGCCCTAGCAAAACCCCATTTGGGTATTGCATTTTTGAATACCATTCCTCGTTTGTATCCAAGGGTATTTCATCTTGTTTCTTATTCCCTTTTCCTTAACCCTTTCCCTTCTTGGATTGTTCTGCCGGTTTGCCTACTGGTTTTGTGCCATCATTGTACCCCTTGTTTTCATTCCAGGTTAACTTGCAAGTTTGTTTGAAACTTTTCTTTGCGCGCCCTGTGCCTTAGAACACAAACCCTAATATTTGATTTTTCCCTTCGATCACAACGCTTCTTCACAATGTTCCTCACACCCGTGAATCACTTCTGCTCTGGTTTGTAGGTCTAACGGACCAATTGCACATAATTTTTTGGAATTTTCCTTCACACGAGTCAGTTCTTGAAACCCTATCTCGTGAAATAAAATCACTCTTCTTGTTTTCGCAAAATATAAAATGAAATGCCCACTCTTGTATTTATAGCTTTTCCTGCTTTTACGCATTTAAGGCTAGGCTACCTACCACCATACGACCATGTTTAATGTGACATTTTCAAACAAAACCCGACTTCAGTGCTTCTCCTCATGTGCCCAATCCTTGCGTAAATTTTTTTTCACCCGCGCCCAATCCTTACGTGAAAAATTTTCCACCTGCGCCCAATCCTTGCATGAAAACCTTTTCCAACATTCTGGCGCGCAAAAAATCCATCTTGACAGAAGAATCTTGCACGCGTGTTACCAGCGCCAAAGGCACCTCTTCCATCCTCATGATTCTTACTCTCGCCTACCTCATGTTTTTGCAATTTTTCTCCTTGTACATGGATTTCCAATGTAACCTTATCTTGCCACCTATCTGCCATCTTTTCTCCTAATGCATCTTTTCAACAGGGCCAATTGAAACGGTCTACCAACCCAATCCTCTGGTAGAATAACTCCATGCTTCCCTTTATCACCTCACCCCACACTAAATCGATGTGCGGTCCTATGCTCATTCATAAGTTTAAAAAGTAATAAGGTTACCAGCGCCCAAGGCGCAAAACAAAACAACAACGCGAAAGGGAAACACAAGAAAGGAAAAGCATAAAAGGAAATTCTAAACTAGCTGGAAAAATTGCCTTATTTACAAACACCAAGAAGCATTATTTATAGTAGGGCTTCAGCCTACTCCCATTGAACTGTCCAAGTAATTTCATTCCATCCAGCGCTTGTAACTGGCACGCGCCCGAATCAAGGATGTATGAAATTACATAAGGACCCAACCAATGCACCTTTAACTTTTCAGGATGGCATAGAAATTTTGAATCATATAGCAATACCATCTGGCCAACCTCAAACTGTTTGTTCTTAATATGGCGGTCATGTCATGCCTTTTGCTTTGCTTTCTTAGTTGTTTGGCTCCATCTTGCTAGTGAGCGCCTTTCATCTAGCTTTATCAATTCATCAATTCTTTCTTCTAACGCTTGCTCGTTGTCCAACCCTCCTGCGCGTGCTATACGTAGAGATGGTAATATGAATTCTACCGGAAAAATTTCTTCCGTGCCAAACACCAGTTGAAATGGTGTGGCCTTGTTAAATCTTTTATACCTTGTTTTGTATGCCCAAAGAACTACTGACACACATCCCAATCCTTCCTACCCATGTCACATATCTTAGTCAATGTGTGACTAAGGATTTTGTTGAATGCCTCCATAGTCCCATTTTCCTAGGGGTGATAAGGGATAGTCTTGTGATGGGCTACCATGAATTATACCAATAGAATCCTGACGGTTTCATTTAAGAAGTGAGTGCCCCTATCACTGGTTAAAATTAATGGGCACCCATACCTGCTAATAATGTTTTCCCACAAAAATTGAGCAGCTGTAGCTGCAGTGCAATCCTTAGTGGGCACAGCCTCTGCCCACCTTGTCAGGTAATCAGCACAGGTAATGATATACCACAAGTTAGTCCTTCGCGTAGCTGGCGAGATTGGTTTGACAAAATCTATTGCCCATTTTTCAAAAGGTTCCGCGCTGGCGATGGGGTGCAAGGGCATCTCATCCCTTCTTCCAGGTTTGCCAAGGCACTGGCAGTGGTCACAGGCCTTGCAAAACTCAATGCAATCTTGGTGAATCGTCTCCCACCATAGTCCGGCAACTAGGATCTTCCACGTGGTTGCATTCCCCACATAGTGTCCTCCAGCAATCCCACCATGGGCTTCTTCTATTTTGGCCACGCGTTCATGTTCTAATACACACCGACGTAAAACCTCATCGCGGCCCATTTTATACAAATCCCCATTGATCAACATGAAGGGCATGACGCGTATGGCTAACCTTTTTCTTTCCAGTGCATTCATCCCTTTGGGTGCCACACCTTCTTTGAGAAAAACTGCAATGTCTTCTAACTCCAAGGGTGCGTGCCGTAACCTGAACAGTTGCGCGTTCGGCATGGTTTCCTCGACACTTTGTGCATCCTATCCCGAATCAATCCTTGATAAATGATCTGGTCCACAATTGTTCTTTCTAGGTTTTACCACCACTTTGAATTCAAATTCCTAAAATAAAAGTACCCAACGACATATGCGCCCTTGCAACACTGCTTGTTTACTAGATACTTCAAGGCCATATGGTCCGTGTAGAATATGAAGGGAGTCGCTAGAAGATATTGTCTAAATTTTTGGAGTGCATAGATCATTGATAATGCCTCACGCTCGGTCGTTGTATAATTTTGTTTTGCTGGTGTCAACTTTCTACTTGTAAAACACTAGGGATGATCAACAATTCCATCTCTTGGTTGAGTAAGAATGGCTCCCATTGCTGTACCAGAGGCATCCACGTGGACATGGAAAGGTTTATCCCTGGATGGGAATCATAGAATAGGTGCGGTGATAAGCCTTTCTTTTAGAGTGTTAAATGCCCTCTGCTGCGCTTCTCCCCACTGAAAGGTACTATTATGTCTGAGAAATATTTCCAAAGGCGCGGCGATCTTGGCGTATCCCTTAATGAACTTTTTGTAGTACCCAGTGTGTACAAGAAATCCATGCATGGTGCTTTGGTTGGTAGGCTCCCCTAACCCCATAATAACTACAAATTTCGTGGGATCCACCAGTAAGCCTTCTTTACATATGATATGCCCCAACAACGTTCCAAAAGGAGTTGCAAAGATACACTTCTTGATGTTTAGGGAAATCCTTAACTGCCAACATCTTTCAAACATCAACCTCAAGCTATCACAATGGTCCCTGACCAATCCATACACTGTCCAATCATCCAAATATACTTGAAGGAACTTGAGGATGAAGTCTTTAAATGCTTGTACCACTACACACGAAAATACAGTGGGCACATTCTTCAATCCAAAGGGCATGACCATGCATGCAAAGCTTCCCCACTCGGTGGCGAAAGTTGTCTTTTCCTGGTCTTCCTTGGCAATTCTTACTTGGTGATATCCTAAGAATCCATCCGTAAAGGAATAGACCTCACACCTAGTAACTCCTTCCAAAATCTCTTCAAGGAAGGGGGTGGGAAAAGGATCTATGATACAAACAGTGTTCAATTCCCTATAATCCACACATATCCTAATCTACCCATCCTTCTTTATGCCGATCACCATTGGAATTATCCATTCTAATTCCTCCACAACCTCAATGATACTAGATGCTATCATTTTGTCTAGCTCTTCTTTAACCCTTACGCGCATGTTGGGATTCATCCTGTAAGGCCTCTTTTTGACCAGGTGTGCACCATCTTTCAAATTTATCCACATTTCCCCTAATGAATGGTGGATGCCTTTCAACTCATGGTATCCACGTGGGAATAAATCCTCAAATTCGCGCAAGAGATCGATGATCTTTGATACTTCCTTATCCGACCAATAGTCCCTGATGATAGCTTCCTTAGGCTCCTTCTCCCAGCCGATGTTAACTTTCTTGGTTCTGAGTGGTTCATGATATGCACGTGTCCATGCATCCACACTGTCAACTACTTTGTGCATTCCAACTGAATGGTTGACATTCAAGCTCTCCATCTCCTCTCCATCAACAATGCATACCATCTTTCCTTTCTCCTTTTCAGCACACGCGCGCTTGAATTATATGTCTTCTGGTTCCTCCTCTTCAAACCATGCTTCCAAGCTAGGTCCACCAAGTAAGTTTACTAATCTATCTTACGCCATGGCACAATCCCCCAGAGTGAGGCACTTGATAGTTTTCAATGCCTTATCAACTAGTTGCATGGTACTTTGGTACTCAAATGTGTGAACCAGGTCAACCTCTAATTCCTACCAATTTCCTGTTTGGCGGCGAGTTTCAGAATGGATGTACCAAGCGCGCGTGCAACCTTGTAGTGTCGAATACAACTTGTGCACCCAAAGGGAGGGTGGTAATGCTTCCGCACCTTCTCCCCAGACCCTCTCACATGACTAGATGTGGGAAGAGGTGGGTCCATTACCATTGTAATCCTTGATAGTGGTGGGTATATTTCTCTTCAAGAATCGGACAGTGAGAGAAATTCTAACTTCACGCCAGTCCAACAGGTTTTCACTATGCATAGCCCATCACCTCACTGTTGTGCCTATAAAAACATAACTCAACATACCTCGTTGCTCATCCTCCCTCCAATGAGCTTCCATTTCTCTCAAAAATACTTGAGGGTATGTATCCCCAGAATACTTGGTTATTTCCTTTCCTCCTAGGCGCCAAACTGTATGCACCATGGTTACCTTGGTCACTGATCCTTTCAGATATCACCTAATCAATTCATAAGTCCCATGCACCCAATTATCGCATGATATACTGGTAGTATCACTAATAGATTGAGCATCATCAAACTAGATGACTCCTTCTGTAGGATGGATGGTCTCTGGATCTCTTATGGAGTGCACATATATTCTGTCAAGGACCTCCTCTCCAAGGGATTTAGTATAGGGTGTGGACTTTCCATCAGCAAGTTGTATAATTGCCCTCTCCTCCTTGTTTTCAAAACTTATGTACCCCTTTTTAAATTGACGATCTGAATTATTCTTATAACACCACGGATGCCCAAGTAAAGCTAGGAAATTATCTACCTCAGCAAGCGCCAAGACTAAAAAATCCCTAGTGAACCTATTCCCCTGAATGGTAATGGTCGCATCCTTCAAGACACCTATGGGCATTACCTTTGTCTTGTTTTCCATATACAACACATTTGAAGATGGCTATAATGCAGGTCTTCCCATCTGATGCCAGACATCCAAAGTGAAAACATTAACCTTTGCGTCTGTGTCAATGAGGATGTTGCTAAGCAACCATCCATCCACTACTGTGTTCAAAGTGATTTCTTTGTCACAATCAAGGCTGTGAGGTGAGAGGTTTGCATGTAGGATCTGCCTTTCGTGTTCTTCCCCGGTGCGCGACACCTTTTCTCTCAACCATGCTCCTAGCAGGGGAATAATATTCTCCTACCTCAGTAGTTTACACACCTCCTTAACCTCGTCTAAGTCATCCTTTGGTGCTTCTACTAGTCTTCTTTGCTCGTCTTTCCTAGTTTGCTCTTTTAAGCATTAGATCTCCCCTTGCAAGCTTCGAATCACGTCCATGGTTTCTTGGTAGAATTCTTTCTGGTGAGCCAAATTTGGATACTTCCCATGTACTACTTCTTCCCTTGAAACCAGAGGTCTCTACCTAGGCACTTCCCTTGCGCACATAGACTCCGCCCTTGTTGTTACCATAACAAGCTCTAGTTCTGATTCACGTATTACTCACGGTATCCATTACGTGTCAACCTTCTTACTACTTACCATGGCAACGCCCTTATCCTTCCGGTATTGATGACTCATATGTTCATATAAGTCTGGGCACTCTTCGTACTTATGTTTTTTTCCACACTAAGAGCATTGTAGAAGATCTGAACATTCACTCTTATAATGGTCTGTGGCTCCACAATTAAAGCACGTTCCACGTAGGAACTCACTTCTTCCCCCGTGGTTACCATGACCACAAAATCCTCTGTGAAATCCTCTTCCACACGCACCTCCATCTCTGCACTCTTCATACCGACATTCATCTCCTTTGGAACTACTGGCAATGCTAGTCTGACACACACCAAAATTGATTTCCTCATGAATATGGTCAATTAATCTACAATCCTTGGTGTCATGTGTGGTTGAGGTACATATCTTACAATAACAAGATATGTTTTTACAGATCGCGTGCTACAACAAGGGGCACCTACTTGCATCATGGTCCCCGTGACATATTTCATAGTTTACTACTACGGTGCGTACCGCCTTCCGAGTACATATCCCACCATTATCCTTTGTGTGCCCTTCTACGTTACAATCTGTGCACCACATCCCTACCACAAGTCTATAGAACTATTTTGGTAGATAATTTCTCCAACTATGCTTAGCCATGGTAGCGATCTGAGCCTCCAGAAATAGGCTAAAACTAGTATCAACACTACCAACTTCCTCAGCGCACAAAGCAACCTCTAAGGCTTTACGCAGGTCCGTGAATGTTTTATGAGATATAGCCCTCCTAAAGGGTGTGATCAACCCTATGAAAAACCAATGATCATGTTATGAAGGGTGGATATCATAAGACAGTTTAGACGATAGAGTTTTAAAGTGCGCATCATATTCCTGCACGCTCTCAGCCATTCCCTACTGGATTTCTTTGAGAGAGCTGATGCTCTTCTGTTCAAACTCAGGTATGTGGAACTCCACCAAGAACACATTTCTCAGCACAGTATAATCCACAATAGTCTGATGAGGGTCATAATTTCTATACCAACTATGCATGCGTCCTTGCAAGATCATCACAAATTGACTGGCCTTTTGATCCTGGGTCGTGATCCCCTTTGCACGCCATAGCAGTTTGCACTTATGCACATGCTTTGCGGCATCATCTATCCCACTATAATCTGGTAAGTGTAGAGACATCTCAAAAAATACTTGAGGAGGTGACTGAGGCCCTTTTCCTCCCGATCCAGTTCCTTTGTTTCCTCCGGTGTTTCCTCCTCCACTGGATCCACTAGATCCTGAGCCACCAACTCCACCACTTCCACCTCCAGATCCTCCTATGTTAAGCACAGGGCCCATGTTTGTTGTGTTGAATGCCCCCGTTGTTCCCTTGAACTACGCACCGACAGTTTGTGAACTAGTGCCACTCCCAGTCATATTTCCTCCACCACTTATTAACGTGCTTCCAAAACCAAATGGATATGTGCCTTGTCCAAACATTCCACCAAATATTGGAATAGTGTGTGAAGCCATAGAAGTCCCAAATGAGAAGTTGTATTTTCTGGGTGCCGATCGGTTGCTTCCACTAATATCAAATGGATCAACTGTACTTTTCTCTCATTCAAACAAACCAAGCACCAAGGTTTGGTTGCTAGGTGGGGTTAGATGCACACCAATGAATCTTCTTTCTCTACGCGATGGACTCTCATCAAAAGCCGCAAGGTTTTCTCTCCTACGCTTACCAAGATGGGGTACCACAGACTGTTCGGGTTCCACATCCTCCACGTTAACCTCAACTCCTTTCCACCATGTATGGCTCCATAACCCACTTGTAATCCCATGCTGTCTATCGATCTCCCTTTCACGAGCTTCGTTATACTTAAGCCGTCTCTCCTCCCTTTCCTTTTCAGTCGTTATATCAGCCATCCTTCCCCAACCTGGTTTCCTCGCCAAGCGCTCAGAGTGGTTTAGCCAGCCATAGGGAATGCCTCTAAACCCATGATTACCATCAAGATTTTGTTTTCTAGGGGGATAACACGTAGAAATGATTCTCTGGGCTCCCGCAAAAACTCAAACTCAACAACTTCTGGACATGAATATGTGGACATAGCATATTCCAGAGTGTAGCTAGTCAATACTCCCTTCCACTAATGATCTATAGCACGGGTCTGCGTTAGATTAGCATCTTGCAAGTTCTGATATGTTTCTTAGGTCCAAGGGTGTGACTTATAATACCACCCCGATCTAGATGTATAAGCCGAGAGCCATTCAAATAAATCTACTGGGAAACAACAGAAGAAGGTTTCGTACAACTCATGATAAAGAGTGTCTTCCACCCATCTTCGTGTGTCAAACCCAAGTCCAGTATTGAATCTTTGAGTGAATTCATCCTCTGTGCTTT
Source organism: Taxus chinensis (assembly GCA_019776745.2). Taxonomy (NCBI): domain Eukaryota; kingdom Viridiplantae; phylum Streptophyta; class Pinopsida; order Cupressales; family Taxaceae; genus Taxus; species Taxus chinensis. Next base: position 367,515,895 of record CM034155.1, read on the forward strand.
CAAACCAATCTTCAACACCTTCAAGTGTTAAGCGCCCTACCATCACTTTTCACATAAACCATGTTTCATGCCATGTTCCACTACAACTTCGAAAAGAGGTCCCGACAATGAAACCAATATGTAGTCATTTTTACACCTCACCAAGAACAAGGGAACCTCATGCGTGCTGGTCTATCACCCAGCGGGCACTGGGTGCTCACTCGAGGCATGCGAGAGGGAGCTAAGTCTCTCTTTTATGTGAGTTTAGTGGAAGGCATAATTCATGATTTTGACTTAGTGATTTAATAGACATGAAAAGCTATAGAGCTCAGAACGACTTCTACATCCCTTCAGTCATAACAGAAACAAAGAGCACAACAGAATTAACTAGAACCAAGAAGTTGTAAATCCATAATTAAAATAACATTAAAGTAAGGTTCATTATCATACAAGATCAAAAGCATAGTAAAAACATGCAGATAATACAGGAAGGAGATCTTAACATAAACATAGTGGTAACCTTATCACATTCATTCATAGTATTACTCCAAAACATCACAGAGAGGTAGACCATAGTCATGCGCCATATCTAGATCCACACATGTATGCTCACAAAATAAAATCTTCCTTCCCCATTTCCCCATTACATCCTTCCTAGAATCATCTACCCATTTATCCCACAGTTCTCGTAGTAATTCTGTAGAGCTCTGCTACCTCGCTTCTGTCTCTGTTATTTGCCAATGGCGTGCGTATAAATAGGCATTTGATCTCTAAAAAACTCCTATACAGCCTCAGATTTGGCCCCAAGTGTCAAGGTGTGGGTCGCCACAGGCGCATGCCTCTCCATGTCATTATTAGCTTTTTAGATCTTCCTATCACAAGGTATATTCCTTCAAGGACACCTTGTCGCCAAGCTAGAACCTTATCCAAATGGAACACGTTCTTCATGTGTTCTATCCAAAAGGCCGAAAATAGCTAAGTCCCGAATTGTTCTTCGCATGCGTGCACGTCCTTGGTTCTCCAAGAACCCCTTTTGAATTCTACCTTGCGCGCTTCCCCCGGTCGTGCGTGCCTACACGCCTATAAGATTTGGAAGCTATATAAGGGTCCCAACAAAACATTCAAGATTTCTTGTGACTTTTAAATTTTTTCTTGTGTATGAGCATCCCTGTAATAGTTTCAGACCTCTTGGATCTCCTTCCAATGTGCTTGTATTACTCGTGACCATCCTTTGTGATATTCCCATCATTTTGTGTTGTTTTATTCATTTATTATCATATTATCGTTGTCTTGTTTGCATCTAACATTTTTAGGAACATATCATCTCCACACACCTTGTTTCAGCTGTCCTTTTCATCCCTTGTACTTACATGTTTCTTTTTTAGTCCATCCACTCTCGGCTTATCTTAGTCTAGCTCAGGTTTCCATCATCCCTATTAGGTCGATATTGACCTGGTATCCATATGCCTTTGTGCCTCTATTTTTTAGATCCTTAGATCCTTGTTACTTTATTTTAGTGTTCACCCACATGTCAAATCACCATGTCATTACTCTGTCTCTCAGATTCATCCTGTCTGTTCCCCAATAATTTTTGCCCCAACCTAGTCGCCATTGACCAGACCTCTGTTTATGGTATCCAACACTTAGATCCCTATTTCCTCACACCCTTCTATTGTTGTCAATCTCAGAACTTCTCTGCATGTGCCTTCCAGTTAACACATAACCCCATTATCCTTAGGTCTACACTCAAAATATCCAGATCTGCATTTACAATTGTTGTTCCATCCATCTTCCTTCGGTTGTTGTCAACTGGACCTCTGCAACCTTGGTCGCCATCGACCTTGCCAGGTAACTTTATTTTATGTCAATTTAGATCAGATTTGTATGTTCCTTACATTTATTCATTTGCAAACTCACTTACATCTACCTTGAAATGTTCATCACATATACCTACATCTTTACCAATGGACACATCACATATTTTATCTCAACATTTCTACACTTAATCTTCCAACATCTACCATTTCCACATCTATACCTAATACCACACTAATCAAATCTCCTAAATTTTCAAATATATCAAATATACCCCTTGAAACATTTATGAAACAAGTTCCCCAACCTCATAAAAACACAAAGAGGGTTTGCCTTTCCTCTACCAAACCAAATGTGTCCACATTAACCAATCCAAAACCTACACCATCCACATCTCACATAGACCTAATTAATAACATCATACAAATGCATATTTCTCCATCCACGTCTATTCCCACCATTGATCCTACACCTAAATCTGCTTCACCACTTGTTATATCTACTTCATTGGATTTTACCAATACCTCACATACATCTATTCAACCCTTATCGATTATACCATCCATAGAATAAATTTAGGTTCCTTTTTTTGCACTTTTTCCAGCACCCACCACATCAACTATCGTGACTACATCGACTGCATCTTCTCCTCCTAAACCCTTTTCATCATTTGAAGAGTTTGTGAAAGCACTCCAACTCACCTTGACTTCAAATGATCCTCCTGTATCATCCTCACAATCAGACACTTGCACGTTCTCTTTAGACATTATCAAACAAAAATCACTTCCTCCACTAATAGCAACTGCACAACCTTCAGATCCTCTAGTTAATATTATTTTATACTCAAAAGAGAACCCCCATCTATTTTAGCACTAGGCACATCATGCAAGACATCTAATTCACCCATCCAATCTACATCCACTCCTTCCCCTAAATCCAAGTCAAAATATCCTATCAAAACCTACAAGAGCTAACTTCCACCCAATACTTCGATCGGTTCCTACTTAAATACCATTTGACATCTAATTCAAGTATCTTCCATCATGCTTCCTCCTATTAAATATTTTAATCCTCACCATAAGAATAAATCATGGTTTGACTCCAGTCGCATTTGCACTTATCATCATACCCCTAGTCATGACACTGAGCATAGTAAGGCTCTCCAAACCATCATCCACAATCTTCTTAAGGAAGATGAATCTCTCATCCAAGAGGACGTTCCTTCTCCATCCATCAAAATAAATCCAAATCCTATTTCTACATCTCCATCCATAAAATTTCCTAAATCTCCTCCTTTATCCACATCATCCTTAATCATCTCTCTTGTCATTCCTCCACGAGAGGGTCCTCCTTTTTTCATTGATAATGTTTTCCTTGCCAATCACCCCTATGATCCATGATAATCTATCCGATACAAATTTGTCATCAAACTTCCTTCTAATAATCCCATCCAATATTTTTCATCCAAGCATTCATTCACATCCAAGTTACTGTTAGAGAAAAATCACAGCACCCCTGGATGCAGATCAGGCTTCTAGGTTGATCACTCTAGCGTCCAATGTGATTGCACAACATTGAATCCTTTCTCCAAGTGTGAGACTTGCAGAATGAGAAAGGATTCTCTAGAGAAGGCTGGTTCCTGCTCCTAAACTACCTGCCACAAGCTATTCCAGTGCGGGTAAGCTAATCTAATCCTAATCTAACAATGCCAAGGAGACAGAGAGAGAGAGAAAAGGGAAAAATAGAGCCTACACTAAAACGGTGATACACCAGAGAAGGAGAATGTTGGACATCTATCAAAACTGCCATGGAACAAAGAGAGGTGAGCAATGGGAAGGATGGACAGATGCATCACAGGCCCAAGGATAAATTTCACACAGAAAATGTCCCAAAACTCCATGAACACAGCTCCAAACCTGCAATGAACATTCAAACATGCACAAATACCTGCAATGAAGAGAGGCAAGAAGAAAACAAGCAAAAACGAGCAAGGATGGACAGATGCATCACGAAACACGTTTTGTTGCTCCAGAAGTTTGCACAGAACATCATTTCATTAGTAAAAGGCAAAAAATGCCATTACAGAGCAAGGGAGGAGGTTCGAACTCCATTTTCAACCCTAGAGAAGAAAAGAAGGGAGGGCAGAGCTGAAAAGATGAACCACTTTTTTTTTTTATGAGCCAAATCTGGCTTTTACATTGTATGGGTCGAGCCCAGGAGACAGAAACATGGGAAAACATGTAAGCCCATTCCTCATTGACTGTAGATGCATTAAAATGGCATGGGGAACCTTACAAACCCATATCCTGCCATCTTTGACCGATTTACAGGAGAATGCGACCCATTCTGCATTAAATCTAGTTGCTGAAATGTCACTTCTGGCCATGAACACGCGTCAGATCTGTTTCTCAATTTTCTCTCTCCAGACTACACCAAAATTCAAGATTAACCCTAGAATCACGTAGAGAATTTCATAATCTTTCCGTTGATATATAGAATGTGCAAATCCGATCTCTGGATCAAAAGATATGGAGATCTGAAGATTTAGGGCACAAAACAAGCGAAACGGATTTTTAAATTTCTTCCCGCGCTCCGCCACCTGGATGACACGTGGCATGCACTGATTGGATACGTAATTCTCTCTCCTCTACTGTCCCGTGGGTTTTTCCTTGAAAGTTTTGCCTTTTGTGATTTTGGAACATTTTCCACTTTCCTTCCGTGCCCCCGCCACTTGGGACACGTGGAATGCATTGATTGGTTGACAGGGGCGCGGGGCAGACCTTTACTTTTAGCTTTTGGGCAAACTTCTTGCCAAATTCTCTAACTCCTTCCCGAGCTCCGCATTCCTTGCTCCATAGGACACGTGTCCTCTTTTGATTGGCTCCGGCTAACCCCTCAAAGCTCGCTCTTTGACTTTTGGACTTTTCTCCTTGTGACACGTGTCATGATTTGGTTGGTTCTCGGGCCTGCCGGCTCTTTCACGTCCACCGCGTCCATTTGTGCTGGATGTCCCAGTGCTGTCTGGGACAAAAACCTCCGATCCACCCGAAATGGGCTTCCTCATCATTTTTCTGCTGGTGACACGTGTCGTGCATTGATTGGCTTCCGGTTCCTTCGGCTATCTATGTCCCACGCGTCCCTTTGTCCCACATGTCCCGGACTGTCTGGGACAAATTCTTCTGGTTCACCCAATTCGGCCGGTTCGCGTACCTTTGTCCCATATGTCCCAAACTGCTTAGTGCGAAAGTTCTCCTTTTTGGCCGATCCGGGCGGTTCGCGTCCTCTCAGCTCGAATGTCCCAAACTGTTTTTCTCAGTAGTTAGTCAATTTTGCTTCCTTCTTCGGCCGAATCGGCTTTTCGTGTCCCGCGCGTCCCTACGGCCCAGATGTCCCTTTGCTTCGTGGGCCGCCTGGAGGATTTTCAGCCGAACCGTGCCTCGATGTCCCAAATGTCCCGACTACCCCTAGGACTAGGACTTAGCCATTTTTCATGATTTTTTCTGGCCCAAGCTTGTTTTTTGCAGCTTTTTCACCTTTTCTCAGAACTTGCTCTTTTCAACCTGGACAGGAGCATTAGAAAATTCTGAGGGGACCCTGGAAACATGATTTTTTGCCCTGAATCAATCAATTTGCCTGGGACTAAGTAATTTGATGCATGTTATCAAAATTACCCTGGGGGTGAATTTTGGATAACAGTTACCTAATGTGATATAGTCTCTTTCGTTGGGGGAGCATCTTCCCCTCTCACATCGTTTTCCTCATCCACACATCTTATCGACATTGATTCATCCCCCTATCCATCCAACAAATCTCTCTTGACATTGGGGGGATTCAATCTAGGAATCCCTCCTTGAAATTTTCATATTTACCTCATCCAAACACAACCCATCCAATCTCATCCACTTTATTGCCTTACCTCATCAAACCCATCTATTTATCATCTTATCTCATTAAAGTCCACCTTTGTGGCAATATTTGTGCCTCTCTCGGGTTACCATTTTTTTCATACTAAGTCCACCTTTGTGGCCATATTTGTGACACTTTTAGAGAACCATATTCTCATCCAAATTCCACCTTTGTGCCCATGTTTTTGCCTTTCTCGGGGCACCATATTTTCATACTAAGTCCACCTTTATGGCCATATTTGTGCCTCTTTTGGGGCACCATATTTTTCATACTAAGTCCAACTTTGTGGCCATATTTTTGTGCTTATTTTGGAGCACCAACCTTTTTCATCAAATTCCAGCTTTGTGGCCATATTTGTGCCCTTCCTAGGGTGCCATATTTTCATCATAAGCCCACTTTTGTGGCCATTTTTTTATCTTACTGGGCCGCAAATTCTCACTTACTCATTTTTGAAAGGTAGTACATAGTTTCCATCTTACCTATCTCATCCTATTTATCACCACATATTATCCAATATTTTATCCCATCATAATCCCACTTTTTTGGCCCTTTTTTGTCTTGATGGGATGCATATTTTTCTCGCTTCCTCATTTTTGAAAGGTAGCACATAGTTTCCATCTTATCTATCTCATTTGATTTATCACCACATCTTGTCCAATCTTTTATCCCATCCAAAGCCCACTCTTGTGGACATCTATTTGTCTCATTAGGGAAACATACTTTTCTCACTTCCTTACTTTTGAAAGGTAGTGCATAGTTTCCATCTCCTCTCATCTTATATATCTCATTTATTTTTCTCGTTAGGGGCACATATTTTCTTCACTTCCTTAAGGGTAGTGCATAGTTTTTATCTTCACTCATTTATCTCATCATATCTAGTCCTTTGTAAGCTAATTTTCTATCCTAATATTACTTTAAAATCAATGACCTTATCCTACTTGTTGGGGAGGAAAAATTTCAGGCCAAAAATTTGTTGATTTCTAGCCAATGCTTTGGGAATCTAGGCCCTTCTACTTGGGTGGTGTAACTCCAATTTAATGCGAACAAACATAAATAAAAAATATGTGGTTGGGTAAGAGGCTGGGGATCAAACAGGTACACTCCATTGTACCTGTAGAAAATGCTTACAAGGAATTGTAAGGGAAGAATTTGTTGAAGTGTGGGGAAAGGGGAGTAGGAAGTTAGAAAAGGAAAATTAACCCTACAAGTAGAAAATAAGATTCTTGTAAGACCAGTTAGATAGTTCAAATAAATAATTGATTAGAAAGAAACAACAAGATTATTATGGCAATGACCAAAGGAAACCATGCACATAAAGTTGCACACATTCACGATCCATGAATAGAAACAATCCCTTTCTTTATTGACACTTTTATCAAGTTGTAAAATGTAGGAAAGGGAGGAAAATACTTAAATACGTAGGAATTAAATGCTATCTCTCTTGCTTAGCTCAAAAATATATCTCTCTTGAGTACAAAATTGATAACCCCTAAGAATGAGGGTGTCATTACATTATATAGAACCAGAAAATACCTTTTGTTTAACCCCCACATGGATCTTCATTGCCTCATTCATATCGTGATTTTTCATATTCCTAGGACTTAGGAAATTGAGTTCCCTTTTTATAAAACAAATGGACTTACACAATTCAAATTTATAAAGTCAATTTAATGAATAAGATGAAAAATCATGATTACATATAACAAAAAATTAGAAGGGGAGGGAAGAAAAAGGTGAGAGAGGAAAAGGAAGAAGAAGAGTGATATTTTGAAGTTGATCCTGCAACTGATGGAATTTATTGAAGCAATGCCGATGGAATCTATTCACCCTTAAATGCCTTTCTGAACCATGCTACCATTGGTATCACTTTATTTTCTAGAGGGAGCTGGAAAAAATTGATTGATTTGATGTAATTTTCTGCAAGGGAGTTGATGTTCTTACATTCTAAGTACCAAGTAATATATTTTTCTACAATGATGAAGACAATTTCACATATCTCCGATAGAGATTCCAAAGTATTTTATGTGAATGAGAATGGATTTACAGCCTATGTCTTGATTTGGTCCTCAAATGCTTTCAACAGGTCATCTCTTGAAGTGTTTGGGTTCACCGCTTACACCCACATCTTTTGAATTTGAGAATCTACATCTTTCTGTATCTTCTCAACATTCTCTTCATATGCTTCCATATCCTCAATGGCATGCTTGATGAATTCATATCAGTAGAACAACAATTGAGCCCAAAATTGAGATAAATCCTCTTCCGTAGCTGTTAAGATATCTTTAGTTATTAGAAGAGATGACTTGACCCTTCCCATATCCATTAACAATGGGTATTCCTAGTCCCATTTTTTCTTTTCTACCTCGAGTGCCTCTTTGGTCATGAGAAATTTCATTGTCGTTCCATCCGTGTACATGTTTAAAGCTATCATCTATGGAACCAATGTTTTTCCTTTCTCAAGAGTCATGCCCACCCATTTGTTGTTTGTCACTCCTTACATGGTGAAGGCCTGAGTCTTCCTGATGGAATTAGGATTAACGTGTCTAACTGGAGTGAATTCTTCTGTAGGGAGAGAATTGGTGGTATTGGGATCCATAAGACCTTGGACATAGGAAGTGAGGATGCGAATGTCATATTCCACCTGATCCAACGTTTCTTTGTATTCATAAATCCTCGTAATGAGGCAAGTGGAAGATTCCTGGTATAGGTGCATGTCACCCTCATATGTTTCTGGTCTCAAGGATATGGTGCTCATATCATAGTCAGCCGGGGTAATTTATTCAATAGGCTTAATGACCTTCAACTTAAATATCTCCACATATTGATTCGCTGAGGTGCCACTGTAGAATATGGAAGCTACCCAAGCCTACCTTCCCTTATTTAATTTGATCTTCGAGGTGATAGATGAGAAATAAGGGAAGATTTCTTGTTGCACCATGCAAGTTCCTGTTGTGATCGTTTCTTGCATCCAGGGGAAAATTTCATCGAATTTATGCTCAGTAGAAGGCATGATTGCAACTTCTTGTTCTATCTAAGGAGGTGGGCTTGGCGTAAGCAAGATTTGTGAAACAGTGGTATATGGAGGGCCTTGAGAATGTTGTGAGGTGCAAGGTACAAATGAATCAATTTATTCCCATTCAAGGTCTACTACAATTGCCTCTTCCGTTCTTGCTCTCTTTCGTAGTCTCCTATAGTGAGTGGGCTCGAGTTCTTCTGCTTCTCTCTTCAAACTCCCTCCCAAATGGGTTGAGCTTGTGGCCTGATCCTTAGTCTTGTAAGATGAGTGGTATGACGTTGGCCTTTGAAGGGATGGAAAGTTTCCTGATGTGAGGAGATCAACCCTCTTCTTTTTTAACCACTCTTTTGATCTCTTGATGACAACTTCGACACATTCTTTGATATCATCAGATTCATGCACGTTCCACTACATATGTGGGAGAGAATAGGCTTTTACTGCAGTATATTCGACATCAAACATTTCATATCCATCTTCAGGAACACCATATTCATACCATTTGAACCTGAATTTATTCATTTACTCTATAGTCATCCTCATATTATCACATTCATGGACCTCATACTCATTGATACAATTAGCCTAAAAATATTCAATCCATAGCATGTGGTGAAAGTCTGGAAAATGAGAGGATTCCATATCATCCCCAAGATCAAAGTCTATCCTAGCAATATATGAATGCATATTATTGGGTGTAAGGGTAGCTTCAACATTGGTGAAATCATGATGACTCTTGCACATGAAAATACACAGAGAGATGGGGAAGGAAACTTGCTTTCTTTTTCGGCTCTTGAGCTTGCTGTTCACATTTACCAATTATCTGCATAACTCCATCAACACCATTTTATCACTTGAATAACAAGGAAATCTTTGCGGAGCATGATAGAATCTAGTTACCCTGAGATAGGAGAATGCGGAGAATTGGATGAAGATTGACCTATACATTTTGAACAAAGAGGTGGCTTGAGATGAGAATATCAAGTGTTGAAGATGACAATCTCAAGTGTTGAATCCCTTCTAGTAGCTTGACCACATACATTATGAATGTGTTGTTCACTCTATTATAATGTTAATTGATTTCCTTTAAGGAAAATTTTGGATGTATCTCAAATGTGGGAGACCTCTAGGGGATATTCAGTACGTGAAGTAAGCCTCAGAATGATCTCATGCTTTCCAGGGCATACACAAGACATGAGGTCATGAAAAACCTCTTGGAAGCATGAATATGAAGTAACTAGAAATGCAAGCCATCACTGATAAGCTACCCCAATCAATAATTTTACTTCCCTTAATGATTGTGGTGATGAATAACACCATCTAATCATGAAATTCCTTTTTACTTTCCTTAGCCAAAATTTGAATCAGGAGAATGATCATATCAGAGAAGGTGTTGTGGATTTTGTTGTGAGAGAGATCTTTTGGAATGCGAGAAGGATTCCTCTCATGTTTCAACCAAGAGCCAAGAGTGAGAACCTGGAGATATGAATCCTTCTTAAACCATTATTAGGTTGCAAACTCCTTTGTGATTATGGCCATATCCTTCACAATATGGATATGCAAACCCTACGATATGGCTCTTCTATTGAGCACTGACATGATTGAGTCGTTATCCGCCCTGATTGCTCTTGTATCTGGCTCATAGTGCTGGGAACATGCCAACACTATCTTGATTTTTTGTAGGGACTGAGTATGGCCTCTAACTGCATACAGACCATTGGAAAATATATTCTCTTCTATTGGTTCCCTCGGCTCGCCGAACATTCTGTGTTTGAGTTCCTTTAGGTTCATGTATGTGACATTATTGTCCCCAACACTCAGGTACTCTGATGTGAGATATAGAATGGGATCTAAGCTAGTGAATTTTATATTCATGGTGGAAAAAGGAATTGATATAGGTCATTATGGGGGCGATAGTAAGTTTCTACGACTAAGATCGAAAACTGCTATTTTTAGAAATCAGGACCCATGGATTTCTATTTTGGGTAGGTTGTTTTTTTAGTAAGTTGTCTTCACTGACATGTTTCCTTGACATTCGAAGTCTTCCATGGATGTTTTGGGATTAATTCCAAGAAATTTTCATTTTTGGAAAGTTAATTTTTTGCTTTTTTTGCTTTTTTGCTTTTTTGCTTTGTGTGCCTAGTTGTCGATCTGAATGATTTTCAGAGTCTGTTCTTTTGAAGGAATTTACCACTTTCGAAAAGTTACTAAAAATGGAAAGTGCGAACTAGTGAAAATTGATATTTTTAGAATATGAAAATGATGGCGTTGGATTGATGAGAAAATTATGGATTTTTTCAGGCTTTTCTCTTCTGATGTTCTGTTTAGATTTTCAGGCCAGTCTGCTGCATTGTTTTACGACAATTGAGGAAAAAGTGTTCCAGGGAGGAATTTTTAAAATGGTTAATGTTAAAAATATGGGAATTATTAGAGATATTTGTTTTTTTCTTCTCTAAGGAGTTTTGGTAAGGAATATTTCCTCAAAATCTTGCAGGGATCAGATGCATGGTTTGGAAGATATGAGCAAATTGTGATTCTTATCCTAGGGTTTCTAGCAACTCTCGACTATAGAGTTAGTTTGAAAATCCTCATTCTTCACATTTAAGAAGTGTGGAGTGATGGATAAATGATTCTGGAGGTGATGGAAATGTTTTGGAAGTATCATCAATGAAGGAGAGGAGGATATCCTGACAGTTGTAGAAACATTGTGTGTGTGTACAGGAAGAAACAAAACAGCAAGTGACAGCCCCATAGTTAGAAAATTCACATATTTTGAAAGAATGGGAAGAAACACAAATTTGTGCACCAATTTCATCAATTTTTTTTACACTTGGTGTAAAAAATTGTGCCCCATTCCTATTTCTCCACTTGGCGGCATGTGATCTGATGTTGGATTGAGTGGGGGGCTTAGAAAAAACACCTTAAGTAGCTGCCGTGGGCACATGGGTGACCAAGAGACTGAATGGGAGGATTGGGGAGTTTTTTTACACCAGATGAAATAAAAATTTGGTGCACTTGGTGTAAAAAATTATGTGCTATTTTTATTGGGCCACTTGGCAGCACGTGATTGCATAGAGTGGGGGCTGGGAAATGAGACCCAGGGAGCTTATTTTGCGAAAAGGAGCTAGAACTTGGTCATCTAGAGGTCTAGGAGATCAAATTCAGTTGGGGCACATTTTATTTCACCTATTAAACCAAAATTTGGGGCACTTGGTGCAAAAAAGTGTGCCACATCTTGATTGGTTGACTTTTCCACTCAGAAATTGGTTAACTATTGGAGATTTACATTGGGGAGCTACTTGTTAGGGTCATATCTGGAGCTTCTGGTGGAGTTTTTTGGTGAAATTTTATATTATCTTAACTAAAATGGCCTTATGAATCCAATTTTTTTGTTCTAAAATATTTATTCCACCATTTACCCCCTAAAATTCAGGATTTTTGTTTTGGTTCGAAGGCTGTGCATGAGGAAAATAAGATGGAGACAGTACACAAAGGTGTTGTGAAGAATATGATTCTAAAATATTGTATATATTTTAATTACCTTTTTTATTATATCTCATTTGACTCTTAATCCTTTCATAGCTCTCAGAATCACTTCTCCAAGCTCAGCAATGTTTTTGGCCCTCTACACCGCTTAGGTCCCCAAGACTCATTTTTGCTGAACTTGCTCCAAAACTTGTGAAACTTCCCAAAAACTTCCAAAACTAATTGAACAATGTTCCTAATTCTCAGGTATACCTCCATGATGTATTTTATCCTTTCTTTATACTCTGGGGGGTGTGCATCAACTTCAAGAAGATTAGAACATAACCCTTTTCAAGCTTGCTAAAAGGTCTGTCTTGATGAATCTTACTTTGAGATAACATGAGATGGCCGGGTAACCCTAAATAACCTATGCTAATACTGACATGCTTCTTCCAACTACTTATGAGAGAAGGATTAGGACTAACTCAGGGAATAGGGTGATAGGAAGAGGAGGTCATAATGACCTTTGAGTAAAATTTTCAAATAAGGCATGGTTTTCATGCATGAAAATTGACAATTTTCCTGTTGCACATTCACATGACAACACTACTTAAAAAGAAGCCAACATGCAAATTTTGCCCCCAAATTGATTAGACCATAAATTATCACACATAAGTATGGGTCAGGGTCCTATTGTTTGGCCTCCCTTAATGGTATGCTAGAATTTGAACCACTTAACGCATTGATTTTGGGACCATTATATTATTAGCACACTACCAATGAGCACTTAGTCATATCCGTAGATCATCCCTACATCTTCAGCCACTTCCATATGTCAATGTAATGATTTAAAACTATGTGGTTTACCATCACTTTCCTAGATATTACCTTAAATATGGGCACCACAACTCTGTCTATAACATTTTCCTTATGGATAGGTTCTCCCTTCGTGGTGAGAACTCCATGATCCTTACATCCATCACCCTCTTATTTACCTATTGAAACTATGCAAAGGGTCCATATGTGTCTTTTATACATTCATTGTCCCCTTATAAGTAGTCTACCTACTTATTCCCAACTCTTCCCTATCTTAAAATCAAAATTCATGGATGCTCTTATTAAAATTCAAAAGCTATCAAAAATAGACTGCTCCCTCGAAGGAAAATTTTTCATTAAAAAAATCAAATCAAATAAATAGACTGATCCCTCGAAGGACAACTATCATGTATATCATTCATGCCATTTATATCATATACATTTAAAGTAGACCATATCCTCGAAGGATGGATACTCTTTTGTACCACAACATCGAAGGCCTCCTGCATTAATCAACCTTCCATTTAATTAGCATCCTAAGAAAGCTTCCCACATTAATAAACTTTCTTCTAGAAAAATTTCCTCATTGACCAATTTGCTCTCTTTCCCCTACCCAGAGTTGTGGCAAAAATTTAGGGAACACCACTTATGGAGAACCCTCTTCATGCCTACAAGTTACATCACAAACCCCTTTTTTGTGTCGACATTAGGTTTATGAGTTCATTTCATCCATGTTTTTCCCATGATATTTTTTATAACTATCATTGGTTATATGCTAACATCATGTTTTGGTCACATGTGCCTTACATTATTGGGATCCCTTTGTTGTTTACCTCTAATACGGTCGGAGTTAGCATTTCCTTGTGTGATCCTTAATACAACATAACATCGTTCATACCCATAAGTTGCTAACCATCACTCATATTTTATTGTTCCCTTGTGTTTATTCTACCTATATCCCATTTATCTTGTCTAAATCATGCATGTCTACCATCTTTCCTTCTATTTTTTTTGGTGTGTCACCAATAGCACATCGTTCCATTTTTTTGGATTTACCAACATCATTTCTTATTTTTTCTCCTTAGCCATTGTTCTACCCTTTTTAGGGCACCATATTATCATCCATGTCTTATCTTAAGTCCACTCTTGTGGCCATATTTGTGTTCCCTCTTGGGGCACCATACCTCATCTTTTTATATTTCACCTCCTTGGCCATTATCATGCCCTTTATTAGGGTACCATTATTTCTTTCCTCATCCATTTTCTGATCTTTTGTTAGGTGACCATCTCATCATCTCATCCTATCTCAAAGTCCACCTTTTTGTCCATACTTACTCCCCTTGGGGCATTTTATATCATCACTTTTTTGTATTCTACCTTTTTGGCCATTTCTTTTCCTTTGATGGGACGTCATTATTTCCATCCTTGTCCTTTGTGGACGCATATCTTTTTATTGATTCCTCATGTATGAAGGATTTCACATTATTATCACGTTTGGTTTTGCATAGTTTGATGTCTACATATGACCCATTGGTCCTCATGGCTCACATCTATTTGAGAGGTTTTCCATTCGATTCCCTTCATTTTGTAGTGATTTTCACCCACTCATTGGTTTGTAGAACATTTTCGCCGTCTTTATTGAGACTGTCCTTTGTTCCCTTCTGACGTGATATCAGAATCACCGCCATAGGTTTTATTGTTTCTCAAATCCTTATTTTTTGGAGCATTTGAACTCGCTATATTGTTTTACCCATATTTCTTCTCCCACCTACCCTTAAACATCTACCTTTTTCAAACTCATCATCGATTCCCCTTTGCATCATCGATCCCTTGTTTGAGGGGGAGATCATCATCAATCTTCCATTAGTCTTCATCCTACTCTTTATCTCTCATATATTTTTGTCTCATGGCTTGCTAGCGCAAACCACTCGATAAAAAGGGGCAAATGTAGATACCAAAATTGGTATCTCTACCCTTGTTTGTCCATGTGCACATATTTCACCATGGTCCTAACTAGACCCATTTAATTTGATTCACTTCATTTATTTAAATGACCATCTATTATCCCATCACCTTTAATTGTTAATTAACCTAAATTTTTAATTAACCCTAAATTATCTAATTACCCATAATTAGCTTTCATCTCTCTTAATTAGCTAATTAACTCTAATTAGCTTTCTTTGGGATGATTTTATCCCTAACCACATAAATCCACATCCATACACTTTTTCTAGATTTTATCCTACCCATATTTATCTCCTATCTAGCCATGACACTTCCCTAAACAACCCTTACCCACCAACATGCTTTAAAGAACTTATACCAATCCCTAAAAGTCCCATATCTCGAGTAAATAAGTGATTTTACCATCCAAGGAATGGTTTCCCGCATTCGGTCAGTGACCCATATGAGTTGCCATCGACCCTATAAGAATGATTTCACACCTATCTTCCAATGCATGCATGACAAACATCTGAGATTTCTTATGATTTGTGAACTTTTCCTCGTGCCTGAGCATCCATGCAACAGTTACCAACCTCTTAGATCTCATTCTAAGATGTCCTTGCATCACTTGTGAACATCTTTAATGAGGATTACTCATCATTTTGTGTTGTTTTATTCTAGTTATTATCATATTATCATTGTCTTGTTTGCATCTAACTTCTTTTAGGTCCAGATCTACTATCCAAAGATTTCATCTTCGAACATCCTTCTTCTAGTCCCTCATACTTCCAGGTTAAGTTTTCCAGATTTCTCATCCAATTCATCGACCTTCAGTTTTGTTTTACACTATTCAGGTCGTCATCACTCCACCCAAGTCACCATCGACCCATCCCTATTTATCTACTATGCCTTCATGTTTCCATATCTTGATCCAGGTACTTTGCTTTTCTTATTTCAGATCCGATTTTTCATCATTCTGTCTCTTAGATTGCATCTTGTCTAGGTCTACCAATCGTCCATCTGTACTCCTATAGTCACCATCGACCAACCCTAGTTTGTGGTATCTACCACTTAGATCTCTATTTTCTCTACATCCTTTCTAGTGGTCTGTCTATGTCTCAAATTTCTTTACACGTGCCTATTTTTAGTCAACTTACAAGCCCCAATATTCTTCTGGTTCCGCATCGTAGAATTCTCAGATATGTATTTTAAGCTTGCTATCTAGATACACCTGCTCAAGTCACCATCAACCTGCCCCTATGTAGCCTGGGTCACCGTCAACCCAACTAGGTATAATTTATTTCAAGTCAATTTAGATCATATTTGTATGTGCCTTACATTTCTATTATTTTTAGTTTTATGCTATTGGCTATCAGATTCGGAATGCATATTATCCTTCTCTTCATTTATATCATTTATCTTTTATCGAACACATGGGTTAACATCCGTAAAAGGAAGATAACGCTTCTTAGAGAACCGAATTCAATCGGGCAGACCCCCACATATATTATCTAATCACATTTTCCTCTCTAGTTGCATTCTGTATTTTGCAAGCTCATTAAGCATTTGTTGTGAGGAAATCTCACTTTGTGCACATCCATATCCATTTGTCAGCACATTCAAGGTACCTTAAACCCTCACATGTTGAGAGTTATTTAAAAAAAAATAGTACTAATTCATTAACTTGAAAAGGAAAGAAAAAATTAGATCAACAACATAAGAAATCATATAAAGCTTACATGTAGTCAATAACTCTCTCAGTTGGCTATCAATTGTGTCACTAATGAATACACCCCAATCAAATAACTACTCATTTTTCTTTATAATGGTGAGAAATTGATACATCCATCCTTAGAATTCTCTAGATTAGGGGAGTCTAAACACTTTGATCAAAAGTGTGATGATGTCATCTATTTTGAGGATGAAGTAACTTCAAGGTATGATCTTAGGTAATCTTGACACATAAGGCTTGGGTTTTACCAAGTATTTCTTATTGACGTGTTTGATACAATCATCCATGCTTGCATCCCAAGACTGCTGAGCTATTTTAGTATTTATTTTGACATACGTGGTGAAATTAGGAAGCTAAAGAATATCATAAAAATAATTGGTCTCTAACTTGACCACAAATTCACCAGCTTGATTTTGAATAGACCTTGTATCTGAGTCATAATGATTGGAACATGTGAGAATGAACTCTAGGAACTGAGCGGAGATTGGAAAGAAAACAACCAGGGGTATTTTACTGCTATAGATACATTACAACCAAGTAGTCTGAGAGGAACTTTACACTTTGTTCCAAAATTTTTCCATGTTGATATGCCCCAATTCAATGTCTCTAATATCAACATTGGAATCAATATTAAAGGGAAGCCCAATCCCTTGATACTTGTAATTTGTTTCTTTAGATGATTTCCTTTTTCCCTTACCTTTTTTTGAAACAGACATGAAGGATTGAAGAAAATGGTCTGAAAGTATTCTCAAAGCTTATGAGAGAGTCAGGTTTTACCCCATGCAAAGTAACCTAGATAGTCTGACACACCGTCAGAAGAATAACTTTGACTTGCAATCTTTGAAACCTAATACACTGTCAGGATTTGAGACTTGATTTATACCTTAGAGTTCTTGACACACCGTATAGATGCGGATTTTCATCACCAATCTGGCACTATGATAATTCTTTACCGGGAACTCCTCGTGCTATGATTATTTACTAATACACAAATTTTAGTTTGGTGGATGGAATCTGGAAACACAACAACAAACATAACACAAGAATACCATAGACTATGGTAAGAAGGAATGATGATAAATCTGAAATATAAGTGTAAATTATAATATCAACATGAAATTTTTACAATCTCACCCATGAGGTACTTCAAGTGTTACTGACTTCACTTGCCTTCCAATAATAACTATGGGAGAAACTTCACAATTACACCTCTTAATGGCTTCTTTAACACACCTTCAAAATGATGGCTTCCTTTACACACTTACTCATACAATATTTCTCACTACTTCCTTCTATGCTAAATGAGGGGGGGTGGCCTCTTTATTTATAGAAATTCCAGGCTTATCCATCTTATCTCTAAGATAGGATAAGAAATCCACTCTGACGAATCATATTCCATACCTTAACTCTTATCTGTACATGTAAGCTTATCTTTTAAGATAAGATAAACCTTATCATTTCACATGGGTTCCACATTTTTAGACTTTTTACAAATAAAATACACAAAATATTTATGACCTCACTCCTTGTCCTTATTACCAATACAATATGTCTAATTCCTAATCATGTAGACCCTACTTCTCTACTTACCCCAACTTTGACATTTTAACATTACCAGACCACTTACGACAAATATTTACTTTTTACCACAACATTCCTATTGTACTTTTGACTATTACCGTACTATACATTATTGGCAGTGTTGTACTGGAAATGCCGTTATCTTCTATCGGACACTACTACAAATTATACTTAACAAAATCCTATTCATAATACATACATTAATGAAATAGAAATTACGGAGGAAAATTTTAGTGTCGACATCTTCCCCCTTCCTAGCTTCTACTCCGTCCTCAGAGTAGACTATTCTAGTACTTGGAAAATATTCAACTTGTCGTGGTTGACCCATTTCGTAATGGGGGTGCCATCCAATTCCTCCAGTCGATATGTACCATTTTCATGCACAGCTGCTATTTTGTAGGGCCCCATCCATTTGGGAAGAAATTTTCTCTGCCTTCTTTTCTTGTATCTGGAATCATATACTAGAACCAAGTCATTCACATGAAATGGAGACCAACGGATCTTTTCATCAGAGTATTCCTTCTGCTTCATTTTCTTCTTATAGCTTGTATCCTTCGCTATTTCCCTTATTTCCTCTATTAAATGAAGATGCACCAACCTTTCTTTTACTGAATCAATTTCATCCATCCTTTTATTTTTCATAACTCTCACAGTGGGAATATAAAACTCAATAGGAAGAACTAGATTAATGCCATAAGCCAACTGAAATGGGGAGTATCTTGTTGCTGACTTTGATGTTTCCCTATATGCCCACAATGCTGCATGAATCCTTTTATCCCACTTATGTACCTGCAAGGCTGCATCTTTTGCTAGAATTTGACACAACACAAAATTTGTTCGTTCCACCTATCCATTTGTGCTTGGCTTGTATGTTGTTACTTTCTTGTGCTTAATATAAAACTTATTGACTAGCGATTCTACCACCTCATTAATGAAGTGGCTTCCTTGATCTGTTATAATTTCTAATGGGCAACCAAATCTGGTGACAATGCATTCATATATGAACCTTGCCACTTCATCCATGGAAGCTGTTTTCAATGGCCTAGCTTCAACCCACTTGGATAAATAATATGTGGTAACTACAATATACTTATTTTGGCGTGGGGTAGTTGGAAGTGGACCTACAATATCTATTCCCCACTTTTCAAAGGGACCAAGTGGAAGAATAGGGCGTAATGGAGCTGATAAAGTCTTACAGTTACCATGTGTTTGAAAAATATCACATGTCTTACAATAATTATAACAATATCTAAAAAGAGTGGGCCAGTGATAACCTGCATCCAAGATCCTTCTTGCTATAAGTTGTCCAGAGAAGTGTCCTCCACATGTACCATTGTGGAATTCTTCTATCAGCTCCTTCCCTTGATCACGTCCAACTGCTCTCTTATACTGTCCATCAGGTCCTATTCGAAATAATACTCCATGCAGAATAGAATATGGACGACTGGCTTGAGTAATATTCCTCTTAGTCTTTGCATTGGCACCATCATGAAACTTGAATTCATTCAGATAATTCTAAATATCTATGTATTCACTAGGGATTGTGTGAAGGGATAACAATGTTGCATCTGGGTAATCATCATCATCACAAGATGAACCTAAACCATCATAGGCTTGAGAGAGTGCATCTGCATTGACATGTTTTTTTCCGGGCCTATCTATAATATCAAATTGAAATTCTTGTAGCAAAATTATCCATCTTGCTATCCTCCCTGATGGATTAGGATTATTTACAATATATTTTATAGCCTGATGATCTGTTACAACTATAAATTTCTACCCTAGCAAGTAATTTCTAAACTTCTTTATAGCAAAAATGATAGCTAAAGCCTCTTTTTCTATTACAGTATAATTTACCTCAGCACTACTCATTTGTCTGCTTCCAAAGTAAACTGGATGATCATTCCCATTTTCATCCTTTTGGCTCAGAGTACTTCCTAGTGCTGCATCTGAAGCATCAGTATACACAATGAATGGCTTTCTCCAATTTGGATTCTTTAAAACAGGTGAAGACACCAGGGCTTCCTTCAGTTGTTCAAAAGCTTCATGCGCCTTATTTCCTAGCTCATAAGTAACATCCTTCTTCAAGAACTAGGTTAGTGGCTGTACAATATTTGAGAAATTCTTGATGAACCTTTTATAGTAACCCACATGGCCTAAAAATAATCTCAACTTAATTCTATTCATAGGAAATGGTAACTCTTTGATTTTTGAAACTTTATTATGATCAGTACCAATACCATCTCTGGATACAACATGCCCTAACAAAATGCCTTTAGAACATCCAAAGACACACTTTTTAGGGTTTAGTGAGGCTTGTGCTTCATCTAACCTTTGAAATGTTGTCTCCATCTGGTGCAGGTGGTCCATCTTGCTCCCATAGATGTAAAAATCATCTAAAAATACTCTGATGAAGTTCCCAATGTAGGGTTCAAACACCCTATTCATCAAGCGCTGGAACGTTGCTGGAGCATTACACAACCCAAAAGGCATAACTCTATAAGCAAACGTTCCCCAAGGAGTGGTGAACGTGGTCTTCAGCTGATCTTTCTCTATTATATGAACTTGGTTGTATCTGCTATATCCATCAGCAAAACTATAGCACTCTTGGCCAGCTACTTCATCCAAAATCTGATCTGAGAATGGAAGAGGGTAATGATCCTTCTTTGTTTCCTTATTGAGATTCCTATAATCAACACAAATACATAGCTTCCCATTATTTTTTATTGAGATCACAATGGGAGAAACACATTCTGAATTCTCCACAACAAATATGAATTCTGCATCAAACAACTTATCTATTTTTTCTTTTACAGTCTTGGAAAAATTAGGATTCATTATATATGGCATTTTCTTTATGGGCTTAGCACCATCTACCAACTCAATAAACTTAATTAACGGAGTTTCTTGTAATCAAAAGTGAATATGTGTATATACCTTCGAAAGAGCTAGAGGTAGGATTCCTTCTCACTCTCCATCACAGCATCACCAATCTTTATTTGCTGGAGACGATCATCAATTTCTTCTTCAGATAATTTTATGGAGTCATGAGTCAGTCTGACTAGAAGGATATCCATGACTGAAACATCAACCTCACTTTCTTAATCTTCGGTGTCCACTTCACTGGTACTAGAGTAATCAGAGTATGTCCAATCATCAGTTTCATCACTTGAATCCACAGGTTCTGCCTTATGATGCCGAGAGATCATGTTTATCTTCACCCTCTCTCTACCACGTCCAAGTTTCATGAAGCCTTCATTCCAGTAGTTTCTTGCATGAACTCTCCTTAGTCATGGTCTTCCCAACAACATTGGGTACGCAACAGTACCAGTTTTCATCACCTGAAAGTCTACCACACATATAACACCCATAACAGATATTGCCACATTTGAAACTACACCTTCTGGTTTAATTTTTCCCTTATTTAATGACCTTAACATAAGTGTTGAGGGGCGATCAAATTTTAAACCCAACATATTCATTACAGACTCGGTCATTACATTAACTGCAGCACCTCCATCAACTAAGACATCATGAATTGAAATACCATTACATAATACCTCAGCTTGTGGAGCATAGGGATCCACCTCTGCCTCCAAAACAAGGACCTCAACCTCCTTCCTTCGTCGAGCATTGAGTCCACTTCGCAGCTCCCACCTCTTCTCAGAAGACATAACCAAGAGTTGACCATATGTAATATTTGCAGGCCTTTTGGACAGATCTTCTAAGATGGAGTATGGTCCTTGTCCCTATGAAATCAGAAAATCCTACACACCCAAATTTCTTCTCCTATGTTTCTTACTAGTTTCTCCTTTCATCTTCTTAGGATCATTTCCATCTTGGTTATCTTTTTCTTTCTTTCTTTTTGTTAAAAACATATCTACTTCATTATTTATGCTCTTATCTACTACATCAAAAGAATTCACAGGTGCTTTCCCTTTATCATTATCTTTTGTACCAGATGTAGAAGCTCTATCTAGACAATTATACTTATAATGAACCTTTTTATAACAACCATAACATACAACTTCAGAAATATTTCTTTTTGGACCTCTATCTCCTCCTTGAGAACTAAATTCCTTTCCTTGAAGAAGATTAATAGTTAACTAGCCCATCTTCCTGAGCGGATCTTCACACTCAGTAGATGTACTAGGAGAAATATTTGTGCTCACCGAGAGTGGTTGTGGATTCTGGACCAAAGGTGCTGGTGTAGGCTCTACTTTAGCAACAATTTTTGTGGGCTCCTCTTCCATGCTGTATTCTTGACTTCTTGCAATCTCCTTTACTTGTTCAATGGTAGCTGGGCGGTCATACTTCACTCGTTGTCTGATATCTGGCTTCATCCCAAAAATGAAGTGCTTACAGAGGAGATTATCCTTGCCATTCATCAACCCATCCGCTAATCCTTCCTTCTAGATCTAGGCATCGAGCTTCCTTCTTAGCTCTAGAACACAAGCACGATAATCTCTTATCTTCTCCTTCTCTCCTTGGGATAGCTTTGTGATCTTGATCATGAGATCTACATATTTCTGTTGTTCACCAAATTCTCCAAGAAAACTTTTAGTTAATAAATCCCATGAGTTTTTCACATTATCACCTAGTGTTTCAAACCACCTAAGTGCTGAACCATCCAAAAAGGTAGGAAAAAATTCAGTCCATTGTTCCCTTCTTATAAGGCCATTACAAATACAAGATCGTTTAAAGTCTTGAATGAAAGAGGAAGCATCTTCATTAGATTGGGCTGAAAAAATAGGAATCTTCCCCATTTTTAAATGTAACCATAGTGAAATACCAACTCACAAGTACAATCAGTAAGACTTAGGTGCACAAATAATTGGACTCACTACAATAGAAAGTGACTTTACACCTTTCTATAGTAAAATAGGAATGACCACGGTAAACTATGGTAAAACTTGACTTATTGCGGTAAAACTGGCTTTACTATGGTAAACACTATTTACGGTAAAAATGAAGTTACTGGGGTAAACACTATTCATGGTAAAAAATGAAGTTACTTTGGCAAATACTATTCATGGTAAAAGTGACTTTACCATGGTAACTCCTATGCACAGTATAAACAAGGTTACCCTCCAAATGATTTCTGACTAAGTGGGAATATTTCTCCAGAAAATCCACCAACGAGGAATGGTCCCGGCAACGGAACCAAAATGTCATCACCAATCTGGCACTTTGATAATTCTTTACCGAGAACTCCTCGTGCTATGATTATTTACTAATGCACAACTTTTAGTTTGGTGGATGGAATCTGGAAACACAACAACAAACATAACACAAGAATACCATAGACTATGATAAGAAGGAATGATGATAAATTTGAAATATAAGTGTAAATTATAATATCAACATGAAATTGTTACAATCTCACCCATGAGGTACTTCAAGTGTTACGTACTTCACTTGCCTTCCAATAATAACTATGGGAGAAACTTCACAATTACACCTCTTAATGGCTTCTTTAACACACCTTCAAAATGATGGCTTCCTTTACACACTTACTCATACAATATTTCTCACTACTTCCTTCTATGCTAAATGAGAGGGGGTGGCCTCTTTATTTATAGAAATTCTAGGCTTATCCATCTTATCTCTAAGATAGGATAAGAAATCCACTCTGACGAATCATATTCCATACCTTAACTCTTATATGTACATGTAAGCTTATCTTTTAAGATAAGATAAACCTTATCATTTCACATGGGTTCCACATTTTTTGACTTTTTACAAATAAAATACACAAAATATTTATGACCTCACTCCTTGTCTTTATTACTAATATAATATGTCTAATTCCTAATCATGTAGACCCTACTTCTCTACTTACCCCAACTTTGACATTTTAACATTACTAGACCACTTACGATAAATATTTACTTTTTACCACAACATTCCTATTGTACTTTTGACTATTACCGTATTATACATTATTGGTGGCATCGTACTGGTAGCGCCATTATCTTCTATCGGACGCTACTACTAATTATACTTAACAACATCCTATTCCTAATACATACATTAATGAAATAGAAATTACGGAGGAAATTTTTAGTGTCGACAGGATCTTGCTATGCAACTCTACAAACCTAAAACATAAGCAAAGAATTGACCCTACTATGCAGCTTTTATATTTCTGACACATTGTTGGGATTTAAAGTTCGCCTAACAATGATGAAAACCCGAAATACTTATTTTGCGTCAAAAATTAATAAGTGTTTCTTTCTAACTTGTTTTTTTTTCATAATTTTTAACCATAAAAAATGAGTCACAAACCTAACAAGTTCATGTTGAGGTTATTAACATACTTATCAAGGTAAAAACAAAATTTCAAGTATGAGAGAAGGATAAAATGAGGAGAGAGAGAAATTGAAAAATGAAACAGGACTCTCCCTAATCAATAAAAACAAAATAAAAACCTCCCAAAATGAAAATGTGAATAGAAAAGAAGAAATACACTTACCAAAAAGGAGAACCAGAAGTTGAAATCCAAGAAAATTGACTGAAAATACCAAGAAAATGCCAATCAGGTTTGTGCAATGCGAAAACAAAAGGAAAATCCAAATTTCAGAGGAAGTACAAGATACAAATGACATGGAAATCCTACTTATTTATAAATGAAATAACATTAATTACATGTAAGATGACACGTTTGGGCCACTAACTCCACCCTGACATTTATTACGTTGACTCATGGGAAGAGTTTTGATTGCATAATACATGACATGCAAATGTGTAATCAGATCGTCAAAATATGATACAAAGAAGACCAAAAGGGAGTAAGGGTTTAGGTTTGAAAAGCAATCAAAATGTGACATGTAAATTGATTACTATGTTATGATGTCTGAAAACCTAATATCCCGACACTACAACATTTTGGGGTTCGGGTTTGGGAAACACATGACACGATGCATGTGTTTTCCAAATAAGATGTTCTGATGTAATTAGAACCCAAAACCTAAAAGGATATAGTGTGTCGGGTTTTTTGGGGTGGAAAGAATCTTACAGAAAACATGTAAAATACATGGGAAACCCTGAAATCTGACAAAAGGCATGAAAAAGGCATTTTCAAGGATATAATTAGAATGAAAAACAAATTTTAATAGGACCATCATCATGAAAATTTGATTTTTTATCTTTGTTTTATCGATGAACTCAAAAAGGGGATAACAAAAATAATGTGACCCAATAGATTACCCTGTGGGACTACACGAATACACTTATTGGATTTAAGAGATACCCAAATTTTATCAAGATGCCTGATATGGTCTTTTCTCTCCTTTGAAAAAAGAGTGATATCATCGAAATAGACAAGGCTGAAATCATTTAAATATCTTTTAAAAACATATCCATTGCTCTTTGAATTATGCCACCCACGTTTGATAAACCAAAGTGATTATTTTCATATGCATATGTTCCCAATTTGATTGTGAATGCAATCTTATATTGATCATCTTCTCTAACTTTCATCTAATTTAAACCTAAGTAGCCATCAACCATAGAAAATCTTTCAGCTCCTACTACTATATACAAAATTTGTTCCACATGTATCTAACAGGGACCAAGTTAGCCACTAAAGAGGAATATTTGGTGGGGAATATATTTTTTTCCTCAATGAGTTTGTTTAACTCTTTTCTCATGAGGGGCTCAACTTTGGGATTGACAAGCCTTTGTTATTTGGTTGTCTTGGCACTAGGATCAATATCTATAGTATGAAGAACAATGTTGGAGTAAAAACCCTTAAGATTTTCATAATTCCATGAGAATACTATTTACATTTATTGCACATGTGTAAGAGAGTCAACTTGAAAATTTTGTTTCTCAGATTACATAGCTTTGAGAAAGACATGCAGGCTGTAAATGGAAGAACAACAGATTTTAGAGCTTCTATTATCTTGACAGTCAATGCTTTTTATTATAAATCATGAGCCCAATCTAGAAGAAAGATTTGTTATTTCAGTTTGATGTAAGTTATCTATAAAAACGTGGAGCTTGGAAAGAATATTTTGATCAAGAACGAGTTCCTGGAAATAAATTATATTAATGGATTACACGAGCTAAGGACTATAATTGTGGAGATCCTACTTGAAAAAATCTTCATTTAAAGCATCTCTTGACAAAGCATAGATCACAAAGTTTTATTTTTGAATAAAACAAACTCAACCATTTTTATAGGTTTAGGATGGTTAAATGGCCGTCAAATTCTTTCTTTTAAAAGCACCGACTATTGGCATTCAAAAACCCATGGGAAAATTATCCAATTCATTGGTGGGTTTTATAAAATCCTATGTAACGTTCATTTGGCTATCAAATTTCAATTCCAGCAAGATAAGGGCTACGTGGTGGCAGATCTACAATTTAGACAGGGGCTACGTGGCAGCATTCCATCACACTTTGAGCAGAGGGTCTCTGATGGACATAAGGCCGCAAAATAAGGTCAATTTATAAATTTTCAGGTTCGAGATGTGGTCAACAAGGGAAAGGGATACATGGAAACATCCTATGGAGCCAACAGTGACAACTTTAAAGCCAAAAGACAGAGATACGTGGAGCTTTTCTATTAGCTCGCAATTCGTAAAACTCGGTCAAAAGTAAATTGTGAAGGTTGTGGAGATGTTTTATTGGTTTAAGCTTCAAAATGGTTAGTCGAATGAATTGCGAAATTTCGTGGAGCCTTTCTATTAGTTTTTCTTTTGCAAAACCCCTTCAAAGGTCTAATTTGTGAAAGTGTGGACTTCTTCTATTGGTTTAAGTTTCACATTTGTTAGTGGAGTGAAAGAAAGTATGACACTATGAAATTTTGTGGAGCCTCCTCATTGGTTAATGTTTCGGGGTGCCAGATATGGCTATCAAAAGGAATGACATTGCAAACTATGTGGAGTTTTCTCATTTGATCATATTTCACAATGGTCAATTAGGGACTATTTAAAAGGTGAATCAAAAAGAAATGTGGAGCCTTGTTATTGGCTCACATTTCTAAAGGAACATACAAGGTAATGAAAGTCTAACATAATGAATGAACATGGGAATTTTTCAGTGTCTCATATTTCTTAATAAGATAGACCTTCATAAAGAAAAATGTAAAAGAAAGTAAGTAAAGCCCAATCCCATGATCCGACTAGCAGTGGACATATGGAAAAGTAAAAATCAAAGTACATGTGAGAAAAATCAATCCTCAAGCAAATTAGAGGCCACAACACGCCACTCTCATGTTCATCCCGACAATGTAAATTTTCAAATGGCCACATCTTTCGATCTACAACTCTAAATTTAGAAAAATTGGTCTTGTTGGAAAGCTCTCATCCTAATATTCATGATGTAATCATTTAAATAAAAAATTGATGATGTTTGATAGGAAAAAATGGATAAAACAATCTTGACCCCCATTTTTGAGACCCAGTTAACTCAGAGTTATTCCAAGTTTGACTATGAAGGACAAAAATAGTTATTTTTACATGGTAAAATATAGACTGCATGGGGAAAGATATTTGTTTAATTTTTTTTTGAGGCTAAGTTTAGAGTCTGATTATTTTAAATCTTTTTGTTCAAGGATAATCGGCTTATACTGTTGCTCAAAGTTATCTTTTCTTTTTTACATGTCAACTTGCATTGGAATTACCTCCAAATGGGTCTTGACTGTTGTAATTAAAGTTGATGTGAAGTTTCAGCTCCACCTCATTTTATTATATATGCTAGTGTTTTTCAAGAATTGGGGGAGTTCGGTTAATGTAACTAAGTGCTACAATTTTTTTTAGAGAGTGCCACTGATAATAAGAAGTGTTTTGACTTTCCAAAAATACTTACAATATTGTGCTTTTCAAGGTAGTCATTCTTGTGATCTTTCCCTGAATTTATTAAGTATCTGCTAATGCTACTTGCCCTTATTACAAGAATTGGTCATTGTATGTTATTTTAGTGTGCATGCATATTGTAATATGTTTATTGTGAGCCATTCCTTAATAGTTTTTTTCAATTACTTTTCCTTGGAATTTCATTCAAAATCCTCTAGTTTGTGTAAGTTTGTTCTTTTATTATCCATTTGTGTACATATTCATATCAAAAGTCTCTAATAATCCATGGTGTATGACCCCCTTTCTATTTTAAGTTTTCTTTCTGACCTTTATTCCTATCTTTTTTTTGTTAGAGTTTCACTGAAAGGGAACGGACCCTTAAAATATGGAGATTCACCTCACATTTGGGATACCTACAGCCGTGAGGTGTTTCCATTGTGTATCCACAGAAAATGAGGAGAGAGAGAGAATAGTAAAATCTACCAATCCTCACAAGGGTGCACTTCTGCTAGATAAAAAATACATCATTATATTTCTAACACAAGGAGATAAAAACTTGATTTTCAGCTTGATCACATACCTTTCTAAGCAATAGCTCCTTGTCTTGTGCAATAATGACTAGTTAGTAGTCCTCTTGTTTTGTTGTTATATTCTTTTATTCTCCTCTAAACTCATCATCAAGACTGAAAATGTATTCAAGAGTGACTGAACCTTTGCGTAATTTGTTTATCCTTATCTAAATTATTTGATCATCATAGCCATCATATAAATCAGATTGTAATTTTGAGGATAACTCAAATTCATTTTGGATAAATTGAACTCTTTTTTCATCACTACCAAATATTTTCCAAATGAATTCATTATCTAGAATTGATGGTCTTAAAATCATCATAACATGTTGTTTATTTCCTTGGATGATATCTTCAACTAGTGAAACTGTGATCCAATAGTTGCCATCTATTCTACTTATTTATTAAGCTTCCTTGGCACCAATTGAAGGTTTATAGTGTCAATTTTTTAAAAAAGGTCCCCAAAATCTATGTCTATAATATTTCAAAATCTTATTCTTGATAAGACATTTCCATATGACTTGGTGTATGACCAATTATGTATCCCCAAAAATCTATAAGGCCTTGATTTGTCTCTTTTCCATAATAATCAAACCATGAACCACTGCCTCATACTTCAATACATTGTTTTCACACATAAATTATAGCCTATGAGAAATTTTTTTTTATCATCTATTGGAGAAAATATAGCTACACCCACCAGGACTCCATTTCTTCTTCTAGAACCATCAAAGAACATCTTCCATAATCCAAAAACATCCTTTTCTTCTTTGTGTGACATTGGGGTAGTGAAATCCTCTTCATGAATGTAGTAAGTGCCTAGGTCAATTTCTACAATTGTGTTATAAGGATCAAAATCATAATTTTCCTTGGCCCATTCATCTAAAAATAGACCAAGAACTAAACTTCGAGGAGAGGATTGTTGAATTAAAACTGACTCAGACTTTTCATCTTCATGTATCACACAATTGTATTGGAAAGGAGTAGGGTCATAAGACTTGATATGGTAAGAAAATATTGGCTCAAATTTGATGGTAAATGTAGTACCATATCTAGTTCTTAGGAGAATATAAAACCAGTCTGAGGAAAAATAACCACCTACCTTGGTTGTGAAATATCCTGATAGGAAAATGGAAAACAAAGGAGGCAGGTCAATAATTGATACTTATTAAATTATGGTTAGGCTTAGAAAATCATGAAGGGTTAACTCAATATCTTTGACCACTCCTAAAATGTTGACAATTAAGACATCAAGTTATAGGACATCTTTAGAAACTAGATTATACTTAAGGCATAAGCTATCAATAATTTTCTTAGGCATTACAAAGGTACTAAAAACTGATTCAATCATGTAATTATGAACCAAGTGTTTACCTAAAATTAGAGACATGTAAAAGTGTGGGGGTTTCTTGCTAGGAATATATATATATATATATATATATATATATATATATTTATTAAGGGAAAATATTTTTGAAGGGACTATACCTTGTATACAAAAGGGCTCAAAAGCCAGATATCAGAAGTGAGAGAAACAACCCAGAGAAGGGAAAAATAACCAACCTCAAAGGGCTCATCAGCCAGATCAAACAACAAATTAGAAGAAAGGATCCAGAAATACAATGATCCAAAAAACAATAGAAGAGATCAAAAAGCAAACAATAGATATCTATCATAGAATATCTCTGCCAAAAAACAGCTCCAGATCCGCTAGTCATCAGATAATTCGCAGCCAGTAAAAAGTAGCACAGCACCACCTTAATTGATAGCCCTATCAATATTTGTTTTGATCGCTTGCAGCAAGATAAAGAAAGCAATGGATGTGGCCTGAGAAGAGTCTTTCAGATCTGCCTGAGCAATTTCCATATCCCTTTTCTCTTTGGGGCCCCAAATGTCTTCATTAATCCCGCTTAGGTTGCATACACTATGAACATGTTATTCAATGAAATTATAAATACTTTTAAGAGCAGATAAGATGCAATCATTGCAAATTTTTGCATTTCCCATTCTGCCATCCAAAGACTGCAACTTCTTTGAATACTTCAGCAATAACCCCCTCCTCATCATCATTTTGTAGTATTCCTTTTCCCTTAGCTTTTTCCATATTTTTGATAACCCTTTTGAGCTCTTGTATTTCCTTTTCCATCCTGTCCACTCTGACCATCAAATCCTCCTCCTTAGGTTCCTCCATCGGTTGGCTGATGTGCAGGAGGTTCTCATCAAGCTCTAGGTCTTTGTGGCTTTTGAGAACCCTCTGAGAAGTAGGGATCTTAGTTTTCATGCCCTTTCTTTTCTTGCTAGATGCAACAGTTTCAATCTTCCTTTCGAGCAGGGGGGAATGAAAGTGGTGTGAGCAGGGGGAGGAATGGAGGAAGAGGGTGGAGCAGGATTCACACGGGGACAATTTGAGCAGTGACGATGGATAAGCAAGATTAGCCCTTGATGCAGAGGTACTACCTTAGAATGGCTCTGCACTTCCCTAACGGATTTCTCCAGTGAGTTTATCAAGTAGTGAGGGTATCTGATGGTTATATTTCTAGGAAAGTGGTTAAGAAATATCAAATGCTTTTGAGGTATAGTAACAAATCTCCCTTCAAGAGTTACATACCTAACAACCATCCTGGCTAGTTCAGCAAAAGGTTCAGGAATCGAAGCCAACTTGATGCTGGTTGTCACAAACTCAAGATTCTCCCCATCGTCCAAGAATTTCTTTGTCTTCACCTCCCTGTCTACCTTCTTATTGAAGAATTTGGTGCCATCAAGACTGAGTCCTGTGATCTGGGCGATGAGCTCCTCCGTGATCTCAACCTCCATGTTGCTGTATTTAACAACCTGATTCTTCCATCCCTGTGTGAATTTAATAGAAATATCTTGATCAAAACCTTGAATCCTTTCTATCAAATTTTCCAGACCCCCAATTTGAAGGTAGTTCTAGAGCACATCATCCTCTTTCCACACTGGATTGTGGGTGAGCTCTGTTTTGCATGGTGGACCCCCCATTTTTCCACTGATTATGTTCTCAACGGTAAAGATGTTAGCATTATGCGTAGCAGGCTTAACTTTATTTTTGAATCTTTCCCTTCTGTGAAAGAAGATGTAATTATTAGACCATACTTTGTAATTAATGACCCACTCCTTGGCGTTCTCCCTATGATAAGAAATTATGGCTGTCCAGTTTGTACAAATCTCATCAATCACACAAATCTTATAAGATGTCATCATTCTGTACTTAAGAATCCGCACATTAGCATCAACATTACAACCGTTAGTTATGATTTTCTCATCCATGTAGATAATTGATTATGTATTTATTAACTTGAATGGGTAGAACGTCCCCCCTTAGCCAAGTTTGAAAAGTATTGGTAACTCCAAAGTTTTCCAAACCATCTGCGACCCTATTGCCTTCCCGATAGGTGTGAGTGATTTTAAAATTTTCAAAACTCTTGCATATATCAGTAGCTTCAACAATGAAATCTCTAATTGACCAGCTAGGGTGTTGCTTTTTTTTAAGAGATTGATGATGTTCAGAGAATCACCCTCAATTATAATATTCAGAATATTAAAATCTCTGGCTAGCCTTATTCCCCATAGAGCAGCAAGAGCTTTAGAGTAATGATTAGTTTACCTACCCATTTTCCTAGAAAAATTAGCAACAAAATAGCCTCTTTGATCTTTGATGACTCCTCCATCTCCAGGGTCTCTCGGATTGCCTTTTGAGGCCCCATCAAAATTTAACTTATGCCAAGCATTGGGAGGCTTAGTCCATCAGACAGTAGTTCTATCCATACCATTGTTAGTCTTTTTGAAGGCAGTGTCAATATTCCAATCAGTCAGAATGTATTCTTCTTTCTCAGGGTAAAGTCTATTTTTAGGAGGTTTAAATCTAGCAATATTATCCTACACAAAAATTATAATTTCCTTGTAGACTTTGTTACATGCCTTTCTAGTGTTTCTAAAAATTCCATCATTACGAGCCTTCCAAACTCGCCACATAGTGTGAGGTAAAACAAGTTGCCACAATCTCTTCACCACACAATGCTTATACAGAGAGTCCCATTGTTCCCATGCCTAAAGACAAGTAAGGGGAAAGATCCATTTCTGATTAAATTTTGCAAAAACAAGATGCCAAATTTTGGAAGCGTACTCACAATGAAGAAATAAATGTTTTATGTCTTCTGCCTCTTTCTGACACATGCAAAATCTATTCGGCATGATGAATCCCTTCTTAATGAGGTTGTCATTAGTCAGAATCTTGCCTTTAATGATGAGCCACCAGAATAAGTTCACTCTAGGGGTTAGCTCTAGCATCCACAACTTATGCCACTTAATCTCACTTTCAATAGAGGCAAAGAAAGAATTGTGTCCTAATTTAATTGAGTATTCCCCATCAAAAGAATCTTTCTAGATGAGTTCATCCTTAAGATTTTGATTACTAATATGGATTAGAGAAAGTTGATTTTGTAAAGATGAAACATCAGACTGTACATTATCCTTCTCCACTTTTAACTGTTTCCATTTTCTTTTGTTTTCATCCACCTCAATGTATCCCTGTATTTTGTGTCCATACTTTGTAATTAAGTTGTCTTTAATGTGTCCATAAGAAGAAATCCAATTAAAATCAGTCCATTTATCAGTCCAGAAGTTAATGTCTTGCCCATCCCCAAGCTTCTAGCTACACCCCTGAGAGAGAATGTGTCTGCTGTGAAGAAGATTGTTCCAGAAAATAGAACCATTCGGAAGAGACTGATTAGAAATAAAGGAAATCTTGCTTTGGTTTGAAAGGTATTTGATCTTAACCAAATCTATCCAAGGCTTGTGCTCTTTTATAAGTCTCCAACCTAACTTTGCAATAAGGGCAGCACTCATATGCTTGATATCTTTGATGCCTAACCCCCCAAGCCTCTTTGGTTTACATACTTGCTCCCAAGCGACTAAATGATACCTGAACCTGTCCTCAGTATCGTGCCATAAAAAGTGCTTTTGAATATTTTCAATATTGTTCGTCACTACTGCTGGTATGCTGAACATTGACATGATGTAAATAGGTAGGTTTTGTAGCGTGCTTTTTATCAATAAGCACTTGCCTGCGCTTGAAAGTAGAGCTCCTTTCAGCCAGCCAGTTTTTTTTGAAATCTCTTAATAAGATCATTCCATACCTCATTAGAAATCTTGCCAGTACTTAAAGGTAAACCTAAATAAGTAGCATGAAGAGAATTAATAGCGCATCCTAGAATATTAGCAATCTTTCTTTGCCTTTCCATAGGAGTATTGAAGAAATATATAGAGCTTTTGTCAAAATTAAATTTTTTCCCCGAGGCTTCCTCATAAAATCTAAGGATAGTTTTGATAGCCTTTGCCTCAATTATTGAGGCCATCAGAAGAAGCAGAGTGTCATCAGCAAACTGTTGATGGGAAGAGACCTGATTGCCAGAAGTTGGAGGAAAGCCTTTTATCATGCCAATGCTAATAGCTTTGGAGATAGATCTACTTAAACTGTCTGCCATTATAATGAATAATAGAGGGGAAATTGGGTCTCCTTGCCGGATTCCTCTATTGCTGGCAAAAAAACCAACCGGTTCCCCATTAACAACCACTGAGAATCTAGAAGTAGAAATACAAGAGTGAATGATTTTCCTGAATTTATTTTGAAAACCAAACTTGGATAAGACCTCATCCATGAATCTCCAAGAGACTCTGTCGAAGGCTTTATGCATGTCTAGCTTGATAGCCATCCTTGCCTTTTTACTTTTATCCATAGAATGTATTGTTTCATGAACCATGATTATTCCATCTTGAATAATTCTTCCTTGAATGAATCCGCTATGCTGTTGTGAAATGATCTCCATAAGAATAGGTTGTATTCTAGTGGTAAGAATCTTTGTAAAGATCTGATATATTACATTAACCAAAATAATTGTCCTGCAATCTTTGAAGTCCTTTGCATCCAAATTCTTCGGAGAAAGCACAATGTGTGTATTATTTAATTCTTTAATAAGATTTCCAGTTCTATAAAACTCATTAACAGATTTCAATAGATCTTCAGAGCATATTTCCCAACATCTTTAGTAGAAGTTTTTTGAAAAACCATCGGGGCCCGGAGCATATCCCCTTCTAAAGCGAAAACAATCTTTTTCAATTCCTCAATGGTGACATTTTTGGAAAGACTCTTAAACCTCTCAGTAGGTATTATATTATTAGGAATGGAGTCTAAGAGAAAGGAGGCTGCTTGTTCATTGTAGGAATTATTCTCAGTGAGTAGATTCTTGTAAAATTTGAGGGCTTCTTCTTTGATGTCTTCAGAATCCTTAGTAATGTTCCCATTGTCCTTAGAAACCTCAGTAATTCTATTACAAGCTCTATGCTTGAGGGCTGTCAAATGAAATTTTTTTGTATTCCTGTCTCCTGCTTTAAGCCAAAGGGCTCTAGACTTCATTCTCCAAAAGGATTCTTCATGACTGTTTATATTATGCAGATCTGAGAGAAGTTTTTTTTCCTGCTGATGATCCTCTAGAGTCATACCTTTCAAGGAAACATTAAGTTCAAGCTCTTCCAATTGCTGCTTAAGTTCTTTCTTCTTTTCAAAAATATTTCCAAAAACTTCTTTATTCTAGATGTCTTAGCAACCATTGAGCCTCGAAATCTAAATTTTCTAAGTTAACAGCTTCAAAATGGAGGACAGAGGCACAAGAGGTTGGAGGTCAATCAATGACCTCTCGTTAGTTTCCAACGTAGGCATATTATTGTTATTCATAACAATAATATTGTCAGATGTGATTTGAAGGTTATTTGTTGAGATATTGTTGGGAATAAGTTGTAACCTATTTACAAGGGAGACATTATCTATATGTATTACATATAGATGGAATTACTATGCTAAATAGAAGAACTTAACAATTTCTTATGTTAATCTGCTACTGCAATTTCATTTGGTATCAGAGCGATGGAGTCCTGAGTTAATTTTAGCAAAAAAGCAGGAGACTTAGCTAAACATCTTGAAGGTGAAGAAATATATGTGTATGTAGTCCTTGCAATTGTGACACATGGAGGATTATGTTCATATGAGCCTACACTAGGAGGATATTTGCAAAATTTGTGTAAAACCAGATCCATGCAAGACTAGAAACTATTCAAATCTCTTCTCTGTCATTCTGAGAAAAAAAACGTGATCCAAGCAGAAGGTAATTTCCTCTAAATGACTGTCAGTGATCAAATCGATCATCTTGTACTGTACATAAAACAATTTCCATTTGAGTATACAGAGGTAATACACATAATTGAGGAGTTGGCATTTCTTTCACCATTGTGCATGACCATGCCATCATGTTGTTTTGCATTTTGTATTCCACGTGGACGTCTTCAAGTAGCTATGATATGTTATATTTTTTAATTCTTTAGGGTCTTTAAATATATCAAAATATACATTTTCCATGGTATTTTATTTTAAGGAGTCCCACTATATATCAAAATATATCAAATACGCTCAGTTTTGTCTCGTGAGTCATATTTAAGAGTATATAAGTTTTGTTTAATGGCTCAAATAATCACTAAAGTGTCGTTTTATGTAAAGTGTTGTTTTATGTAAAGTTTTTGTGTAAATATTATAATCTATTACGTATAGGTTATTAATTTATTGTATTTTTTTTGAGTCACAAGTGTATAATTATGAATAAATGTTTTTAGCCATTGTAGTGTAATTTTCATAGTTTCCCGTCATCAAATTGGTGGTCAATAAGATTAATGGTCTATAATGTCAAGTGTCATAAAGTCATAATTTATTATGTAGTCCTTGTGTAAAAATTGTGTCAAAAGTGTCAAAGTCAAAATTTAAAAATCATAAGAAATAAAAAAAATTTCCTTACAGACACATTTTTGGTATTACCTGATGTCTTAGCAACCATTGAGCCTCGAAATCTAAATTTTCTAAGTTAACAGCTTCAAAATGGAGGACAGAGGCACAAGAGGTTGGAGGTCAATCAATGACCTCTCGTTAGTTTCCAACAACAGGGCCACTTCAGCTATGGTGACATTTGTGTAGTGTGAGTATGTGCTTATCAGTTTTGTAGTGTATTTCTTTACAGTGTTCCTGTTGCATTATGTGTATTGTGTACACTAGAAAATGTTTTTTTAGGATGGAAGATAACTGCAGTGACCCTTTGACTACAGTGATCCTCTGACTACCATAATTTGTTAGAATATGATCGGATAGTGAATACGGTCATTGGCAATGGTGATCATGTGCAACAAGATCTAGACAATAAGATCCAGACAATAGGATGTAACATGCTATAATTTTCCTTTTCTGTCTTCCTATTTGGAATTTCACATTATGGGGGGAATAATAACCAATGTTCCATTCCCATTCTATGCTAAAATGGCTAAAGTCAAGGGAAGCTTCTAGTGGTAGTGGAAATTGTCTATGTTGTTCGAGATCGAGCGGAAACAATCAACAACCATGGCTACAACCAAGAACATTGTGATTCTTAGAGGTGGAAATGTGAAATATTTCCAGTATGTGTTCTATTGTTTTAGTTTGGTGAGTTATGTTTCCTATGTTATTCCTTGTAGTGTGATATTGATGAGGGATAAAAATAATACTTGGCACATCATGATGTGGTTTGTGGTAAACCACTTGAAAACCACCAGTATCGTTTTGTGGTCATCTTGTATAAAACCATCCACCTGGTTTGTGATTGTCATGTGAAAATCATTTAATCATGAAAGAAGGTGCAAGTACAAAGATATATTTTCCCCATGTTCGCACTATGGGGGGGGAATGTTAGGAAAATATATTAATTAATACTCATGGTTATTATTTAGTTAGTAGGCATATTATTGTTAAGAATAAAAATTATATTGTCGGATGTGATTTGAAGGTTATTTGTTGAGATATTGTAGGGAATAAGTTACAACCTATTTACAAGGGAGAAATTTTCTATATGTATTATAGACGGATGTTATTAGTATGATGAATAGAAGAACTTAACAATTTCTCATGTCAATCTGGTGTTGCACTTTTATTTCTTAGCCTTGCTTATTTGTTCCTCTGTTGGTTAGCACCAGTTGACCATGGAATATGTTCTTTACACAATTGGTTTAAATTGGTGATGAGTCCATAAATTGAACCATTATATCACAAATTATAATACTTTTTCTTCCACACACATTGATCAATGATGATTGGAATTGATTAGGTCTGAAGTAGGAAATAATGCATTTTATCCTTGTTGAATATTATGGATGAACGATTATGGTATTTTCCAACTACTTACCTTGAAGAGATGTGTGGTGATGCATACAGGGTAATGAATTCATGATAACAGCTAGTTCTTACTGTCACAATCCATATTAACATGGTCTTCTCCACTATAAATATCTCTTAAAGAAGTTAATGAAGGCTAAAAACATGGAGCCTGGTTCTTAGCAATCTTTTATGAGTTGTAACAAACTTCTAAAATTGGCCTCATATCCAGTTGCCTAAATTATTAGGTGTGTGCTTGAGGAGTGAGCTATAAAAAAATAGTATTGACTGATTTGAAAGATATATACATAGATATGTATAGGGGTGCGTGTGTGTATGAATTAAAAAAGGTATAATAGGAAACATAGATATATGAATGTAAGAGGGAGTGTTTGTTGTAAGTTGTTTTCATTTATTTGTAAGAAACTCTTTGTGATCAATAAATACATGTTGTTTTGAGAATATTGTGTTAATAAACCAGGGTGAGGAAGAGAAAGGGCCCAATCAACCAAGGAATTGGATTGCTATGTTGGTATTTATGCCCCTATTTTCTTACAGTAATGAATTTTGAGTCTGCTTGATAATAACTACTTTCAATACTACCATATTTGTACTATCATTTCTTTCACGATATTGTGTTTATACTGTATTTTTAATTCTCATAACTTTCCTTTATGAGAATTTTAAATTCCTACAATTTCTATTTAGAATAGTTTCATTATATAAGCACATTTCCTTTCTTTATGTTGATTTCAGTAGATTAAAAGGTATTTATTTTTGAATAGAGTAGAAGTTGTTATTTTTCAATAGATATTTAAATAAAAAAACAAACCAATCAAAAAATCAACCCCCTCCCAAGACAAATAAACTACACTTACCAGTTATATGTTCCTTTCCTTATTTATATACTACCTTGAGCCCATCCTTAGTTACAATGACATCAACTGCAAATTAGTTGTTTAAATGATCAGAAATCATGACGACCCATCATTTTTTGCATTGTTTCCAAGGAAGTGTGCCATTGAAACAAAGAGCATATGACTCGTAATGATCCTAGCCTTTTTTTACAAGACCAAAAATGATGTGCATGTATTAGGAATGTAAGGGAAGATACATACGTAAAATCTCTCAACCAAAAACATTCAATTTAAGAACCCTTATAAGAATTCAATAATAACACCTAGGAAATAGAATTTGAGTACTAAAATTGAACTTTAAACTCGTGTGCTACATAATCTCTTTACAGACATGGGTGATTAAGTAGTAATACCCTCCCAAAGGGAGTAGACATATGAGGATTAAATTACACTTATCCTAATCTATCCTATATGAATAAATATATTCCCCTATGAAAAAAATTTATCCATCTATTATGCCACGCCTTTAGAGGAATGCTAGAATCAAAAGACCCAGATCAATTCCTGTTTGAATCCAAAATCTTATGCCCGACATATGACTAAAAAAATGACAACTAGAAGCTCAAGATATTTCCTTCCACTCTCAAAGTATTCTGTCATGAGATGTCATTTATGGTGTTAGAAACCTAACTCCATCCATTCCTAGGAAGAAATGGAAACTAGTTTTCTAAACAAATACCGAGATTATTACCATGGAAGGGATATGAAGGAGGAATAATGTTTCAAATTATACAAAAAATGATGAAAATATGAAAGACTATTTAGATAGATTTATTTATTGTCCCTAAGAAGGAAGTGGATATGAGATAAATGAATAACTAAATAAAACAATATATCATCAAAGTACTTAATGAAGAAGCATGATAATATCTTAATCTGATGGGAAGAGGTGATGTGAATAATCTTACCCTTCCAACAACTTTTTAAAGCTATGTAGGAGTTACTCTAGAATAAGGGGAAGTAGTAGGAAAAAACATAACTGTAAAACATTCATCTTCTAATTTTCCATCTTGTGGAAGGTCTCTCAAATATGAAAATTGATATCCCAACACAACTTACCTCTACCTTGGATGGGTTAAAAGATAAAAGAAATGATGTCAAATAACCTTTGAACATGTATTGTCCTAGGTGTAGAAAAATGCATCCCTTAAAGGAATATCCTTTAGACCATACAAACATGTGTTTAATTTGTTAAATTGATGAGCATGACACTAATCATTGTCACCTTTATTATTCTTCTAAAATAAATATTAAACAATATTTCTCAACCAACAATAGAGACAAACTATGTCTAAAGAAAAAAAACAATCAAAATTCCTTTCCTCTAAGACCTAATCCAACTACCTCCAAACCACTTGGTTGATGGACTAGCCCAACCAGACATTTCCATCTACCTAGGGTGTAACCTTGATTAGAAATAGAAAAATTAGATGAGTTTCCCAAATCAGCAGCCATGGATGTCTCAATTCAATCAACAAAATCTACATGCCACCAATTAATCCATAGCCATGACCAAATCAACAATAGTATTAGTGAAAAACCTTCAATCAACCATAAGAAAATTTTCTCTACAACCAGGTTTGATGCCACCACCACAATTAAACCCATAGGGAGGAAAATTAACTCATGATCTAATTGCTGGATCTCAACTAGTCCCAAATCAAAAAAATTGACAAACAAACTTTAATTAATGAAGCTAGGACAAGACGGGACAATGCAAGTAAACTCCATCAATAACTTGTAGTTGAGATATAGAAATACATTAAACAACCCTCTAATGGTCATTTCAAATATACTTGAAGAAAAATCAAGGATGATCTTATTATTCAAAAAAAAACTGAGGAAAACACTAAATTTGAGGGAATGATTGTTCACACAACTCCCTTCCCTGAGAGATCAAAGGAAAAAATTTCCAAGGAAGAATCCAAATTGATGTAGGAATTAAGGAAATTAAATATTGATATTCCACTTTTGAGAGAAATAAGAGACATTCCATAACTTAACCAAGTGATTAAAGGCCTTTACATATAGACACCATGAAGAAAAAATCAATACCCAAAAATAGTGTAAGTTGATAAAAAATTAGTTTATTTATTTTCAAGGAAATTGCTCTTACCTAAGTATGGGGATCTAGGGATTCGAGTCATTTCTATCACCATAAATGGTCAAACCATATCTGATATTTTGGTAGATCTAGTAGTTGTTATTAACATAATAACAAAATATATAATGAATCTACTATCTTTTTTAGGATTGCTATCATCCAAAAATATCCTCCAAATATCAACACCAATCCATTTTTGTACTAGAGGGAGTCATAGGAGATGTAATGGATATATTTGAGTCATGGGAATATCTAGTAGAATTCATGATCTGTGAAACCCAAAAATCACAAATTTGGCTATCCAATTATTTTGGTAAGACCTTGGCTTGCTATTGTCACTACATTTATTGATTGTAGGTATCTAGAAATATGACTATCTCAAATTTGTTCTAAAGAAAAGAACATTTCCCTTTACCCTCTTTCTCAGCCATAATTTGAAACTTATAAACATGTGTGGATTGATGGATTGGATCAGGATTGTATGAGCCCCTTCTTATTTAGCAATGATTGTAGTAAAAAAACTATATAAATGAAATTGAAGAAAGAAACATGATTTTTGATGAGAATTCTAGTGTGGCTCTATAAATAACCATTCTTGCTCTAGAAAGAACCATTACGGCTCCAAAATTAACCATTTTGGCTTCATAAATAACAATTATGGCTTCATAAAGAACTGTTATGGCTACGGAATGAACTATTCAGGCTATTGAGAAGGATAAGTAGGGTTCTAGAAGAAGGTAATATTTAAATATATGATTATGCTCCTTCTAAACCACACATGCTTGTCATGAGAAGAAAATTTCAAAATAATTTTCATTGTCCTTTAGCTAGAGTTGTGTTTTATGGAAATACAACAATCCTCCATAGTTACAACCCCATTTTTGTACTTTGAATTATCTGGTGAATGAAAACAAGAAATAAAAACTACCTGAGATTAAATAAAGTATTTATTCAGTCTATGGAAATACTTAAACATTGGCACAAATCTAAATGGTAATCAAGAAAATAAACTTATTAATGTCTTGAGAGATCATTTCATAGAATTCTTCTAAAATTATACTAATACAAGAGGAATACACCCTAGAATATGTACTTACCACATTTAGACTGAAGATGTTAAACTAATTAGAAATACACAATGTAGTATTAATCCAACACTCAAAAATATTATTAAAAATTAAATTGAGAAACTGTTGAAAGTTGGCTTTGTCTATCTTATATCTAATAGTTCAATGGGTGTCCCCACTTATTATAATTTCTAATAACAATGGTAAATGGAGAATATATTTAGACCATAGGGAACTTAAAAAATCTACAAATAAAGGAAATAAAGCTATAAATAAAGGCAACAAAACTACAAAGAAAGGCTATTTCCTCAAGCCATTTACATACCAAGTTTTGGATAATTCGGCAGGCAAGAAATATTTTTCTTTTTTTGGATGGATTTAGTGGCTATAAATAGATTTATATAGCTCCAAAATATCAGGAAAAAATCACCTTCTCATGTCCTTTGGGAACATTCACATATAGAGTTTTACCATTTAGTTTGTGTAATGCACTTTCCACTTTCTAAAGGGCAGTCTTGGCTATTTTTGAAGTGATTTAATTCAAATTTGAATTAAATCCTATTTCAGAGTAACATACTGTAACAAATTTTATTAAGATAGTAAAATATAGTAATGCATAAACAATAATGCATAAACAATAAGAATTAAAATATGTAAAACCCTAAGAAAATGAGAGAGTAAGATGACTTAGTTGATTATGTGTAACTTGGAAATGATTGGGACTGTGTATCTGGTAGAACTAGGTGGAAAAAGTGTCACAAAGGTTCGATGGGGGTTTATAACTCAAGGAGTGTATAAGAGATAATTTCCCGAAGGAGGGAAGGAGCGCCCTAGGCATTGGTGACTAATTTGGGTGCATGTGTGTGCTTAGATGCTCAAATTCTGGTCTTTTATGGGTCAAAATATCTGGATTATTATTCAATATTTGTTGCTTTGGTTTTGCTGTTAGGTCATTGGTCACACCTATAACATGTAACAATAATGACTACTTGTACATGCCCTTAAACCAAATAAAAATATAACAA
Organism: Taxus chinensis; assembly: GCA_019776745.2. Classification (NCBI taxonomy): domain Eukaryota; kingdom Viridiplantae; phylum Streptophyta; class Pinopsida; order Cupressales; family Taxaceae; genus Taxus; species Taxus chinensis. Next base: position 367,558,869 of record CM034155.1, read on the forward strand.
AAATGATGCAGAATGAGGATTTGGACTGACCTTGATAGTCACTCGAAGAGTGAAATTATGACTAAGTGCTACACTACATCTCAAACTCCATGTAGTTCCCCGCGTGTGTATATATCAGTATTCCATGACCTAGGCTGACCTTGTGTAAGTTGTATGATGATAACAGGCTAGATCTAGGTTATCCAGAATATATAGAATGTGTGTGATGGAACAGAATGAACTCCCCTCCTATGCAATGTATGTAGATTAATGCAACCATTTTCTCATGTATGAATGTGCTATATGTATGTTCTGTAGTGCTCTTGTGCCTTTGTACAATCTTAGGTGGTGATAAATAATTCTTATAATGCCTTTTCCCTTTATTTGAGAGAAGTAACTAAGCATATATATGATTCCCTTGTTTTAATTTCATAATCGACAATTGAAATGTTGACTCAAAGTATCAAATGGTGACCAAGAAGTGAAAGGGATGCAAAAGAGTAAGAATAAGAAAGAGAGCAACATGAGCACTTGGGTGCTAGTTTCTGAGGCCATCAAAAGATAAATCATTCAAGTGTCGACATAGCTATAAGATGTGTAAGGCCAATAAAGTGAAAGAGATAAAGAAATCAAAATGACAAAAGGAGTTTTCAACCACTAGTTTTCTTGCTTAGGAATAATGTCTACATTAGTATGATTTAGGACATATAAATGTACCTAAGTGCATAGATTTTGTGTATACATTTTCCCCCACTTTATGTTTTTGAGTGAATACTCGATAGCATAAAGTATCTAGAAGAAGCATACCTTGTAAACCGAAGAGGAGTGTAGCCGATAGCGTGCTGAGTGGGCAAGTAGCCATGTGAAGCATGGTAACTAGGAAAGGGAGGAAAACCATAAGGGTGAATGATATGCATAGTAGCGTGATGTTTGAGATTTTTCTTGTTAATGTGAGATGTTTCTTGTTATTTGTAAGGATGAACCTACAAAAGAAGAGTAAGAGAGTAGTCAAAGTCCCATATGTGAAAGATTAGAGTAACGTATGTATAAGCATATAAAAAGTATATATGATTAGTAGTTAAGGAAACAATGCACTTGATGTATGAGAGAGTATAAGATAGAAATTTATCATGTTTTTCTTGGAGATGTTGTTGGATTTGAGCATCTTACCGCCAAGGATGAGGTTTTTGGGAGACCTCACACCAAAACTAAGGTTTTTGGGTGATCTCACACCAAGGATGATTTTCTTTTGGGATCTCACACCAAGAGACGAGTATTTGGGAGAGAGGTATGTTATTCTCTCTTTCCACGATGCTTCTCAAATGATAAGTGAAATTGCAGTTTGACATCCCGATTTGTAACCAAATTGTAACTGAATTATAAACGATTGAATGAATTATATAACTGAATGTAAGTTCTTGATACTATAGATATGTATTGTAACCTACTAGAAACTATGTTAGATTGAGAAATTTTACTTTTTTGACCCTAATACACAAGTGCCTAGGTGGGACAAAAGCACCCACCATTCTTGTCTAATATTAGGCATTAGTGTCTACTATGTATGTGTGATCCAATTCTGATTATGGACCACTTTGTAATTGTATGCCTTTGCTAATTATGTACTGTGTTGTTTTTTTTCTAGAGCTTTGTACTATTAGAAGGGTGATTTATTCACCCAATAGTTTCCCCCCTCATTTTTGGAACATGCGACAAATGCAGAAGGAGGCAACCTAAATGAGAGGACCTAAAATTGATACTTGTAGGGGGTAGGGGATGTGCATGATAAAAAAACAAGGCACATGCAAACAATGTAGGCTAGAAACAAGTGTTAGTGTAAGAGAGATAGCATGTAATAAAATACAATGTATCCAGTAACTATGAAGACAAGACGTACCGCGAAAAGTAGGTTATATACATGGGAAATCACTCACAATGTCACAAGATAATCAGGTCTGAAGTGGTTATTAGCAAACAATGATCAAGCAATACATGGGGCATAGCCCGCAAATCGTTGAAAACACTAACAAACAAGAAGTAACATATATCTATGGTTGTATAGTATCTTCCAAGGAAAATGCTACACATGAACCACCCGCTAGCCTAATAGCAAGATAAGTAGTATGTTAAAGCATATATAGATCAACGAAAATTAAGTTATAGTGACATGAAGTAGTAAATATTGTAACAATAGGACATATGATGTGTGGTTTGAGAGTAAAAAAGGTAGATGCCCTCGGAGAGCCTCAGTGGGAATGGTAATAGAATAGGGCCAAGAATCATACAATCATGTAACAATCTTTTAAGTGAGCTGCATTCATCTTCAAGATTACCATGTTAACGTGCATGTGTGTATGATAAAATGATAAATGAAATACTATGTAACCATAGTAACATTGGATAATCAAAGGTGAAACATATAGATAGTGTAAGGATAGCAAGAGTACATTCAATCAATATATGTAAGAAGTTGTGTGAACATTGGATGGTGTATTGCGATACTGGAAGATGTGCATATCTCAGGGGCCACATTAATGCTCTTGAATGGATGTGTTTGACATAAGGTTGGATTTAGTGAGTATTTCACCCTCAACAATTTACTATGAATTGTAGCTCCCTGCAATGCGTCATCGGGTAGGAAAAAAATTATATGTAAGAGGTAGAAGATGTTAGGTTACTCCTTCATCACATAGCCTGAAGTGTAGTAGATAATGTATGAGTGATAGGTGGTAGAGGCAACGAATACTGATAGACTAGGGGGGTCAGTGTGATGCCCCCCAAGTTTAGGGAATGATTGGGAGGACCATAGTTATCTGAAAATAGTCCGATAGGATTAGGGCTCCTGATATGGTATCCAATGAAGGATAGAGCTATGTAAGGATGGTCTAGGATGCGGTGACTTCCTATGACAGTAAACCTATGTTGGGGATGTCGATGCGAGACTGATGCCTAAGGTAGAGTCTGGTGGAAGGAAATATTGTATTTATCTTTTTTTCTAGTAAGATTGAGGCCCTTGAGGACACTAATTAGTTAGACTAAAAGACCAGAATTAGAACTTACTGCGGGTCGTGATGTAGGCCGTGTAAGGATGGGAGATGCTGAGATACATAGATATATGTAGACGAACAGAGATACAGGAGACCCTGTAGGGGTAATGATTGCTAGGGATGGAACGGAGGTAAGAAGAGGCCCAAGCTAGATAGTCAGTACTTACGATGAGGAATACCTTTCCAGGGGGAAAGTTCTGGTCCTAGTTCACATGAACTTAAGGGAAAAGTGTAGCATGAAGGCTTCTTTGTTGACTTTTTGCTGACCCAAATCTAAGTGTGAGTCTCTGATTGCATGTGGTTTTATGTTTATGTTGGGTTTTCCTTGAGGAACGTTGTTCCTATGGTAAGGGATCTTCGTCAGATTTTGTAATGGGATTTTTTTATAGATACTTTTGGTTATTAGTAGATCCATTAATGTAATTTGAGATCTTTTAAAGTTAATTGGCCCTTGGAGCCTTTATTCCAATTATTATGCTATCAGAAAGACACGAAGTAAGCAAACATAATATTGTTGAATTTTTAATTACCGATATGTGAAAGAGAACATATGTAGTGAATCAGAGGAGAAATGTAGCATGACCCTCGGGGTATGTGTGCAATATGAGGTTCACTAGTCGGTAAGAATGCCATCAATAGTAAAGTGATGAACCAGGAAAAAGTGTGCACCAATCAAGGGTTCAGGCAAAAAAATAATACACATGAAATTGAAATATAAGAATCAGTAGCTGACTTGTCATAAACAGATAATAGGTCATTGAACAATATTCAAGCAATATTTAGATAAATAAGTATAAGAAAGAGTTTAGAACTAGATGATTTAGGAAGATAAAGAAAACTCATCTGTCGATAAGATCTTGTAGGTATATGTTTGAGCTTAAAAAAATGATGATTAGAATGCCCATGACATTAGTGAAATACTTGAATGTGTAAGCATTTTTTCAAAATTTGGAATGTAACGATGCTCAGGGGACAAGAAGAAACCAAAATGAGTGATAGAGGCCGTCTAAACGCTAGTGTATGCTCTGGGTGCCGGGTGTCTACTGGTAGATATTATATTTTAGTTCTTTCTATAGGTTGCTTCTTGTAAAAGTTGTATGTCATGGATTAGGTTTGCTACAAGTGTTGCTTAGTGTACACAAATAATTGTAACAGTAAACACTAACTACATGCACAATACTCAAGCACACATTATATGAATAAAAATATGGTTAGAAAGTTGTTGGAAGATGAAGTGGAATAAGTATCATAATACTTTAATTTTCCCATAGATATCAGTTTTATTTCACGTAATTTGAGTGTGTGAAACAATTGAGAAAAAAGAGTATAAAAAATGACACACTCTTGGAGTGGAAGCAAAAGGCTATGAATAAATAGGTATTGTAATTCCGAATCATTAAAAACATTGGTCATTTTGGAAAGTTTATTCCTATATCACAAGACATAGTCCACAAGATGTTCATTAGATCCTTGTTTGATTTTAGCTAGTCATGCATGTTGGTGCTCAATTTGATCTCACCCTATTTTTCCTTGAAATTCTTCAGTTTGCGGACTTTGTCGTATTTTATATCTCCCCAAGTTGGTGCATGAAAGTTCTATCCTTCATTTGGTTGCCATGATCAGTCCTTTCGTTTGGTCAAGGATCACTTTAAATCCAAAATTTATTTTCCATTCCTCTGTCCTTGTGAAAGAATTTGTAACTTTGGCATAAACTCAGGTTTTTTCCCTTCCTTCCATTTTTCCATAGTCACATTTTATTTTCCCTGTCAATTTTTGTCCCAATATATGTGGAAATGTGGTCATTTTTGATTGGATGCAGCTTGGTGGATCACATTTGGGCCCTATATCATTTCCAAATTATTTATCCTTAAAGAAAGATTCATTGCCGGGCGCAAATGGTGATTTCCCTACATTTTACGATTTGACGGGTGTGTTTTCCCTATCAAATTTATATCTTAGCATTTGTGGAAACGTGGCCCTTTCTAATTGGATGCAGCTCAGCAGGACATTTTGAAACTCTAGGGCCCGCTTCAACTCAAAGCTTATCCACGTGGAGGGCCAACGCTCATTTGAAAATTTGCCTCTTGGTTTGACCTTTGGAGTTGCGCCAGGGAGACACGTGGAGGTTTCTGTTGCATTGCCCAGACTTAGACATTTTTTTCATGCGGCCGGTGTAGCTTTGTCGGACCATGGACACATGGAGGGTTGGTGCTATATAGATTCTAGTCAGTAGTTGGCACTCAAATGACCCCATCCCCCATTAGAGGGAAAGGAAGTCAAGAAACACTATCACTATCTATATATAATGTGGGACTATTGTTGGTTCCTGTACGATGGAAAAGTGACATGCGAGCATGGGAATCTACAAGTAACTCTTCCTCGCACCTGAACTCCCGAGGTCATGTCGAGACAACCGGTGGGGATGGAATACATGGGCTACAAACAGACTAGTTGGGTAGTCTTATGTCTTCAACATGCAATAATGGGATCTGTGAATCTAAGGCAAAGAAGGCCCCTCCTAACATAAATAGGTGGTGATGGATTTTTTGGTGAGGATAGATACTCGAAGGCTCCAATCAATATCGAGCTCAGTGTCATGATTTGGTATATGGATCGCTGGGATACGTGGAAGATGACCTGTGCGTGCTATCGTATATATCTCCTGACAAGGTCATGAAAATGGAATGGCTAAATGTGTAGTGGATCTTTTGGTGCTTTATGGATGATTCTCTAGTCTAGTCTAGAAATATTTATCTTGATTAGCTGCCATGTTTAATAATGATAGTTGTGTGATAATGTCTTGCAGGTCTGTTGTTGCTCGAGAGGACCTGAACATTCTAAGATGTTCACAAACCAGTCATAATCGTCGGATTGATTTGCTAGGCAACAAAATTGGGTTGTGGGACACTATTGGATCACAACCGAATGTTTTCTCTGGGCTTTCTAGGTCCCGTGATTGTCATACAAGATCAATACGAATATCTAACTGAAAGGCAATCTACTAACTATGGCAAAATATATCTGACAACATAGATATGTGTGTCCTCTATTGTCGTATTTCTGATAGAATTTTGAATAGAATTGAAAGAGAAACTAATCTAATACATTCATAAAATGAAAACTAATCTAATAAAAAAATTAAAACAAGCAAGGTTTGCACGTTGTAGCTGGACTTGACCTGAATTCTGAGATTTGCCAATTAACTAGATCGGCTGAGTAACTTAACGGGAATATTCTCAATCCTGACCTTACGATTGAGCTCAACGAATCATAGTATTCCCTAGAAATTCCCTAGGTCCCCACAGATTGTCATACAAGATCAAATATTAAACCTAACTGAAATGAAATATTTCACTAATGTATTTGCATATGATATATCTATAACTATGACATATATATACATGGATATATTGCAGAACAGTGGCGGATCCAGTAGTTTTTGTATTTTGTCCCCTCAGAATGATCTCCTCATTCCTTTGTGTTCACGAAAGTCCAGAAGAGCGTGTATATGCTAATTTATTCAGAAAATGACAACTAATTTAATAACAAAATTAAGACAAGCAAGGTAGCCCTGTGTAGCTACTTGCCTGTGCAGTTGTGAGTTTATCCTAAATAACTAAATAGCTGATTAACTTAAGTTGAAAGACTCTCGAATCCTAATGCAGAAGTGAGGAATGAGTCATAGTTTCTCAGAAGCTATTAATCCCCACAGCTTCCCCGACAATATCGAAAGTGAATTTAACTAAAATGAAATAATTCACTACTCTATTTGATATGTTTTAACTAGAACTTTGACAGATAAAAGCTGGGATTTGCAGAACAATGGCGAATCCAATAGTGTATGACTTTGTTCCCTCAGAATGATCTCCTCGTTCCTTCATGTTCACGTGAATCTAGAGGAGCGTGTATATGATAGCATCGACAAAAGAAGGTATTTGAACAATGGTAGCTTTGGATATAGACCGAATACAATGCGAGTAGGAGAGGGACAATGCAAGTGACAGAGTTTGGCGTATGTAATTCCTAGCGGGATTTATTGTGGGAATATAACACAAGTGTACCGAGAGATTCTAGAATATACCTTCTGTGAAGAACATAACCTACAACTCTAATGGATTCAATCTACAAATGACACTACTCTGCTCTAAACTAATTTGTATGAACAACAATGAACAAGATTGAAGCAAGAAGATCTAATGGATTCTAACAACAAATGAAAAAACTAGCATGGATGCAAAACATGAAAACAAAATGAATTCTAAAGAAAGAAATTGAAAGACTAAAAAATGGAAATGAGAAGTTGAGGGGCAATTTGCTTGAAAAAAAAGCTGGCTATTTATAGATTTCACATTCACCCAAAGGTAATTCCCATTAGAACTCTTTTACCATTAAATAATGAAGAAACACTATTCCAGGGAACATAAAACATTAATACGAGCTGAGGCAGTTGAGAAAAGTCGGTGAAATGTTTAAAAATTACACATGTCATGATCAAAGGAATATGCTAGAAAATGCATGAAGGACTGCCACCCTGAATAGGGTGGCAATTACAGGACCGCCGCCCTGTCAGAGCGGCGATCACGAGACCCGCCGCCCTGTTAGGGGCGGCGGTTTCGTCACTAAAGGACAAAAAGCTAGGAAAAAAGAACAGGTAGAGGATAAAGTGAAGTACACAAGGAACTTAGACAAGGTGCATTTGGGATGCTAACATACACTTCATGAGATTCTCCTGGATTCCTGAACACCTTGTGAGGTGACATGTATCATCATTGGGGCATGTGTAACAATCGTTCTGGTGGTACAACACCCTACAATTTTGGGTACGCACATATTGCCCCCCTCGGAGAAGAGTTTTAGCCATGAAGAGGCGTAAAACGGTGGGTCCGAGTATGGCAGTCCCAAAACAGGAAGCTAGAAATTATACCTGATATGCCGGTGTGTCGAAATGTCACCATCCAAGTTCCTGCTACCTGTAAAATGTAAAGAAGACTCAAGTGCAGAAATATAAAATAAATTGAAAAATAAATACTAAATTAGTATGAAATGAGGACTTACCACTTGCGCATGGGATAAGAACTTACCTCCTGTCAGCACTCTAAACCTATGAAAGGGGCATTCAAAATGAGTCGAAACGCCATATATATATAAAATGGGCTTATTTTCCTATTCATTTGCGCGTGTCAATTTGATAGTTTTTGAGCTCTGGGACCCACAGTGACGGTTCTCAATGAGAGTATAGTCGAAATCTTCGTATCGAGATAGCAATCATGCCTCCGCGAGCAGAACCTCGACCCACGAGATCCCAGGTTAGTTCTTCCCGATTTAATGTTTTTGCACCCAAAATGTAAAAATGATGGAAATCTTTATCGTGGGGGGGGGGAGGGTTATTTTTAGAAATTTCAGTTTAAAATGTGTCTCTTAGGGGGGATGCCTAATGGGTAGGCTTTCGTTTTAGCTAAAACGATCGATTTTTGCATTTTAAATCATTTTTAGGGTATGCGACCCGTTTGTAGTCGCGGGACAAGACCGCCCCCCTGAGCAGGGCGGCGGTTATGGGAGCACCGCCTTTTAAGGTAGCGGTTACGGAACCACCGCCTTGCTCAGGGCGGTAGTCCTCTACAGAGTGTTAAAACAACACTATTTTAAGTTTATTTTCACATTTTTAGTATTCCTACTCACTTTAATGATTTTTCCAATGCAATCTTGACACTAACTTGCTTATCTTTTTACGTGTTTTTGGGTGTTTTGTGCAGAAGAAGGAAGAGTACATTATATGGAGCCAAGAGAGGGAGTGTGATTGGATTCTAACAGTGTTAGATGCACTCTCTCAGGTTGAGCAGGGTACTCTCTAAAGGGAAGGTATGTTGAGGATTACACGGGTCCCCCACATTGCACCTGCCAGTCACATACTATGTGAATTATTTTCTTACTGAGATGCAGATCGAAACACCTTCCAATTTCCAGGTGTTAGGGGTTAGTGGACCATTACCCTAGAGGATGTCTACCACATTTTGGGAGTCCCGATTATTTGGAGGAGACTTTCATTTGATACAGTTAGTATCCAAAGCTTGGGTGACTCACTGGGCTACCTATATGGGAGATGCAGTTGTCTCCATTGGTTCGAAGAAGGGGGTGAAGGTCCGTTCTATTCCCAGCTTGCCCATTCCTTTGATCTGCCAGGCCATTATGGGCATCCTTGCTTCAATATTGATTGGGGACAAGGGAGGGGATACTTTTCTCTATTATTGGGCCCCCCGTCATCGCACAGATTGAGGCACATGGTCAGATTTATGCCTAGGGAGCCGATATACTTGGGACCACCTATCACAACTTATATAGGGTGGTTTGATTACAGGTACAGTCATTGAGCCATCTGACCTTAGTTATGAGCTAGGTCTATGAGCGCATTATCCCTTATGGGAGAGGCGTAGAGGTGGAGGATCTTGGGGCCATGAGGGTAACGAGGTGGACAGGGATGACAGTTCTTAGAGCACCCCACCAGCTAGTTGCTTCCTTGACTACTGCAGACATGGAGGCCACTCCTTATCAGGACATAGCAGGGTATGGGGAGAGGAGACCTTTACTTTGATTTCTTGCTCTACTATAAGACAACTTGTGGAAAGGATGGGGAAGGTAGAGACACACCCCTTCGATTGAGTGCCTCAGTAGTTCAGCCTTGCTTACATTGACATGCTTCCCCCAGTGGTGCCAGTGTTCAGATTAGTTCGGGAGCCTAGGGGGAGGTCCTAGAGGTCGGGGTTGGACTAATCTTACTCTTGGCGTCCCTATTACTGCCAAGAGGGTGGTACATGCTCAAGAGAGAGCCGGTGCTCCTTGAGGCACATTTACTTCAAATTACCGCCGGTCCTACCCATAACAGTGATGACCCCATTGATATAGACTCTGATTCTGAGGATTTCACAGGGGGAGAGACAAAGGAGGAGACCAAGGACATGGAGATCAGCGAGTCAGGTGGAGAAGAGGATATGCGATCCCTGAGTGGCATGACACTCAGGAGATCCTATAGGACGAGAGGGCAGAGAAGAGTGCAGAGAGGGTGACTCTAGTCTCATAGGAGTTTCTTTCTCAGGACCTAGGTGGAGATGATGAGTCTATGGCAGGACGCTATGTTGCCCCAGACATAGGAGGGGGCATCAGTCAGCGACGGCATCCATGGCAGGCGCAGATCCCAGAGATCCTTCTTGGAGGCTCGAAGATCCAAGTGAGTTGTCACTCTTCTTTTGATACTTATTTTAGCTAGAATTTCCTTAGTTGCTATCTCTCCTTTTGTTTTCATTCTTGGTTTCACCTTTTGATTATTTTGATAATTTATTTTCTCCTTTGTTTGTAGAGACTGTTGATGAGTGCCAAGAATTGATTTGTTGGGTATGTACTGACACCCTGTTGCTCCCCACGGAGAATACTCATGCTGAACTATCCGTGAGATGTAAGGGAGCCTTCAGTAGCTGGTAGGCATACCAATGTTTTTGCCCCTTGTCTAGCACATGGCCAAGATGGTGACTTCCCTCCATGCCAAGGTAGCTGGGTATAGGGCTGTATAGCGCCTGATGAGGAGGAGCCACTCTCATAGTGAGACTATAGCTATTATTCGGGACCGCAATCCCTCAGTGCAATGAGAGCGTTGACATCGCGGGAGTTCTAGACGTGATCGTGCACCTTCTGAGGGATCCCAAAGGGATTGAGAGGCCACTTGGCTCTTTTTTTAGTGACTCTTGCTAGATTGTTTATACGACCATTTTTGTATTTTTCTGGGCTCATTGAGCTTTTTGACCATGCCTAGTACATGATGGCATTGTAAATGAAACCTAATTTGTATATATATATATATATATACATAGATATACATATATATATATATATGTATATATATATATATATACATATGTATATATATATGTATATATATGTATATATACATATACATATATGATGGCATTGTAAATGAAACCTAATTTGTATATATATATATATATATACATATATATATATATATCTTTGGATCTAGGACTCTTAGTAACTTGAATTTTGTGACTCATTCTCTAAATGTGTTGTTAGACATTTTTTAGAATATTTGCACCTCATGTTTCCAGAATGTATGCAATGGACAATAAATGATAGTAAATAGAATTTTTTACTTTATATGTTTTTGCAGTGCTGATATGAGATGATACTAACATATGGTAGTACTGAACTTTTGAACTCTTTGGGAAATGTTTGTAATTCCCTCTTATATTGGCAAAACATGATGAATGCATAGTGATAAAGAGATGAACTTGCCCCAATCCAAAATCCACATGAGTAGTAAGATGTGAGGGCTCAACACTAAGAATTAGGAAGGGCACAAGCTGTATGAGCTTGATTGAATGGAATGATGAGAGACAAAAAAACCAAGAACAAGAACCAAATTTGGACCTACACACCCACCCTACTTAGAACTACTACCAAGCTTAGAAGGCCACTTACTTTTCAGTTTATCTAGACTTAGATTCATAAATGGCAACCTGGTTGAAAAAATATGGTTTTGAGGATTTGATCTCTTTGGAATTTGAATGTTTGGATATTTGCTTTCTCTTAACATAATTTGACTTATGTTTTTAGCATACCAAGATTTTTTAGTTTGTGTGACTGGACCCCTACACCCCGCCTCACGCTACTAGTAAGAAGCATGGGTTTGTCACCAAAGACAAGATATAGGTGAGTAAGGGTACTTCTTTCCTTTCCCAACCTCACATCACCAATAAGAGATGTGGGCTTATCACTGAAGGTTGATGGGGTAAAGAAGTGTGTAAAATAAAATATTTTGTTTACTTGGTGCATTTGATTTCATTTGAAATTTCTGATCTAAGACTTTAGGATATCCTTTCATTCCAAGAGATTTTAAGAGGGATAGATGTGACACCAAGAAGCTTCCAGACAGACCATAGGCAAGGACAACTTTACCTAGTAGAAAGAAAGAACAAAGCCAAGTATGCAGGTATTGGTATGGTTTCCGTCAATGTTTGTCTGTCGAAATTGATGAGAAGATTTGAAAATATTTGATGATGTTTGAAGAGATGTGATATGAATATTTTTGCCAATATCTTCATAAATTTGTAACTATTTTTTTAAGAGTAAGCTCTTGAACTACTATTTTTGTGAAATGGATAGAATGAAGTAGCTAAAAGACTAATGCAATGTAGGTAGCTATAATGTACTAGTAATGACTTTGACATTTTATGTGTAAAACTGCTTATGGTGCAAGGAATTGATAGTTTCACCAAATTCCTCACCTTCTAGTGTGCACAAGAGATGCGCACCATTTCTGTAGTCCTTCATGACTCGATATGGACCCAACCATTTGGGCCGGAACTTTCTTCCTTTGCCGGTTTTCTTATTGATCCGACTGTCTAGTCTTAGAACTAGATCTCCTTCATATATTTCTCACTCATAGAATTTTTTGTTATACTGCCGGCACATTCGGTCAGCGTAGGTTCTGTGCCATTGTTCGACATTTAACTTGGCCTCATCAAGGCTTTCTAGTTGAGAGAGGCACGTCTCCCTATAAGATTCTTTGTCCAGGATCCCTTGTAATGAGATGCGGAGACCGAGTATTTCAACCTCAAGTGGGAGAACTACTTTTGCTCCGAATACCAGCGATAAAGGAGTTGCTCCTATTGGTGTTCTTATTGAGGTTCGGTGGGCTAACAAGGCCGGATATAATTTTAAATGCCAATCTCATTTGTTTTCCTTTACTGTTTTGAGGAGAATAGTTTTCAATGTTTTTTTTGTCACTTCAGCTTGCCCATTGGCTTGAGGGTAGTAAAGAGAGGCTATGTGATGGTTTATCTTGAACTTGCTACATAACTCACAAAACTCATCATTCTTAAAGGACATGCCATTATCTGAGATAATGAATTGTGGGACACCATACCTGCAGATAATTTGGTTCAAAATAAATTTGGCAATCACTGAACCTGGTACAATGGTGAGAGGCATGGCCTTTACCCATTTGGTAAAATATTCCGTGGCTGTGATTATAAAATTATGGCCATCGGTTGATGAGGGAGAGAATTTCCCTATTAAGTCTAGACCCCAAGTGGAGAAGGGCCACTGAGTCACTATTGGTTGCAAGGATTGTGCTGGCATGTGAATCTTGTGAGAGAATTCTTGACATTTGTGACATTTGTGTATAAATTCCACTGCGTCATGTTTGAGAGTGGGCCAAAAATAGCCCATCTGATGTATTTTGTGAGCAGTGGCATGACCACCGAAGTGGCCCCCACATATCCCACTATGGGATTCATGAAGAATCCTCTTGGATTCTTCTATGTCGACGCATCTTAGAAGCATGCCGTCGAAGGCTCTGTAATAGAGCACTTGGTCTAACACAACATATTTAGCGGTAACAATGCATAACCGACATCTTTGTTGTGATGTGGCACTTTCTGGGTATGTATGGTCCATGATAAAATTGATGATATCAGTATACCAGGGACATGTAGAAATGGGGGGTCTGGTTTCGACAAAGTATACACATTCATCGGGAAAGTCTAGATCTACTAGCTTGCCTCCATCTAGTGGATTGTCAGCTAACCAGTTTGCAATGATTTGTCCTTTAATGGATTTTTGGTTTACGAATGTTAACTCAAATTCTCCCATTAGGGTTATGAAACGGCAAGCTTTTTTAGATAAAGATCCTTGTGTGAGAAATGTTCATAAATGGTCTGTGTTTACAACGACCCTTGTTTCTTGGTTTAACATGCAATGTCTCAAATGTTTTGTTGCAAAAATTATGGCAAGGCATTCTCTCTCTGCATGTGTGTAACATTTTTCATAATCAAGCAACGTTCGGCTAATGAAATAGATCACGTGTTCTCGTTTATCATCGTCTTCTTGAGCCAGCATGTAGGCCAATGAGACATGAGTGGCTCGAGAGTATAGAATCAAAGGGCAGTCTGGCTTGGGAGGCATTAGCGTGGGTGGTGACAACAAGAAACACTTAACTGCTTTGAAGGCCTTGTTGCAATCTTTATTCCAATTGATACTATAATCTTTTTTGAGTAGATTATTCATGGGATGAATGGCAAAGCTTAAATCTGGGATGAACCTTCGGATTGCAACAATTTTCCCAAGAAATGACCTGATTCCAGACTCATCCGAAGGTGGGATCTTTTTGAGAATAGCCCATATTTTGGCTGGATCAACATCAATCCCTTGTGAAGATATAATGTATCCTAGAAGTTTGCCTCTTGTTACACCGAAAACACACTTCTCTGGGTTTAATGTGACACCATACTCAATTAGTCGTGAGAGGATGATACATAGGACTTCTGGATGATCACAACATTTCTTGGCCTTGGCAAAAAAGTCATCCACATATAATTCCACAATTTTATGGATAAGATCATGGAATATATAAGTCATTGCCCACTGATACGTAGCGTCGACATTCTTAGGACCAAATGGCATGACAACATAACAATAAGTTCCCAAGGGAGTTATAAATGTGGTTTTGGCTTGATCTTGTTTGGATATTTTAATCTGATTGTACCTTGAGAACCCATCCTTGAGGGACAACAGTTCAAATCCAGCTATTGCATCAACGATAATGTCAATGGATGGTAATGGGAAATCATCCTTGGGACAAGCTTTGTCAATATCCCAGAAATCTATGCAAATGTGTATCTTCCCATTCTTTTTGAGAACGGGAACGATATTAGACACCCATTATGAATAGTCAACGGGCTTGATGAATCCTAGTTGGAGAAGTTTTACTACTTCCTCTTTTACCATGAGAGCCACTTTTAGCTTCATTGGTCTTGCCTTCTATTTAATTGACTTCACATCTGGTTTAGTGACAAGATTATGTACCACAACTTGTGGTGTGATACCTGTCATTTCTTTATAATTAAATGCAAAAAGGATTTTTATTTTCTTTGAGGATTTGGGTGTGTATTTCTATTTCTTGCAGAGTTAGCGAGGATCCCAACTTCAAAATTCTTGGTTCTTTCTCCGTTCCAATGTTTATGTCAACGGTTTCTTCTATCAAAGAAGCGTTACCTTCTTAAAATTTATGTGGGGATGGAGGTAGTTCCAAGCTTTCTCCATTTTCTATCTCGTAGATATTGAGATCATTTTGTGGAGGAGACTCTACCGTGGAATTTCCAAAGTAGGAAGAGGAGTGTGGTATTAGGGAAAGATCAACTATAGGGTGATCAAGGTGTAGCTCTGCATAAGCGTTTAGATATTTGAGAGTGACTTTATCACTATCAACATGATGTAAGAGAGAAGATTCATTCTCAGCTGTATGTGTTAGAAGAGGGTTTGTTGACATTTTCTTCACCAATGGTTCGGTACGAAGCGATACCTTGAAACATGTATCTTCCAACTCATTACTTGGGGTAAAACATGAAGTTGAGGTTGCTATTTAATCTACGAGAAGGTTTTGTTCTCGTGGGATTGCCTCAATGGATATGAAGTTGAATCCTTTTCTTAGATCTAATACCACTATTTTATAGAGTTGTAAGTGCTCAACTCTAGTCTCATATACTTTAGAGACTTGGTTTGGAACTAATTTTGAGTCTCCTAACACTCTGATGTCATTAACACCAATCCTTTTGGCTATGAGGAGGCTAAGGAGGAAGGCTTCGTACTCAATGTCGTTGTTTGTACATTCAAAGTTTAACTTAAAAGCAAAAGGTAGGATCTTTCCCTCAAGAGAAATAAAGATCACACCTACCCTAGCTCCACAGCGACATCTAGCTCCATCGAAGTGGAGAGTCCAATATTTACTAGGAAAAATGGATGCTGGGACATTCTTTGCATCTATTTCTTGTATTTCGATTACTTCTACCATGTAAATTTCCTCTGCTGGAAGAGAACAAAATGCTAGGGTACATCCCATACCTATGGAATCAAATGGTAGGAAAATTGGTAGATCTTGTTTCAGTAATTCAAAAAAAAATTGCATTAGTTCCTAATGATATTATTTCTGCAACATTAGCTTCATCCTTGACGGTTGGGATGCCTTTGACTAGGTTCATAATTTCTAGTTCTATTGTAGGTATTAATTTTTCTTTTGTTTTTGAGTCAATTAGATTGTTAAGTTGGTTTGTTGGGAGTTCAAACTAAGAGTGAATGTCTGGTCTTTTCTTTAGGTTTGCTAGGTGTATGTAAAATGGTTTTGGGCCACCTTTTGCTATGAATATCTTTCCTAGGTGTAAGAATATTATTTTCTGGAATAACGTAGAAGGGATTGCTTTCATGCGATGTATCCATGGTCGATCGAGGATCATATTATAGTTGGTTTCCTGATATATGATATAAAACTCGGTGAGGATTGTCTTGGGTCCTAAGGTGACTGGTAACATTATAGTCCCAATTGAAGTAGCCTTAAGGCTATCATAACCTCTTTGCGTATTTATTGTTATGGAACATTTTGTTTCTCTGTATCCTATCTTTTGAAGGAAAGATAAGGGGACAATATTAATTGTTGTCCCATTGTAAACCATTACACGTTTAATGTAATTATTGTAAACCCACACCTATAAATGCAAGGCCGGATCACCTTTATGTGCAATTTCAGCATCTTTTGGCATTTTGTTTATGTCGAATATAAACTCGGTATCCCTATTAGGATTCCCTGGAGGGTGGATATTGAATTCTATATGGTTTACTTGTGTTTCAGGAGGTGGAGTGATGTTAATTAAATGACCTAGACCTAGTGCTTCTAAAAGAGTAGCCCTATGGGTAGGAAATTTTTTCAACAAGTCCAAAAAGGAGATGTGAGAGAAGGCCTTTGTTAAGTCATTAATTAAATCATAATCACTTATGGGTTTTACCAACATTTGTTGAATGCTATCTAGCTCTAGTGGATAGATTGGATTTGATTAAGAAGAATATTCTCATGCTCTTGTTATGGCTTCTACATGTAGCTCAGTATCTAACTCCACTAGACCAACTATCTTGGTTCATGGCTGATTTCCTAATTGTGGTGCGACAGGTGGATTTAGTGAAGTTGAGGCTTCATGATCGTTATTTCCTATCATTACACCTTTTTTCATCCCATTTGGATTTAATTTATTATTTCTATTGTGATTTGGAAGTGGATCATTGAAGATCTTAAGAGGTATGCGTTTTGAGGGGAAACTGCCCCTATGAAAGTATCTGGCATACGTGTGACAGAATATGTTAAGAACATATCTATGAAGAGTTATCTTTGTTCTTCTAGAAAATGTTGCATGAACTTATTGTAATCATGGCAAGTCTTAGTGTCATGGCCTCGAATTTTGTGGAAATGACAATACGAGTTGGGATTATGACTCCTAGGTTATTGGTTTGGCACGTGTTGTGGTCCAAAACTTTGATTAAACTATTGACTATTAGGATTAAAGTTTTTCTTTTTTTGCCTTTGGTTCTGGTTTTGATATCTAGTTGAGTTTTGACTTGGACCCTTGTGTCTAGATCTGCCATTTTTGTTGTTGTTGTTATTGTTGTTATTTCTGTCATTGGGGACGATTAAAATCCACCACATTGATGGTTGGGGTAAAATTGTATGTTTCGTTGATTTTTAACTGGTGGTGGAACATTTACAATGTTTTCTCTTTTAGTTTGGTCAGTCACTCCATTTGTTGTCACTCTGTAGTTTTTTTAAAGGATTTTAGGTCCTTGATTGGTGTTTGTGATAGTAGGATAGGTCGTAGTGTTTTGGTTGGGGATGATTAACCTCCCATTTGTTCCATTTTTCTTGCAACCGCTATTTATTGCAGCTTGATCTATTTGGAGAGTGCTCTCGAGCACTTCATCATAAGTTCTTAGTGGGGATTTCTAGACTTCTTATTTAATCTCTCTATTGAGAGAATGAAGGAATAAATTGCATAGTTCCATCTGATCCATGTTATGGAGCGCTTGTTGAAGAATAGAGGACTGTATGCCATCTTTGGATGAAAATGAGAAATAGATTCATTGTGTTCTTGCTTAATATGCAAGAATTTCCTGATTCCTGTTCTCAACAATTTGTTCATGTCAGAACGCCTTGATGAACTCTAAAACAAGTTTTTTCAATAAATGTATTGAGGCTTCAAGTATTATGTAATACCAATCAAGGGTGCTAACCTCTAAATTTTTGGGGAATATTTTAGTAATAACTCCATCCCAAGGGAGTATTTCTTGAATGGCTGTGGCACAGGCCTTAATATGTGCATTCAAGTCTCCCTCCCCTTTATACCTGGGTATATCGAGGAGAGGTCTTGGAAGCATGACACTTTGTATAGTGAAGTGTAAGGGTTCTTTCAAATATTTTGAATAAGTCCCTATCACATAGGTTTCGACCATTGATGGTGTTTGTTGAGGGGGTGGAGGTGGAATGGGTTGTTGATATGGCATAGCATATGTATTTGTAGGGGCCATAAGGGAATCCCTATGTTTGAATGAACATGCCAGGAGAAGAGAACATGTCTCCCTATGGTGATTTGGAATACATGTTTAAGTATGGAGGATAATTACTCATGAATGGGTTGTTTTGTATTAAGTCAGGGAGGTATTATATTCTCAACTGGAGTGGCATTGGAAAATGTGGATTCTATTTGGCATTTATTGTGAACACTAAGGAGACATTCCCAACGTGCCTGTTCCTGTGAGGAGGTCTACTTGGCTGGGATGATGTGGAGGATTGGAAGTTCCTGCTTGCATAAACTATGAATGTTGATTTACTTGAGCAAGTTCCAATCCTCTAACCTTCTCAATTAAGGCTGAGATGACCTCATTTGGTGAAGACATGGTATTTTGCCTTAGTGGTGGTTGTTGTATATCCTGAGGTTATATAGGCATATGGTATCCTACTATCAACTGATTGATGCCCTGCCAACTTCTGCACCAAGGGAATTTCCTATAGGTGGAGGAATGGGGGTGTTTTCTTGGAACGGGACCTTAGGTTGTGTTTACAAACCTCTTGTAGGTGGGTGTATATTTTGAGAGAATTGTTCAATCATAGCATAATGTGCTAAGTATTTGTCATCTAACAATAGATATGGATCTGACTGTCTACGAATTTGTGGTCTAAGAAATACCTAATCAGATGAATCAGATTCTCTAATGAGCATCATATTGTTTGAGCCTGAAAGCTCTGGTTGTTGCATTTGAGTGAGCTGATCTAACTCCTCTATTTGGAAAGAATGAACTATATCTAGTGCTTTCAGGTATATATCTCCAGAAAAGTTCAGTTGAATAGTTGTCACCCCATGGCTGAGAGCGAGTGTAGATGGTTGTCTATTTAGTTGATTGTAGTATGCTTCAAGACCTAGGAGAGGTCTGCCATCTGCATCATAATCCCAAAATCTTTAGCTTGTATATAGCTGCTACATTTAATAATGGGATAGAGCGAAGGTGGATGAATGAACTGAAAGTGGAAAATTAGTTTGAGTCACATCAGGTTCACCAATTTTGTTCATGAAGCTGATGTGGAGGCTCAATAGGTTGATTGAAGATGTAGGCCTGTTGTTCGTTATGGGAACGTATGGGATCACCAATTTTTTTAGTGAAGTTCATGGTTGAGGCTAAAGAGGTGGACCTCCTACAAAAAGTAAATTAATTGGAAGAACAAGTCGAAATCCCTGATTCTGAGTATCCAGTAATCGTTATGCCTGTTTCACGTCGGGTCTCACCAATTTTGTATGATGGAAAACTGACATGTGAGCATGGGAATCTACAAGTAACTTTTCTTCACACCCGACCTAACGAGGTCATGTCTGGACAGCCGGTGGGGATGGAATACACACGGGGTGTAGATAAGCTAGTTAGGTAATCTTATGTCTTCAACACACAATAATGAGTTCTCCTGCATCTAAGGAAAAGAAGGGACTAGTGGACCTAAACTGGTGTGATAGATTGTTTTCTAAGGATAGCTGCTTTCAGGTTCTAATCAATATCGAGCTCATATCATGATATCTATCTATGGGTCGTGGGATATGTGGAAGATAATCTATGGGTGCTTCGTATATATCTCCCAACAAGGTCATGAAAATGGAATGGCTAAATGTGTACTGGATCTTTTGGTGCTTCTATGGACGATTCTCTGGTCTAATCTAGAAATATTTAGCTTGATTAGCTACTACGTTTAATAATGATAGTTCTTGGGATAATGTCTATGTAGGTCTGCTATTGCTCGGAAGACCTGAATTCTAACATTTTGGTCTATAACAGTTAATGCCACAACAAGATTTGGTTAAGGCACTATTGGCTCAAAAACATATTCCCTAGGCTCCCTAGGTCTCGTGATTGTCATACAAGATCAATATAAACCTAACTGAAATGAAATAAACTAATTATGAAAGATATATCTACAACATATACATATATATATATATATATATATATATATATATATTCCTCTATTTTTGTATTTTTGATAGAATTTTTAATAGAATTAAAAGAGCAACTAATCTAATACATTCAGAAATGACAACTAATCTAATAACAAAATTAAAACAAGCAAGGTAGCTTGGTGTAGCTACTCGCCTATGAAGTTGTGAGTTTATCCTAAATAACTAGATAGTTGATTAACTTAATTGAAAGATTCTCAATCCTATCTCAGAAGTGAGGAATGAATCATAGTTTCTCAGAAACTATCAATCCCCACAACTTCCCTAACAATATCGAAAATGAAACTTAACTGAAATGAAATATTTCTCTACTCTATTTGATATGTTTTAACTAGAACTTTGACAGATAAAACTTGGAATTTGCAGAACAGTGGCGAATCCAGTAGTGTATGATTTTGTCCCCTCAGAATGATCTCCTCATTCCTTCGTATTCACGTGAGTCCAGAAGAGCGTGTATATGCTAGCATCAATAGAAAAAGGTATTTTGAACGATGACAGCTTTGGATATAGACCGAATATAATGTGGGTAGGAGACTGAAAACGCAAGTGATAGAGCTTGGCATATGCAATTCCTAGTAGGATTTATTGCGGGAATACAACACAAGTGTACCAAGAGATTCTAGAATCTACCTTCTGTGAAGAACACAACTTGAAACTCTAATGGATTCAATCTACAAATGACACTACTCTGCTCTAAACTAATTTGTATGAACAACAATGAACAAGACTGAAGCAAGAAGATCAAATGACTTCCAACAGCAAAGGAAAACTAGCAAGGATGCAAATATGAAAACAAAATGAGCTCTAAACAAGAAATTGAAAGAATAAGCAATGGAAATGAGAAGTTGAGGGGCCATTTGCTTGAAAACAAGTTGGATATTTATAGATTTCACATTCACCCAAAGGTAATTCCTATTAGAACTCGTTTACCATTAAACAATGAAGAAACACTATTCTAGGGAACATAAAACATTAATACGAGCTAAGGAGGTTGAGAAAAGCTGGTGAACGTTGAAAAATTATGCAAGTTGCGATCAAAGGAGCATGCTGGAAAATGCGTGAAGGACTATCGCCCTGAGCAGGGTGGCAGTTACAGGACCGCCGCCCTGGCAGGGTGGTGGTTTCATCACTGAAGGTCAAAAAGCTAGAAAAATAAAGGAAGAGGATAAAGCAAAGTACACAAATCTTAGACAAGGTGCTTGGGATGCTAACATACACTTGGTGAGCTTTCCTGGATTTTGAAAACCTTACGAGGTGACCTGTATCATCATTGGGGCATGTGTAACATCATTCTGACAGTACAATACCCTATAATTTTGGGTACATACAGGCACGATGTCAAAGTTGTTCCAGGGAGACATGTGGAGGATTCCACTGGCTCCTCTATTTACTTAAACTTTTCAAGAAAATTTATAAGGCCTAGGACACATGGAGGGACCGTGCCTATTTGGGGACTCGCCCCTAAATTTTATTTTTGAAGGAGCGCCATGAGGACATGTGGAAGTTTCTACTCACTCTGCCCTTTCTTGGACTTTTTAATGGCCAAGGAAAAGTGTCTCGGACCTTAGACACATGGCGCCTTCCACTGGTCCTTAAAATTTTTCAACAACTCTGCCAGACTGAGACACGTGGTGAGCCTGCGCTTGTTTTGGGTTTCCACTTTTGGGCACCATATCAAAAGTGCACCAGTGAAACACATGGAGGCTTCTGCTAGCTCCTTTTTATAATGAGACTTTTCAAAGGCCAAAAGTCAGTTTTCTTGGGCCTAGGGCACGTGGAAGGCCCGAACTTGTTTAGAAACTTGCCTCTGTACTTCACCTTTGCAGTTGCACCAAGGAAATAGTGGACGACTCTAAACTAAAGTTGAGAAGGGGAAGAATCAATGGTTGGTGTGCATTATATCTGATTTTTCTGCCTTTTTTGCTCCAAGATTCCTAGAGGTGTGAATACTCATTATTTTTTGCAAATTAGACTCACAGTGCATGTATGTGGAATAATCCATGCATGAAAACTCATGTTTTAGAGGCACAAATGCAGGTATCCATGCGGGGGCATTCATTTCTCAAGATGTTGCCTCGAGGGTGAAAAGGATTACCTGTCAGATCCAGCTATACAAAGCCACCGGAAAATGATTAAAACGGGGATTTATTGCACGACAGAATAAAAATGATTAGAAGGACTATCAAAAAGTTGTGGCATGACATCCCAATCATTAGTCGAGGGTCTGAGAAATGTGAGCAGTTCATGATTTGTCCACTTGGTAGCTGCAGGTGTAAATTTGTTAAACGTCACTTTCCGAGACAAATTGGTAAGAAGTAAAGGTTCCTCGAATATTCTTATTTTTGGGGGGAAAATTTGGGATGAGTGAGCGATTGAAATGTATAAATGTAATGAGAATACTCTTGTAAATGGTCGGGGGTTGAATTCTTAAGAGAAAATTTGAGAGAGCCCATCTTCTTGAGAGACCATCTGAGAAACCTGTTAATTTCTAGTGTTTTAGATTTTCAATCATGTCAAGTTGGTTATGAGTGTACAACCATTGAAAAGCTCTGAGACTATTCAAAGAAACTTTCCCCTTCTGATGAATCTAATCAACTTCGAATTAATCTGTTTCAATCTTGGGAAAATTTGTGTTTGCTTTATTTCAGAATGTATGCAAGTAGTTATTCTTGTGCCTATAGCAATCTTATGTTAAAATCCCTCTGAATCACATAGGATCTCATCCCTGTGATAGTTTAGTGGAATTTACAATTTCATTACGAGAAGAGTCTTCATCTTATAATGAGTTAAACAATTTAAAATCACTTTACTGTCATTTTGTTGATAAAGATTGTTTGTAACCCTGTGAGTGTATCTTAGGTGTGAGGAACCATGGGTCTTAATGTTTAATTGAGTCTTTTATCTCGAGTCTTCATGTTAAATTCTTGGATATTGTGTGAAACTGTGTAAATCCGGGCCTCCATTGGTGCACACCTTATGGTTGAAGGAATATTTTAGCTATTCTAAAGCATTATGTCATTTAGTTTTCCAAATGTTGTGAAGGTTCTCAAAGATATGACATAATCAATTTATATTGCTTAATCTCCCACCAAAATTATTCAAAATAATGAATCCTACTTGAACTACCCCTGTTTTCCCTGTATGTCCACAAATGTATAAATTCTACTGCCAAAATATGCAGAAGCAATCAGGATTCCATAATTTCTCTAGTAACCTTAGCCCTATTTAGAAAATATCACCATTCTTTAGAAGTGACAACTCGTGAGAGTTAAATTGTGGTGCATTGATCATATTTTTTGAGGGTCCCCTTTCAAATTTTTGCAAAGAAGGATATCTGCATTCTCCTTCACCGACAGAGGTTACAAAAAGGGTCCTCTCACCCTAGTCAAAAGGCACGACCTAAAGCAGTGAGGATAGATCAAATCCTTAATGAAGGTGTTATCCATTTCTTTGATGCCTGAGTGACAAAGAGTCAGACGAATCCCCTCCCTAGCTATAAAATGACTCATAATATGATCTGTCTGTCTCTCATTGTCTTGCTAAATCAGTGATGCTGCTTGGTTTCTAAGGGATAATCAATTTGGATACCAATAATGCATATGATATCTTAGTGCCGACATTCATAGAAAAATGAGCAAGGAATTCATTAGATAAAGATATAAAAGATGATACCAAATGGACAGGTAGATCATAGAACCATTGCATAATGTGGTCATGTAAGCTTTGAGGGAAAAATTTGCTAATAGTGTAAGGTCATCAACGTAGTCAAGACATGCAACATGAAAGGAGTGAAGGTGTTCATGAGGGTTTCCATGGCCTTTAAAGATAGGAAACTTAAGTGTGACGAAGTTAGGAGGAAACGGATAAGAGGAGATGGCAAGTGTAAAAGAGCTATGGAGGAGGAGTGAGGAATCTAGCAATGGAGAGAATCATGAACAAGCTTGTTGTAATTGATGAATTTTGGTTTTTAAATCATGGTATAATGAGGCCATGTCATGAGTTCCTGAAGAGGAATTGGGTTGTGTGTGGGAAGTATTGGGAGGAATGAGAGGAGTAGTGGTTGTAGCAATATAAATAGCAATGGTTGAAGGTGGGGTGGAAGTCATGATGGTTGAGGAGGAACCCATGAGTGGGGGTGTGGTAATATCTCAAGAATTTTAGTAGCATTTAAATTATTTAGGACATGCAGAATATGCGTAGGGTTGGTCCGTAAAGTAGAACAAAAATTAGTGTCCTCATCGTATGATTTTTCACTATCAGAAGTTTCAATTTTTTCAAGAGGTATGTTGGTTGTGTTAATCAAGGGATTATCACAGTCATCCATTGGTTTAGAGAGATTACGAGAAGATGGAGGAATCTGAGTGTGCTTAAGAGGACTAAAACGACCACTACAGGTGATGGGAATAAAAAGAAGGCCTTGAAGCAAGGTAGGGTTCAAGTGAATGGGTTTACAAAAGGATTTAATCTAATTTGAATTAAATCCTATTTCAGTGTAACTTACTGTAAAAAATAATATTTAGATGGTAAAATATAGTAATGTGTAAGAAATATGCATTCAAAGATGTAACACCCTAAGAAAATGAGAGAGTAAGATGAATTAGTTGGTTTTGTGCAACTTGGAAATGATCGAGACTATGTATCTATTGGAATAGGTTGAAAATAGTGTCACAAAGGCTCGATGAGGGTTCAAAACTCCATGAGTGTATGGGGCAGAAGCACTTGAAGGAGGAAAGGAGCGTATGAATAAGGTAAGGAGTGCCCCAGGTGTTAGTGATTGATCTAGGTGCCTGTGTCTCCTCAGATGCCTGAAATATGGTTTTTTCTGGGTTATAAGATCTTTTTTGTTATCCTCTCTTTGTCATTTTTATTTTTCTATTAGGTTTTTGGTCACACCTGTAACCTACATAACAAATGACTACCTATACATGCCCATAAACCATATCAAATATAATAAAAAGATGTAGAATGGGGAGTCAAACTAACCTATTTGGTCACCTAAAGAGTGAACTTATGACCGAGTTATACACCACATCTGAGACTCCAAGTAGTTCTCCATGTGTGTGTATATCAATGTTCAATGCCCTAGGTTTTCCTTGTGCAATTTGCAAGATGATGACGACCTAGATTTAAGTTTTCCATAATATATAAAATGTGTGTGATGGAATAGAATCCCCTCTTATGTAGTGTATGTAGATTAATGTTTCCCTTGTCCCTTGTATGAATGTGTTATATGTATGCTTTGTAGTGCTCTTGTGCCTTTGTACAATCTTAGGTGGTGATAGATAATGCTTATAGTGATTTTTATCCTTTCTTGAGAGAAGTAACTAAGTATATATATGATTCCCTTGTTTGAATGTCATAATTGACAATTGAAAGGCTAACCCAAAGTATTAAAAGGTGACCAAGAAGTGAAAAGTACCCAAAAGAGTAAGAGGATGAAAGAGAGGGATAATAACACCTGGGAACTTCTATCCTAACTGGGTGCTAGTGTTCGAGGCCATCAAAAGGTAAATCAATAAAGTGCCAACAGAGCTGTAAGATTTATAAAACTAGTAAAGTACAAGAGATAAAGCAATCAAAAGGCCAAATGGAGTTTTCGACCACTAGTTGTCTTATTTAGGAATCATGTATACATTAGTATACTTCAAGACCTATAAATGTACCCAACTGCATAGATTTTGTGTCTACGTGTAGATTTCACTAATGATTGTTTTGAGGTATACATGGATGATTTTTCAGTCTATGGAGCTACTTTTCAAGAATATTCAAACAATTTAAAGAAAATGTTAGCAATATGTGACCAGCACCAAATCTCCTTGAGTAATAAGATATTTTTAAACTATGCTCGATCAAGGAATTGTTTTGGGTAATCATATCTCTGCTAAAGGTATTTAGGTTGATGTTAAGAAAAAAATCATTAACTACTACCCCAATTCTGAGAGGACCCAATTACGAGCATCATTTTTATATCCATAATGATACATCTAATACTGTAATAGGAGCAATATTTGGTCAAAAATATGAATAAGAAAAAATATATGGAATTTACTTCATTAGAAAAAAAATTGACCCCTATAGATAAAACTTACACCACAACTGAGAAATAGTTTTTGGATAATGTTTACTCTCTTAACAAATTCATACATTACTTTACTGGCTATAAAATATTTGTATACATAGACCATTCAATAATAATGTGTTTGATGAATAATCCACTATTGGGGGAAGGATTATTAGATGGTTACTCCTTTTGTAAGAATTTGATCCAACAATAATTGATAAACAAGGGAAAGCTAATGATGTTGATGATTTCCTTTCAAGGTTGAATGTTTCAGGTGAAGAAGAGGTTGTTGAAGACCATTTTCCATATGAGCACATGTTTATAATTTCATAAAACTCACCATGGTTTGTTGATATTCCCAACTATCTAACCACAATCAAGTTTCCTCTTTATTTTACAAGTAAAGAAAGGAAAGATTAGTTAGAAACAATGTTACTTATGCACGATGTAATTGTGTGTTAGAGAAGATGAAGTGTATGACATCATAAGAGCTTTCCATGATAAAATAAGAGGAGGACATTATTCAGTTAAGAGGACATTTCCCAAAATCCTTGGAGCTAGATACTATTGGCATTCACTGCATAAGAATGTAAAAAAATACATTTGGTAATATGATGCATGTAAAAGGATGGGGAAACCTATTTTTTTTCACTCAAACACCCCTTAATCTTCAACTAGTTTTAGGACCTTCTGAGAAATAGGGAATTGATTTCCTTAGTCCAATAAACCCCCCATTTTATGAAAAATATTACCTATTGGTGTGCACTAATTATGTTACCAAATGGGAAAAAGTTCAATACCTTCCTTTTGCGAACGAAGAAGTTGTAGTTATTTTTTTGTACCACAGGATCATGTATAGATTTGGAGCACCAAGATACATAATGCCTAACCAAGGACAAAAATTCATGCATATGATTAAATCCTTTGTAGGAATTTATTAGATCAAGCATTAGATATCATAACCATATCATCCTTAGGCCAATGAATAACATGAAGTTACAAACAAAGAACTAGAAAATATCTTGATTAAAGTTGTGAATACAACCAAAAAAGATTGGGTACAAAAGCTCCTAAGGTAGTCTGGCCTTACAATAAAATGTGGAAAACTACCACTGAGTTTTCTCCATACGAACTTATCTATGGGAAGAAGCCATTGTTTCCTATAGAATTTGAATTATAGACCTTAAGGACAATATTGAAAGTAGGAATTGAGATTGATGTAGCTCAGAAAAATAGGATTCTCCAGCTAAACAAATTAGATGAAATGAGGATGGAATCCCAACAACAACCTACCCTCATCCATCATCAAAGAAATATTTGGTATGATTCTCACACCAATACAAGGAGGCTCAAAGAAGGAGATTGGGCCATTTTATTAACTAAAAGTACCAACACTTCAAAGGAAAATTAAGGACTAAGTGGTTAGGTCCCTATCAAGTACAAAGAATCTATGACAATGGATCAGTTAGGTTCCTACCCATTAATGGAGACAAAATAACTCTATTAGTGAATGGACATATATTGAGGATGTACCAAAGGCCTAAAAGAAAAGACGAGTTTATAAAAGGAATTTAGTCCTATGCTGAATTTAATTTCATGGAAGAATGTGATTCTTCCACCTTGGTGTGTTGAGGAGTTCAAAACTCCAATAAAGGGAGAAAATTATAATTTCAGATGATAGTATTATCCCCCTTTATTAAAAAAATACAAAAAATGTATTATATAAACTCAAAATAACAACATGTAGATAATAAAGGCGAGTATGATGAATTTCCTAACATACACACTAACCATGAGTCTTTTTAAATACAGGGATGGAGAACCAAAAATCAAAAGGATACATATTTAGTGAGTAAGGTGAATTTATTCCTCATGCCTATGAATTTTTATTTCTAAAACATCACATTTATTTGATTTAATGAATCAATGAGCAAAAGGATAAGAAGAAAATCGAATTGATCGTGGCATAATGAAAAATTAGTTAGGCATAATGATTGACATGGATGGTTAGGGTAGTGACATCACAAATAATCATTTTAATCGTGTCATATTTAACTTTAGTATCCTTGAAGCATGTCAAATAACTGTATAAATAATTATTGGGACATCACTCATGCACAATTCAAATTACGTAGTGAATGAAGGGTTGGTTGAAAAATAGTGCTCTATAAAGAAGAGGATGTTATTATGTGAAAAATTCACTATTATTCCAAGGATTTTCCCTTGCCAACATCTATAAGATGAGACAAAAGAAGAAATTAGATCTCGAGTTGCCACCATTGCTCCTCCAAAAATTTTTGGTTGCAGAAATATTCTAGGAAGCAAGTTGGTTAAATTTTCTCAATTTTTTTGAAGGATATGACTCTAAGTTGGTTGAAGAGTTCATCTTGAATTTTGAAAAATTCCACACAAAGGATAGAGAAATGAGAATTGAGGTTAGCAGCACTGTTATAAGTGTCATTAGTGGTCTCCATAACTTTAGAATCGAAGTATCAAATCCTTCTTCTATTAAAGACCTCATTCAACTCTTTTCTGATGATGATGAGACGTTACTTGACATTATACTTAAGCCCCAATGGATTCAGAAGGGGATAAAGAGGGAAAACATGCCTGAACCATGGAAATATGTTGCTTCCTTTATTATCAAATATTTCACTTGTGAAGGGAAAACATTTGTATTAGGATGGGATTTAATGGGACTTTTGATTCACTTAAAACAAGGGATGAGATATTCAGAGTGCAAAGTTAACCTTCCAAGGTTTTTGTTTGATGTCATCTATACCATGTCCACAAAAAAATTTAGGGAAAAGCCTCACTAAAGCACCATAGGTCAAAGCACATAAATGTGTTCCACATTTTTTCACTTTTTTACCTCTAAACACACAAATTTTTGACATCAATGAAATTGTAGAGGTAATAACTACAAAAATACATAGAATTTAAAAATGTTGTAAACTAGTGAAATGTTGCATTTTGAATGTATAAGGTATGTGAATTTTTTTTGTTATATTGGTTAGTTATTTCAAAGGTTGTTTCTTATTTATAGAAGACCGACATCGTGCCGACATTTTGTAATGTAGTCAAAACATATTTTCTTATTATGAAGTTATATATATATATATATATATATATATATATATATATGATAGGCTCAATTATATCTTAAATGGTTATTTGTTTGGATTTTTTGGATATATATTTAATTTGTTAGTGAATATATTATTCAATTTAGATATGTAGAGATGTTTATGGTGATATATATTTTTATTTATTTAAAAATTATTTTTTATTCATAATCGTAATGAAAACATTAAAATTTAGTAATTTTTTTTTTCAAGTTTGTGGACATGATTTACTATTTTTCATAGTGTCTCAAATGAGACATACTGAATTTCTTAAAATACCATAGTTTATAAATAATTTTATAAAAATAGTAAAACCCATCTTTTACAATCAAAAGTATATTTTTGGAAAGATCGTACAAAAATAAATTTATGTTTAAATATCATAAGTTAATTCACTATTTAGACCTAAACATGTGGCATCTAAAGTGGCATATTTAGGCCTATAATTTCCCTCTAAGTGGATTAAGGGAAAAACATGCCACATAGGTGTCACCTAGGCTCCACATAAGGGGATTCACCTGAATCCACTTTAGGCAAAGGTGTAGTCTTGTTATTATCCATAATAGCCTAAGACGGGCTGACACATCACTCATCCTAAACTAAGTGCTCACCTAAAGCGTGCAAGGGTACTAGGTTCCTCTTTTATGTCAGCTTGTTTAAGGAGTTATAATGATCATACATATATTCTAGATTCATAACAAATAATCAAGTAGACTGTAAATCATAAACTATATCTAGATCTTTAACATATGTAAGATTTAATTATACCAGAATCAAGATTAACTTAACCATGCATGAACTAGTACCAACTGTGTCAATAATAAATATCTAGCCACAACGTTCCATTATATTAATTACCATAAAACACATAATATTCTTACATACATATCAATGTCACCATAAGTTATGCGCTCTCATGAACCAAAAACCAGGTTTCATTTTAAGAGACCTCTTGGAAATTGGAGGTGGAAAATACCCAGGGAATATCCCCGAAACTAGTTTCACTGAAAGGTGAATTTACCAATTTTTTAGAACTGAATTTTTGCCCACTTTTTTTTGAGTCAGAGAGACTACAGAGTTACAGACACTGACGCGTGGTTGATGCACATCATTGAGCCTCGTTGACATGCATCAACAAGGCTTTGAAACCCTAGTTTTGTCCTATAAATACCCTCCCGCCTGTCATTTTCACATTTACACTTTCTGGCTCTCAAATTTTCTTATATACAGGAATCCATTATCCAGGTCAGGTACAATCAAGCTCAAGGACAACTACAATGGCGACTACAAGTGCATCCCAAGCTCAAGACAAAAATCAAGAGGAAAATCTAGTCAACCCACAAGCCCTATCCATGGGCAAGATACTCTACAGGAACCCTTTGTGCCCCCACATCCAGACTGTTTTACAAATGACTTCGGAATACAAGGATTTGATCGATGCATGTGAGTTTGGTGGGCTCGTTAAGATGCCCCATTTCGAAACAGACCAAGATATTTTGAAATACCTTGTCTCCTTGTACAATACAAAGGAAGGCCTATTTAATGTTATTGTGGACGAAGGCCGATTGTTTCAATTTGGTATCGACCCAGCTGATATTCATCGGTTTACAGGCCTCCCATTCAAAAATTTACCCATTGTTACAACGAAGGCAACACTCGTCGAAGACGATAAGAAATATCTCGAATCGACTTTCAGTTTCCATGTTGATTGTAAGTGTAAACTATTTTCATTCGTCATTTTGTATTCAATTTTTGATTTTGATACAATTCAAATTTATATTAATTCCAAATTTTTTTTGGAATTTGTAGCTCATGTCAATAAATCCAAACGTGGTGTGGATACGCAAGGAATTGCACACCACTTTCTTACAGCTATGATTTCCTTCTTTCAATCTAGAATAGTTTTGTAGGGATGCCAAACACATATACCAAACTGGGCCATTGCATACATTCTTGCAACTATCGCAAAGCTAAAATTTGACTGGTGCACCTTTTTATCAAAAAAAAAGAACTGACATCACAAATACAAAGCTTTCATAAAAACCAGTCATTTACTCCACAAACTATCTCCTTGGCCTTTATTACCAGGCTCTTTTAAATTTAAAAGACAAACTAATTCCCACTTGCACGGATGAGGCATTGATGAATTTTTCAATTCCATTTGAAGAACAACAGGTATAAACTATAAAGTTTGTATTTTGACATTATACTAACAACATGTATTAACTATTTACTATTTGCACAGAAGATTTATGGAGGCCCTTCCCCAAAAAAAGGTGGCATCAAGAGGAAGAGGCCAACAACACGCTGAGGCATCGGGAGATTCACAATCTGAAATGGAAGCTCACTCATCTCCAAACCCCCAACCATTTGAATTCGTTAAACGCCAGAGAAGTAATACCCTTACATGTATTATTTACAAATTCCAAATTTGTATTTTTATTTTCCCATTTAAATTTTACCATATTGAATTGACATACAATCGTATGTTGATGACATTGTAGGGACTTTGGACCATACGCGTGCTTCTCAAAGTCAACCATCTTCCCCAACTCACTCAGTTCAGTCGCATGCATTTGTGTGTTCTCAACAACCACCTCAGCAATCCCAACAACAGACAACTCAAAAACCACCAATTACTACTCCAACATGACCACATTTAACACCACGACAAGCTACCCCTCAACAAAGAGGTACAAGTTTTGAATAGTACTTCGTTTAATTTCATATTTTTTACATAGTTTTCTAGTTTTTGATATGATTTTTCTTGAACTTTTCATCACATTGCAGTCCTCCTCCTTCTGTACAAATAGCGGCACCACCCCCTCCTCCACCAATAATATTCAAAATGCCAACCAGAGGATCAGGAAAAAAGAACATTGGTAAATGCATGCCAATTCCTTCGGCCCCTAGTGGGACACTAAACATTGCCTCCTTGTTTCAAATTCCAACCCTCTCACTTGGTGGCTTACCCAACGCAATGGGCATATCGGTTTTAAATAATATAAATTTAGATGAATATTACTTGGGCATTGATAACAATGACCCAACTAGATTTTTCAATACACGTGAGATGATTCAAGGCCAGTAGGTATACTTCTATTTCAACATAATTTACCATATTGAATTACATTTCACTTTAGATTTATTTGTTTGAATATTGATTTATTTTATCACAAATAGGATCAGGCCACCCAAAGGCAGAAACAAGTAGCAGTCGATGAACTGAAAGCCCCCATACCTCTCTAGCGAGATCATCTTCATCAGATATAGATGGTGAACAGTTGCTACCTTTTCCTTTAGAGAACTTAATTAGTTATGATTGTCAATCCCATGTCGATGAGTTTATTCTACCTCATATCAGTCAACTCATAGAATGGGAGAGAAGGGATAAAGTACTTATCAATGAGATAATAAGTCGTTATGAAAATTATTGGCAAAGGGATAGTTTATACGCTGCAGTCCAGAATCAACCTGCGAAGATGGATTCCTTACTTACCCAAGTAAGAAGTGGGACTGTCACGTATAAAAACAACTATAAAGATGATATTTTAGATAAAGCATTAAACAAATTGGAAAATATTAGTGCTGAGGCCCAAACATATTTTAACAAATGGTCTAAGGACAAGGATCGTGTAGCAATTACAAATGCCGAGAGAGATAGAGCAATTGTAAGTATTATCACTTTCAAACAATATTTTTTGTTAATTTGAAGTTTTCTTATTTTAGTAATATGTTGAATTGACATCACTTTTTTTGTGTAGTTAAAATATGAAAATTTGAAGAGTCAAGCAAAGGTTTTCCAAGTTCACTTGGAAACCGCGAAGAACAGTTTATCCGTAGCGAAGAATTTGAAGGAAAATATTGTTTTGGTTAACAAAAAAAACAATACACTGAAGTGGATAATTAAAGAGCATGGTTTCAACCCTGAAATTTTATTCAAAACCAAGGAAACTGTTGATCCAAATTTGCTATTCTATGGAGATGTGACAAAGCAAGAAGAAATAATTGTAAAGAATCTATAAAGTGCTACGGAAGATCTCATAAGTTTTGGGATTATTTTTTCCATTGGGGAAAGGGGTACAGGTGGAGAATCCATTGGGGAAAGGAGTACATGAGTGGAAAGGGGTACAAAAAATTGAGGGTTGAAAATTTCCATTATTGAGTGTGGAAACTTGAAAAATAGAATCTATATTTGAAAATTTGAAACATTGAATGTGATGGTCATGACATTTGAATTTTATTATTTGGATTTGAAATTTGAAACTTGAATTTGATAGCTTTTGAAAATTTGAAATACTATATAATCTTTAATTTTATAACTTCCTATATATTATGTATAGAATTTCTAGATAGTATATGGTGTTTATGTTTCTTCTCTACTTGTAATGATGATTGCATTAGATGTGGATGATGACATTACAATAGAATCAGTCTCATAGATATGGATTATCATGAATTATATGTGGACGTAGATTTAGCTTCAAGCACGATCATGGAATCTGGATGATGATAATGGATAATTGTTTTAAGAAAATTTGGAATGTAGTATGACAGAGACATTTAAATGTTCTCAAAATCTTCTTCTCTATACTTGTAATGATATGATGACATTAGAATGGATATAGATGATGATGAATGATGATAATGGATAATTGTTTTAAAAAATGGAATGTGTTAGGACAAAGACGTTTCTACACATTTAAAATAGATAAATAATTGTTTTAATAATAATCAAAGAGTCGGGATTATGATAATGATATGATGAATTTAATAATAATTGGAGTGTCAGGATTATGATATGATAATGATATGATATATATGGATGATGATGAATTTTATGTGGATGTAGATTTAGCTTCAAGCATGATCGTGGATGATGAATTGTATAATGGATCGTGGATTATGAATTGTATAATATGGAAAAATCTTCCTCTTTGTAAAATTCGATTGTGTGATTTTATCCCACAAAGTTTAAAAAATATATCAAAGCATTTTGCAAATATAAAAATAAATTAAACATAATTGTAAAAAATCAAGAAATGTCATATGATAGGGTTTAAGTTACCTCTATTTTTTTAGATGGCTATGAAATCATCCTTCGTAGTGTGCTAGATCTTTGTTTTAAGAAAACTCAACACGAGAAATGGATTAGTAGATAGATGGGTGAGTTGCCTGACATTGTCACTCTCGAGAAGTACTAGCTTCCTTGGATGGATGTCAACCCACGTTTTAAAAAAAAGATGAAATAATTGTATTTAAATAAATTTAAATATATACTGTAACATCTTTAATGATAACAAGAGCTGAAACAAAATTTAAGGTGACAAACAATAAAAGTAAGGTGAAGGAGATACCTATTTAAAGTTGAAACAATCCATTATCAATAGCTTCTTCAAACTCGATGTTCTCTTTTGTAGAGTGTGATGATGTGCCAATTCCACTCTCATCGTTGGGAACAGTTGTACTTGTAGCTGTATTATTCACACCTCTTCTTTTGTAAAGGGAATTCCAATGCACAATTGCTCTTTCGAAAGGAAAGGTTTCCATGGAGTAGCAAGATACATAATACCTCATGCAACTTTCTAGATTTTTATCCAACCTATTTCTCAGTTTTGATTTTATAAATGATAAAGCACTGAAAACCCTTTTGTCCTCCACAGACCCCAAAATCATTATTTGGCATAACTCATATAATCTGAAATATTCACTGATGTCTTCTTGTAAGATAGAAATTTGATAGATTCCTCACCACAACCTTGTAATAGCACCACTTTCAGAAGGTTCGTCTAAATTTTTATATTGGTTCCTCATCATTGTTGCAAAATTTGTTGATTGAAACTTTAATAAATCAACATTCAGTATACCTTTGATTTCCATACCCTTGAACTCTGAAGTCTTTGTGAAATGTTCCATTATTGCACCCATGGATTTATAGAAATGTTTTCTTACAAAGTCTGCACGACCACGTTCAGTATTCCAAAAATTAGGATTCATCACACCCATTGCTTCAAGAATTTTATCTTTGGAGAAACGTTCTCTAATTTCTGATGATAAGGATTCTGAAATTTTTTAAAGCTTTATTCTTGTTTCAACTATAACAGACTCAAAGAGATTATGTGTCATGGGAACATATTCTTGTTCTGATCCTGTAATATCTTGACGTTTTTACAAAATGTGCAGTGGTATGTCCCTCCCATTAACAGTGATGCAGAAGGTGATTGTGGATATTAAATCTCAAATAGTTACTGGGATTTTTAAGATCTAATAAATATTTCTAATTCTTAAAAATAGGTGTATCAAAACTATCTTGGGAATAGTACAAGATATCAAGACTTTGACATACCATTTTTCTCATTCGTATAAAATCCACAATATAGATTAATCTCCCATGTGCATGCTTCATCAGTGTATTGATCTCCTGTAACATTGGAAGAATACCAACAGATGTAAGCAATGTCTCCAAATCAGTTAAACGGAACAACAAGTCCCTCGCCCTATCAACTTCATGATGATATTTGTGCATGAAACCAACCAACGAAGGATACTCCTCACAAACTCTGCATGCAGGTTCATACAAAGAGATCCATCTCATCTCAACATCTTTCAGAAGTTTTTTTCCATCTGTAATTCCAATTGTGAATTTCTGGAACTCAAGAAATCACT
Source organism: Taxus chinensis (assembly GCA_019776745.2). NCBI lineage: Eukaryota > Viridiplantae > Streptophyta > Pinopsida > Cupressales > Taxaceae > Taxus > Taxus chinensis. The sequence goes on from CM034155.1 coordinate 367,595,125, forward strand.
TTGGGCTGCTTTCCATATAGGCATGAAGTTCTCTTATAAGGTCTTCTAATTTAGAAACATTTTTGTAGTTGCTTACCATTTTATACACTAAATTCATTCTATGAGCCATACAATGAATTGGTAGCATATATGGGGCCACTGTTGTTTGTAATCTAACACACAGCCCTATTCGGTGACCCTACATGAAAGATGCACCATTTGCTCTGACGCATGCCAACTTCGTAGCAATTTCATAATTAGTCATTCCAACAATATCTTTCAAATGAGAAACAACTATTTTATGTAGGTTTTCGGAATTACAGTTTTCAACCATTTTCATAACACCCAACAGATGAGGTGTCCTTATATGATTTTCTACAGCGTAGACGTGGATACATACCCATGCAATGTTGTCAACTACTGTCACTTTATCAATTGAAAGAGAGATAAACTTTGATTTTTTTACATTCTCTTTCAAATCTTCCTTCTCTATCATCGAAAGGCATTTTTCCATTTCCCATCCACTACTTTCAGACCAATGAGACTGAGGTACGTTTGAAATTCCATTATATTGATACAAAACTTTGAAATTGAGGAAATCTGAAATAAGTCTTCCTTTCTTTAGTATGTGAAATAAAGTAGAGAATTATATGAGTTTTGCATGTAGATTTGTTTGATTCATCTTACCAATTTGCGATGTGATCGTTCCTCCCTTTTCCACGAGATGTCTACATTTTTTCTGCTCTGCTTCATAATCCATTGCGTATTTAACATGCATGCATTATTTTTCAGTTTTCCACCTGTGTGTTTTTATTTTCTGTCCATCCACCCCCGTTACAGTCAAATATTGTTTTCCACAATGTTTTTCTATAGTGTCTAGCTTCATTTGCATTTTTTGCTGCTTTCCCAATTTCCACGTACATATTGTACATGTACATTCAGATGGGATATCTTCTAAATTAGATGATTATACAGGTTTGATACATGGAAATTTGGCACCCCATTCAAAAACTTGTATGTCCTACCAATGGTCCACATATTCTTATTCGTTTTCAATGCTTTATTTTTTTGAGTAGAATTTTGAGCAATATCAAAATCAACTAGTTTCCTCTTTCATGAACCAGAATTTGAATTTTATTTCTGTGTTCCATTTTGCTGAGTATTTGTATGTGTGATATCTTGATGCACTCCTGGTTATACCCCAATAGGAAGAATATCTTCTGGATCTGGCATCTCAACAAGTTATATCTTCAAGATTTGGCATTTTATCGTAGGTGTCATTTGTTTGATGCTGTGCAGAATGAATATCCACCTCAATATTATCTTCCACATAGTTAGTATTCTGATTCTTTCTGGTGGCAGCTATATGGTTATTGGTAGTTGTAATATCTATATCAGCAGAGTTTCTAAAATACTTGAACATGGACTTTTGAGATTTCTTAGTTACTTTTAGGGTCTTCACATTCGGAGGACTAGCACCTTCCATTATTCTAAATAGAGTCCTGTGTTAGCAAAAGAACCAAGTTGCACGTCAAAGACAAAATTCCTGTCACGCGTCTGTAATACCTCCTTGTCGTGCATCAAAAACTCACCCCCTTATCGTATGTCTGCAAAACCTCCTTGTCGTACGTCAACTATATCCCTGTCACACATCAACAACTAACCCCTTATTGCATGTCAACAACAATGTCAACTATCCCTGTCGCACATCAACATCACATCAACATATATCCCTATCACACGTCAATAGTGTGTTAACTATCCTTGTCATGCATCATGTCAACTAATCCAACACATCAACTATATCCCTATCACGCGGTAACAACTAACCCCCTTATCGAACATCTATAATACCTCCTTATAACGCATCAACAATAAACCCCCTTGTCGTGCATTTTCAATAGCTCTGTCACGCATCAACTATATCCCTATCATGCATCAACAACTAACCCCCTTGTCACACGTCTGTAATACCTCCTTGTTGTGCATCAACTATATCCCTCTCGCATGTCAGAAAATATCATCTGTCACCCGACTCCAAACTACTGACAGGCTAACAACAATATCTGGTGCTTAGAGTATGTGAGTTCATGGTATTGGTAAGCTACTTGTGGTAGTAACATAGTATACTACCCGGTGAATCACCTAGGTTTTTATAGGAGATGTTTTCAAATGTAGGCTAAGCTGACCCCAAAAAAAATATATACTGTAAATTTTAGGCGAATAGGACACCGACCTGCTCCGAAAAAATTGCCTTTTCAAATTTTCCTAAAATGAAAATTTTGCCATATTACGAATATTCGCCACTAAAATTATCCCTGCCAACAACATAACACTAACAATAATGCTGATTCCTAAACCGTGCAAATCAATACATATTTATAGGGGTGGGGACTTTCCCTTCACCACTTATGCACCTCTAAAAATAGGCTACATGCTAAGAATAGCCATGCACCCTACATGATAAATACCAAAGCATGTAAACTCACTAATAACAAATTATCTAATAGTATAGTTCTTTAATCCTATTAATAGCCTCAAAACTATTTATGGCACTTTATCTTTCAATTATCCAAAAATAGCCTTTGCGTGCTCCTCAAGTCTCCATAAAAAAATTTCTCCTCACTCCAAGTCCATAATTAGACTTATACTAAAAATGACTAGGTCCTGAATTTCTTTCTTGGGTGTGCCCTGTCTCCATGTGCCCAATCCTTCTGCACCTTTCGTACTTAGGCTATACTTCATTATCTGAACAGAAGGGGATTTAGGTGAAACCCTTTTTTAATGACATGACACATTAAGAAAATGGGATTCATGCAAAGGGGGTGTTCTCCCAAACACCTGTCAAATTATTGATGTGAAATTTAGTGGGTCACATTTTTGCCCCACCAAGTGAGACAACAAAGACCATGAGGTAGTGAGTTTTTATAAAGAAATTCTTTGAGAGTAGTGTGGAGACAAACCAGAATGGTGGTATTTTACATTGGATCGATAGTGTGCTGGTGTGCTCACCAATGTTCTTCTATGCCGTGGTGTCTACATTTTGTTGTGCCTTAGAACCCACATTCTTCTCTACTTCCTCTCCTTCCTCAGTTTCTTCATCTGTGCATGCAGGACATACTATAATTTGTGTATCTCCACCAATGCTACTTTTGTCTACATGTCCTTGCACACTTATACTAGGTACATCCTCCTCGAAGATAAGTTTCTTACCACCTATCTCTTCATCTTCTCGTACCTCCAAACTAGGATGACAACATCATTCTGTGTGCTCTTACATGAATATTTCTCATCATCACTACCCTTAATCAGAATATACTTTCACCTTTTCTTCCTTTCTTCCTCATTCTTCTTCACTGATGTTACATGTGGTGATATCTGAACTGGTTGTGATGTCCCAACACTAGTATTTGTTCCTAAACGCTTCTTGTGAAACACTCTTCTAGTGTGATTGAATCCAGTGATGGATTCTTATTCTTGTTCTTGCTACTCCAAGACATTCTCTAAGCATGTAGGTACCGGATCTTTCTTCCTAGGGGGTGTTTGTGCAACTGGCTTCCTTATGCCTACTATTTTTTTCCCCTTTAGAGGACCTGAAAAAGCTAAGTCCTCTCTTGCAAGTACCTTCTCATCCTTGAAATGTGGAATTAGATACACATAGACGCGCGCGGGATCAATTTTCCCCACGGCCAAAGTCTTTGGAGTTATATCAATGTTATCCATATCCATTGTCTCTACGTAAGCTTCCTTGTTTGGCCACACATATGTTTTCTTCAAGATATGTATATTTGCATCTACCTTGTCAGCATCAAATTAAAGCTTTTGCATGTTATGCAATATGTTTACTAAATCCTTAAAATAACACATGGTGAAGGTGAAGGGTAGCTTACACAAAGGGCTATTTTCTCCCATCTTCAGAAAGAACCTTCCTAGATTGAGGTGTTAGTACAATACAAACTCTGCTTGTCCATCTAATACTATGGGTAGCTCGCACGGTATGCTCCACTCTCCTTTGAATGTCTGACGCATTTTTCTAAACCATTTCTCATGAAACTCCTTATACATGCTCAAAATGGAGCCATGACAGGTATACTTCAATTTTTTTTGCACGGGTGACTTATTCTCCAAGGGGTATTTCCAAACTCTGTCCCTTGGCCCATCGGGCACACCAACTTCACTAAATACTATCAAAAATAAAACAACACCCTAGGTTATATTCTTACCTTTGTCATCTTGTATGCATGCCTATGCTTTTAGGCTCTCTTCAATATAACTGATGATGTTGTAATAGGTCTTACTTTCCATTTTATGCACTATGTGCAAATAGTGCTGATTGACCTCTGTCCACCTTTTCAAACCACATAACTGGTAACCTATCAACCATGCCACAAATCTTGTGGCCATATCCTATATGTTTGTGACTTTGAACACTCGGTTTCCCTTCTTATACTTGAACACAATAACCGTCACATAAACTCCTTCATCATCTGATAGATCTCCCACAATCTCTAACCTCGAGTCATGGAATCATGTAACTTTGCTAACTAATTTGGTGGCAATTTTCATTCTTTTACCTACAAAATAAAATAAGTCTTCATGTACCCACAACATTGACCGCTAATAAAACTGTTTTGGATTATCAAAGTATGGTAACTCAAAGATTTACATGATCCCAACACTCTCTAACAACCTCTTCATTGAATAATCCAAAATCCGAGTTCCATCTGCCATCCTCTTGTTTGTCTTCATGATGGTTTTTGCAGTGATATCCTTCATAGTCTTATAAGTCCTATGATTGAGATCAAAAATTTTGCACCTTGTTATCTTTATTGCCCATGGTCTTCCTTCGACCACCCCCTCTGGATGTAACATCTCTAGTAATCATTCCTCCACTAGTTCATCGAGCCTCCACTACAATGAATGTGTCTCACCTCAGTGCCATATTTCCCTTTTCACTTACAAGTATGTTCTGTAACTTTAACTTTATCACCTTCTTACCTTGCATGCCTTGAATTCAAACCGGACTCTTTGATCATGTGAAACCCTAGTTACGAACCTGTATTCCTCAAACCCTAGCCGTACGAACCCACCTTTGAGCACACACACAACCACCTTAATAAAACTTCCATGCAGAATGCTACCAATAATGTGCCTCAACCTCACTTGGTTCATCGCTCTACATATTTATCATCACACTAAGCTCTTCTTCACACTTTTTAATTCGATGATTCAAATAATGTAAGGTAACAATAATGTTAGACTCACCAAATTCATAACCCATTTCAAATTTCAAATTTCCTCATTAATTTCTTCCTAACTACCACCACACGCGGCATTAATTCTACTTCCACTCTCTTCCATGTGTTGCGCCATGTCTTTCTGTGCCTCATTCATAACCTTCTAGCATGCCCATCACATCTTCGCCACAAACCTCCTTATGCATGCCTTCATATGCTAAAATACATATCCATTGTGCCCTTGACTAAGTAGTTTCCACTGCTGTAGCCTACCTAATGTTATACTGAGTGTCCAACTTCCTATGAGTGGACTTCAATTCGAGTAAATTTTTTTGAGATGTCTTCTTAATTCTATCTTTTCTCTGAGCATCTCCAAGTTTTCTTTTACCAACAGGAACTATACCAAAGCAATAGTCAACCCTCCTTGATCCACCCCATAATAAATGTATATGTGGTCCTCTACACATGAAATCACTAAACAGTAATCAACTTCTGGCGCGTAAGTGTGCTTATTAAACAAAACATTGAACTAAATTGACAAAGCATAGAAATGATGAAAATGAACACATATAAAGAAAATGCATTAAGGAGATCTAATCTAACTGGAAAAACTACCTTATTACAAACACTAAGAAGAATTATTTATAGTAGGGATTCAACCTACTCCTATTGAAGTAACTAGGAAACCATATTCCATCCAACACCTATAACTGGAAAGTGCCTAAATCAAGTATATCACTTATAACATACGGTCCTAACAAATGCACTTTCATCTTTCCAAGGTGGTGCAAGAACTTGGAATCATAAAGAAGAACCAACTATCCAACCTCAAGCTTCTTATCGTTAATATGCCTATCATGTCATGCCTTCTTCCTGGACTTTTATGTCTTCTGAATCCATTGTGCTATAGTGTGCCTCTCATCCAACTGCATTAGTTTATCAATGCACTCTTCAAGTTCTCGCTCATCAGCCAAACCTCTTGTGTGTGTAATACGTAAAGATGGTAACATGAATTCCACTTGTAGAACAACCTCTACACAAAACACCAACTAAAAGGGTGTGGCCTTATTTAATCTCTTTTAGGTTATATTTTATGCCCAAAGCATAATAGAGACCTTATCATCCCAGTCTTTCCTTTCAACATCACAAATCTTAGTCAATGTGTTGTTCGGTATCTTGTTGAAAGCCTAAAAAATTCTATTTTCCTATGGTAATACGGCGTTGTCTTATGGTGTGCCACCATAAATTTTTCCAATAATATCCTGATGGTCTCATTAAGAAAATGATTACCCCTATTACTTGTCAAACTCAATGGACATCTATACTTGTTGATAATTTTCTCCCACAAAAAACTTGTTTCTATCATTACCGTGCAATCCTTTATGGGTGCCGCTTCAACCTACCTTGTAAGATAGTCTATACAAGTTATAATGTAGCATGATCTGGTCCTGCTAGCAAGTGGGGAAATAAGACCCACACAGTCAATTTCCCACTTTTCAAAAGGTTTTGTGCTAGCAATGGACCTCAAAGGCATCTCATCTCTATGCCCAGGCTTACCAAGGCATTGACAATGATCACATGCCTTACAATATTTATACAATGTTTCCCACCATAAGCTAGCCAATAAGATCTTGCGTGATGTGGCATCCCTTGTATAGTGTTAACCTACAATACCACCATGAATTCCTCCATAATTACTTTTTGCTCATGCTCAAGCACACACCAACATAAAAATTCATCCCGACCTAGTTTGTACAAGTCTCCAATAATTAACATGTAAGGCGTTGCATGTATAGTAAGTTGTTTCTTTTCTAAAGCCTTCATCCCTGCAGGTGCCACATCAGCTCACAAAAAGACTATAATATCCTCTAATTCAAAGGGTGCATAGTTTAATTTGTATAGTTTTGCATCCGAAATTGTGTCCTAAATGCTCTGCATGGCCTCACATGAATGAATCCTAGATAAGTGATCAGGTCCAAAATTACACTTGCCTGGCTTAACCACCACTGTAAAATCAAATTCCTAAAATAAAAGAATCCAATGGCATATGCACCCCTACAAAACAAGCTTGTTCACCAAGTACTTCAATGCCATGGGATCTGTATAGAATATAAATGGGGTAGCCAACAAGTACTGTCAAAATTTATGCAACACGTAAATCATAGATAAGGCCTCACACTCGATAGTTTTGGAATTCTGTTCTATTAAGGTAATTTTCATATTTGCAAATAAAATATAATGATCAAGTATCCCTTCACTAAGCTGTGCTAATACCATGCCAATTTTCATGCTAGAGGCATCTACATAAACATGAGAAGGCTTGGTCCATGAAGGAAAGTGCAAAATAGGTGTTGTGGTAAGCCTTTCCTTCAGTGTCTCAAATTCCCCTGTTGCACTTCATCCTAATGGAACTTGCCTTTGTTTTTAAATAATTCTTCCAAGGGCACAATGATCCAAACATATCCTTTGATAAATTTCCTATAATACCCTATATGCCCCAAGAATTTAAGCACCTCACTCTGGTTAGTAGGTTCCTCCAAGCCTAAAATGAAAAAAATATTAGTAGGATATACTAACAAGCCTTCGTTACAAATAATGTGTCCCAAAAAAGTCCTAAAAGGTGTATAAAAAATTCACTTCTTAATGTTAAAGGAGATGCTTAGCTACTGAGATCTCTCAAACATAAGCCTTAAGTTATCACAATGATCCTTAACTAGTCCATACACTGTCCAATCATCCAAGTACATGTGTAAAAACTTGTGAATGAAATCTTCAAACTCTTGTACAATGATGTGTGATAATATTATAGGCACATTTTTTAATCCAAATGGCATAACCATATAAGAAAAACTTCCCCACTTAGTGGTGAAAGTTTTCTTCTCTTGATCCTCTTTAGCAATCCTTACCTAATGATATCAAGAAAATCCATTAGTGAAGGAGTATATCTCATGCCCTGTAATGCCTTCAAGAATTTCTGCAATAAATGGTGTGGGAAAGGGATCTATTACACATGTAGCATTCAATTCCCTATAATCCACACAAATCATGAGCTTTCCATCTTTCTTTATACTGATCACCATAGGGATAACCCACTCAGACTCTTCAATGGGATCGATGATTCCAGAATCTAGCATCTTGTTAATTTCTTCGTTTACCTTAATGTGTAGGTTAGGATTCATCATATAAGGCATCTTCCTAAATGGGAACATACTTTTCAATTCATGGTATCCTCTAGGAAACAAGTCCTGGAAGTCACGTAGTAGCTCAATTATCTTAGTAATCTCTGAGTCAGACCAATAATCACCAATGATGGCCTCTTTAGGTTCTACATCTGTTCCAATGTTGACTTTATTTTTTTTCCATCAACTCATGGTAGGCACACACATTCTCATCTGCACCGTCTAAGACCTCGCATGTGCCCTCAGTATGCTCAGCATCCAATTTTTTTGTCTCTTCATCATCAACTGGGTAGACCATTTTACCCTTTTCTTTTTCTAAGCATGCACAACCAAGTTGTTTCTCATCATTTTCTTCCTCTTCAAAGCATGCCACCAGGTATGAATGAACTAGAAAATCCTAGATCAGATCCTCAGCCTATGCACTATCTCATATTGTCAAGTGCTTCATAATTTACAGTACCTCATTCACCAGAGGTTTATTAGAAAAATAGTAAAAGGTTTGGATTATACATGTAGTCAATTCTTTCCAATTCCCTGTCTCTCTATTCAACTCTGCATAGACATACCATGCACATGCACAACCTTGCAAGGTGGAATAGAAATTGTGCACCCATAGTGAAGGTGGTAAGGTCTTTGGCCCCTCCATCCAAAGTCTCTCACACTTATAAATGTGGTGCTAAGCATCTTTCATGTGAAATGCACATATCTCAGTAGGCACATTGCTCCGAATAAATCTAGTAGATAAGGTGATTCTCACTTCCCACCACTCTATAAGATTATCTTTGTGTACCATCCACTAATGTGCTACTGTTCCATGAAAGGCATATACCAACATATTCCTTCTTTCCACTTAATTTATCCACTGAACTTCTATAGTGCATAGGAATAATTTAAGATTTCCTTTTCCAATGTACTTCGGTACCTAGTTAGTGCATTAGCGTTGAACATAACGTGACCTACTTACGCACATGAATGAACTCTTCATCTCTTGGCCAACCATCTCATAAGTCATATGCACCCAATTGTCACAAGCCACGCTAGTTGTATCACTCATCGAATGTACATCATCCCATTGAATCAATCCTTCCTTTAATGGTTCAAGAAATTCTGGATCTCTAATAGTGTGCACATAGATTTGGTTCAAATATTGTTCACTCAAAGGTTCCACATAAGGTGCAGATTTTCTGTTTGTCAAAGGAATGATCACATCTTCCTCTTTGTTCTCAAATATTATGTAACCTTTGTTAAAGCAACGATAAAAATTATTTTCATAACACCAAGGGTGCCCAAGTAAATTTGGGAAGTTGTCTACTTCGGAAAGCACCAAAGCCTCAAAATCCCTAGTGAACTTTTCCCCTTGTATAGTAATAGACACATCCTTTAAAACTCCAATGGGCGTAGATTTATTTCTATTTGCCATATACACAACATTTGAAGATGGTTGTAATGGTGGTCTCCCCATTTGATTCCATGCATCTAAAGTAAGCACATTCACCTCTGCACCTGTGTCAATCAAAATGTTATTTAGCAACCATCCATCAAAAAATTAATTTAAAGTGATCTCTTTGTCATATTCCAAACTGTGAGGAGGTAGGTTATAGTGCAGAAAAAGTCTCTCATGCTCAACTCTAGCATGCGACGTTTTCCCCCTCAATCATTTTCGTAACAATGAAATGATGTTCTCTTAACACAACATATTGTACACCTCCCTCAAATCATCAACATCCATCTGAGGTAGATTAGTTACTTTCTTCTGTTCTAGCTTCCACAACTGTTCTTTCAAACATTGTATCTCACCCTGTAAATTCATAATCACCTCCATGATTTCTTGATAAACTTACTTTTGATGAGTAGGGTCTGAATAATTTACACATAATACCTCCTCCTTTGTAATAAAAGGTTTCTGCCTTGGAAATTCCCTGACACGTGTAACCTCAGTGTGTGTAGTTACCAATACAAGAATCAATTCAGGATCAGGGGTTAACTTCGACATATAGTGATCTTTGTTGGGATTACCACACCAGCTGTACAGAAAATATATCAGATCTAACCATACATGCAAATAAAATTGGATATTATACTAGAAGAAATATACAAAATAATAGAGATAAATCAACACATGATTTTACGTGGTTTACCCAGTGTGGGCTACATCCACCAAGAAACAAGCCAATCTATTATCCAAAGATTTGACAATATATACAATGCAGATTTATAATATTCCACACCTCTCATAAGCATAGTACTTTCTTTCTCTCAAGATTTTTCTTCATCACCAAGAATTCTCTCTCTCACCAGCTTTTGCAAGTTCTTTCTAATTCTTATTAATCCTCCTTCTAAACCCTAGCTATTATGCTTATATAGTCATTTATAGACTTAGGGTACTTAGCCATGCAATTATAATCAATAGATATACTTTAATGCTAAAAATAGATCTAATTCTTGAGAGTTAATTAAAACATCCTCGCACAGGTAACCGATAGCCTGGTTAGCCCTAACCGCTATCGATTCCTCCCTTGCCTGACCGATGTCGGTCCTGGGTCAATTTCGGTTCCCCTTTGACCGATGCCGGTTACTATATTTTCTAGCAAGTTTTCATTACATGCTAAACTCAAAATAATTGAGCTCCACAACTCAACAATCTCCCACTTGGAGATTAATTAATGCACCATACATGTATAACCTCATTCTTTGATCCTTCCTTAGCTCTATTTCTTTCTCTTCAAATCCCAAACTTGAAGACCAACAGAAGTGGAGTGTAGCTCCAACTTCTCCTTTACTAATGGCTTCGTTAGCATATTCGCAGGGTTCTTGCTCATATGAATATTTTCTATATTCAACTGCCCATCCTCCAATACATGTCATATGAAGTGATACCTCAATTGAATGTGTTTCCTTCTTGAATGAAACGTTGAGTTATTTTCAAAATGAATTACACTTTGACTGTCACTGAACAATTTACAATCACATTGCTCTTTTCCCAACTCTTCCATGAACCTACTCATCCATATCATCTCCTTGCTAGCCTCTGTAGCTGCAACATACTCTGCCTCTTTAGTAGACAAAGCCACAACCTTCTGCAATTTTGAAATCCAGCTAACTGTTGTTCCACCTACTATGAAAATATATCCAATAGTGTTCCTCATACCATCTAGAATCTCTAGCCATATCCGAATCAACATAGCCACATAATGAAATATCTTAACCTCCATAGCATAACTACATGCTAGATATCCCTTTTAAATATCTGAGTATCCATTGGAATGCTTTCCAATGCTCTTTACTTGGATTGGCCATATATCTACTCACAAATCGCACTGCCTATGCAATTTCTAGTCTGGTATAAACCATAACATACATGACACTTCCAACTGCTGAAGCATATGGAACTTGTGCCATGTATTTGACCTCCTCATGTGATGAAGGACACTAATCTTTGCTCAATTTGAAATGTCCATCCATATGTGTACTAACAGGTTTAACATTTTGTATGTTGAACCTTTCTAACACCTTGTCGATATAATCCTCCTGATACAAATACAATTTCTTGTTTTTTCTATCTCTATGTATTTGTATGCCAAGGATTATTTTTACAGCTCCTAAATTCTTCATAGAAAATGTGTGAGCTAGCTTTCCCTTAAGCTCACCAATGTCCTGCATACTAGATCCTGCAATAAGCATATCATCCACATACAATAACAAAATAATATAGCTCCCATTTTCAAGCTTCTTGAAATAAACACAATGGTCAGATTCACATCTCAAGTAACCATGCTCATGCATAAAACTATCAAACCTCATGTACCATTGCCTTGGAGCTTGCTTGAGCCCATATAGGCTCTTTTTCAACCTGCACACTAATTTATCCTTACCCTTGACTTCATACCCAAGCGGTTGCTGCATATAAATCTCTTCATCCAAATCACCATGAAGGAAAGTCGTCTTCACATCTAGTTTCTCTAAATGTAAATATTCTACTGCAACTAAGCTCAATACAGTACGAATAGAAGTCATCTTAACAACAGGAGAAAATATTTCACCAAAGTCAATACCTGCTTTCTGTGCAAATCCCTTTACTACAAGCCTTGCCTTGTACCTTTTTTGTCTACCCTCTTCTTCCTTGATCCTGTAAACCCACTTGTTCTGCAATGTTCTCTTACCTGCTGGAAACTTAACCAAATCCCAAGTCTGGTTCTGTTCCAAGGAGTCCATCTCCTCATCCATGCCATGCTCCCACTAGACGTGAGTCTTATCCTGCATTGCTTCTTCAAAGCTCTCTGGTTCACCATTATCAGTCAATAATAAATAAAATAGAGAAGGTGTAAATATTTCTGGAAGTTTACTTACCCTTTGTGACCTTCTCACATGAGTTTGGGGTACTAGAGGCTCAATCTGGACCTCCTGGACATTCCTATCCAAATCTGACAGTGACCGACGCCGGTCACCTCTAACCGACGTCAATTCTGTTAATCGATGTTGGTTTGGATCTTCTGTAACTGATACCGGTTCTGTCTGACCAATGTCGGTCAGAGGTCAACCGACACCGGTTACTGTGTAACCTTGTCAGTAATTCTTTTAAATCCAAGAGTTCATTTTCATTCACAAACTTCTCAACCGGTTCATCCTTGGGTACCAAAATTTGATCCATGTACATTTTCTTTTCATTCCATTCAACATCATGACTCCTAATAATTTTAGAATTCTCTAAATCCCAAAAACGGAAACTAAAATCACCAGATCCATAACCAATGAAAGTGCATCTCTTGGATTTTGCATCCAACTTTTTCCTATTTTCCTTATCAACATGCACAAAAGCTATTCTGAACCAAAAAATTTAAGAAAAGAAAGATCTACCTCTTTTCTGGTCCAAGATTCCTCTGGTATTCCTCCATCTAGTGAACTTGAAGGCCCACGGTTAATCAAATAAACCATTGTATCAACTGCTTCCGCCCAAAACTGTAAGGGTAGTCCAGAATGTATTCTCATACTTCTAGCATGTTCCATGATTGTCTTGTTCATTCTTTCTGCAACACCATTCTATTGTGGTGTTCTTGGAACCGTTCTTTTTCTACGTATCCCATTCCCTGAACAATAATCATTGAAAGCCTTGCTACAATATTCACCACCATTGTTAGATCTAAGGCACTTTAACTTAGAATTTGATTCATTCTCAACAAGGGCTTTCCATCTTTTAAAAGTCTCAAAAACATCAGATTTATGTTTAATACAATAAACCCATACCTTTCTTGTAGCATCATCAATAAAAGTAACATAATACTGGGATCCTCCATGAGAAGCTACCTGAGCTGGTCCCCACACATCTGAGTGTACAAGCTCCAATTTTTTCTCCTTCTTAGTTGCCCCAACTTTGAGAAATCTCACTCTCTTTTTCTTTCCAAAGATACAATGCTCACAGAAATCAAGATCTAAATCTTTCAAATCTGATAACTTACCCTTAGCCTTTAAGATCTGCATTCCTTTTTGACTCATATGACCTAACCGATTATGCCACATGCATGCATTTGAATCTGAAGTAGATAATGCAGAAAAAGAATCAGTAATACAGGTAGATAAATATAATGTTCCTACCTTCTTACCTCTTGCCACAACAAAAGCACCCTTGGTGACTTTCCAAGAGTCTCCTGTAAAAGTAACCATGCAACCAGATTCACCTAGTTGCCCTACAGAAATAAGATTCCTCCTGAGGCTTGGCACATGCCTCACATATTTCAATACCCATGTATTTCCATTCTGCAATTTTAGATGAACTTCCCCTTTACCAGTAATACTGCAAGGTTCATCATCACCCAAATAAACATGACCAAAATTTCCCTAGACATAATTTCTGAAATAACCCTTATTAGGGGTTGCATGGAAAGAAGCTCTTGAATCTAAAACCCATGATTCAATTCTATTATATAAAGAAAGAATAAGATCATCTTGTATTACCTCTGATGTAGCAAGATTTTTTTATTTACCTTTGTCTGTTGTTGGTTATCTTTATCCTTTGACCAATAATATTTATTTGCATGTCCTTTCTTTCCACATTTCCAACAAGTAATTCCCTTACTTCTGGATTTAGATCTACTATCCCTTGACTTTGATTTCCCATTACTCTTACTCTTGGATCTCTCCTTCTGCTTGCCTCTGCTTTCTACATTCAAAGCATTTCCAGATGATGATTCCTCTGTACTCTTCCTGCGAATTTCTTCATTTAAGATTATACTAACCACATCATCAAACTTCAAAATATTAGTAGCAGATGTTGTATTACTAACAACCATTACCAAGTTATCCCAACTATTAGGCAAAGAACATAAGAATAAAAGTTATTTTACTTCATCATCAAATGTTATAGCAACTAATTTTAACTGATTTACAATAGATCAAAAATCATTCAAATGACTAGATGCAGATCCACCTTCATGCATCTTAGAACTAAATAGTTTCTTCATCAAATAAACTTTATTTGAAGCACTAGGTTTTTCATATAAATTAGCAAGAGATTTCATTAAGTCTACCGTAGAAGCCGCTTCTATAATATTGGAAGCCATGGATGCTACCAGGCTCAATCTTATAGATCCCAAATCCTTTCTGTCAAGAATCTTCCATTCTTCATCAGTCATCTTCGTAGGTCTAGACTTCTCATCCAATGGTAATACAAATATCTTTGATATAGATAATCCTCAATTTGCATCTTCCATAATTGATAATTTCGGCCGTCAAATTTCTCTACCTTGTATTTGTTTTCTTCTGCCATTGTTGTAGCTCCCACTCAATCAGAAAACCCTCTGTGAGTAAATCTGTCAACACACAAAACCCTCAAAAAGCTCTGATACCAGTTTTTGGGGTTAGCACACTGGTTGTACAAACAATATATCAGATCTAAGCATACATGCAAATAAAAGTGGATATTCTACCAGAAGAATATACAAAATAAGAGACATAAATCAACACCAGATTTAATGTGGTTCACCCAATGTGGGCTACATCCACCAAGAAACAAGCCAATCTATTATCCAAAGCTTTGACAAGATATACAATGAAGATTTACAATCTTCCACACCTCTCAGATTTATAGTACTTTCTTTCTCTCAAGCTTTTGCTTCATCACCAAGAATTCTCTCTCTCACCAACTTTTGCAAGTTCTTTCTAATTCTTGTTAATCATCCTTCTAAACCCTAGATTTTATGCTTATATAGTCATTTATAGACTTAGGGCACTTAGCCATGCAATTACAATCAATAGATATACTTTAATGCTAAAAATAGATCTAATTCCCGAGAGTTAATTAAAACATCCTCGCACAGGTAACCGACGCCGGTTAGACCTAACCGCTGTGCCGGTTCCTCCCTTGCCTGACCGATGTCGGTCCATCCTGACCAATGTTGGTTAGGTGACCGATGTTGGTCCCCCTTAACCGATGATCGGTTACTGTATTTTCTAGCAAGTTTCCATTGCATGCTAAACTGAAATAATTGAGCTCCACAACTCAACAATCTCCCACTTGGAGATTAATTACTACACCATACCTGTACAGCCTCATTCTTGGATCCTTAGCTCTGTTTCTTCCTCTTCAAATCCCAAACTTGAAGACCAATAGAAGTGGAGTGTAGCTCCAACATCTCCTTTGCTAATGGGTTCGTTAGCACATCTGCAGGGTTCTTGCTCATATGAATATTTTCTATATTCAACTATCCATCCTCTAATACCTGCCGTATGAAGTGATACCTCAACTGAATGTGTTTCATTCTCGAATGAAACGTTGAATTATTTGCAAAATGAATTGCACTTTGACTGTCATTGAACAATTTACAATCACATTGTTTTTTTCCCAACTCTTCCATGAAACTACTCATCCATATCATTTCCTTGCTAGCCTCTGTAGCTACAACATACTCTGCCTCTTTAGTAGACAAAGCCACAACCATGCAATTTTGAAATCTAGATAACTGCTGTTCCACCTACTGTGAAAATATATCCAATAGTGTTCCTCATACAATCCAGATCTCCAGCCATATCCGAATCAACATAGCCACATAATGAAATATTTGAACCTCCATAGCATAACTACTTGCTAGATGTCCCTTTCAAATATCTGAGTATCCATTGGACTACTTTCCAATGCTTTTTACCTGGATTGGCCATATATCTACTCACAAATCTCACTGCATGTGCAATGTCTAGTCTGGTATAAACCATAACATACATGAAACTTCACACTGCTGAATCATATGGCACTCGTGTCATGTATTTGACCTCCTCATGTGATGAAGGACACTAATCTGTGCTCAATTTGAAGTGTCTAACCATAGGTGTAGTAACAAGCTTTGTATTTTGTATGTTGAACCTTTCTAACACCTTGTAGATATAATCCTCTTGAGACAAATACAATTTCTTGTTTTTCCTGTCTCTATGTATTTGCATGCCAAGGATTCTTTTTGCAGCTCCTAAATCCTTCATAGAAAATGTGTGAGCTAGCTTTCCCTTAAGCTCACCAATGTCCTACATACTAGATCTTGCAATAAGTATATCATCCACATACAATAACAAAATAATATAGCTCCCATTTTCAAGCTTCTTGAAATAAACACAATGGTCAGATTCATATCTCAAGTAACCATGCTCATGCATAAAACTATCAAACCTCATGTACCATTGCCTTAGAGCTTGCTTGAGCTTATATAGGCTCTTTTTCAGCGTGCACACTAATTTTTCCTTACTCTTGACTTCATACCCAAGCAACTGATGCATATAAATATCTTCATCCAAATCATCATGAAGGAAAGCTTACATCTAATTTCTCTAAATGTAAATATTCTACTGCAACTAAGTTCATTACAGTAAGAATATATGTCATCTTAAAATTAGTAGAAAATATTTCACCAAAGTGAATACCTTGCAATCTGTGTAAATCCCTTTACTACAAGCCTTTCCTTGTACCTTTTCTGTCCACCCTCTTCTTCCTTGATCCTGTAAACCCACTTGTTCTGCAATATTCTCTTACCTGCTGGCAACTTAACCAAATCCTCAAGTCCTGGTTCTGTTCCAAGGAGTCAATCTCCTCATCCATGCCATGCTCCCACTGAGACAGGATGGGTCTTATCTTGCATTGATTCTTCAAAGCTCTTTGGTTAACCATTATTAGTCAATAATAAATAAAATAGAGAAGGTGTAAATTTTTCTGGAAGTTTACTTACCCTTTGTGACCTTCTCATAGGGGTTTGGGGTACCAGAGGATCAATCTGGACCTCCTGGACATTCATATCCAAATATGACAGTGACTGACGTTAGTCACCTATAACCAACATTGGTTATATTAACCGATGCCAGTTTGGGTCTTCTGTAACTGATACCATTTCTGCTGACCGATGCCGGTAAGGGGTAAACTTACACTGGTTATTATGTAACCCTATAGGTAATAATTTTAAATGGGGTGAAAGTTCATTTTCATTCACAAACTTCTCAATCTGTTCATCCTTGGGTACCAAAATTTGATCCCTGCTACTACATTATCTTTGCCAAAAATTTCAAGTTATCAACATCATGACTCCTAATAATTTTAGAATTCTCTAAATCCTAAAAACGGAAACTGAAATCACCAGATCCATAACTAATGAAAGTGCACATCTTGTATTTGGCCCCCAACTTGTTTATTTTTTCCCTATATACATGCACAAAAGCTTGTGAACCAAAAAATTTAAGGAAAGAAAGATTTACCTCTTTTTTGGTCCAAGCTTCCTCTTGTATTCCTCCATCTAGTAAACTTGAAGGCCCATAATTAATCAAATAAACCGTTGTATCAACTACTTCTACCTCAAAAATGTAAGGGCAGTCCAGAATGTATTCTCATACTAAACTAGCACATTCCATGATTGTCCTGTTCATTTTTTATGTAACACCATTCTCCCGATGGTGTTCTGGTAACGCGTTCTTTCTCTACATATCCCATTCACTGAACAATAATAATTGAAATCCTTTCTATCAAGAATCTTCCATTATTCATCAGTCATCTTCGTAGGTATAGACTTATAATCCAACGGTAAATACAAATCTCTTTGATACAGATAATCCTCAATTTACATCTTCCATAATTGATAATTTTGGCCGTCAAATTTCTTTACCTTATATTTATTTTCTTCTACCATTGCTGTAGCTCCCACTCAATCAAAAAACCCTCTGTGAGTAAATCTGGATCAACACACAAAAGCCTCAAACAAATCTCTGATACTAGTTGTTGGGATCAGCACACTAGTTATATAAACAATATATAAGATCTAACCATACATGCAAATAAAAGTGGATATTCTACCATAAGAAATATACAAAACAAGAGACATAAATCAACACCAAATATAATGTGGTTCACCCAGTGTGGGCTACGTCTACCAAGAAATATGCCAATCTATTATCCAAAGCTTTGACAAGATATACAATGAAGATTTACAATCTTCCACTCCTCTTAGATATATAGTACTTTATTTCTTTCAAGCTTTTGCTTCATCACCAAGAATTCTCTCTCTCACCAAATTTTGCAAGTTCTTTCTAATTCTTGTTAATCCTCCTTCTAAACCCTAACTTTTATGCTTATATAGTCATTTATAGACTTAGGGCACTTAGCCATGCAATTACAATCAATAAATATACTTTAATGCTAAAAATAAATCTAATTCCTGAGAGTTAATTAAAACATCCTCACACAGGTAACCGACGTCGGTTAGACCTAACTATCTTCCGGTTCCTCCCTTTCCTGACCGATGTCTTCCCTGGTCCAATGCCGGTGAATCGATGCTGGTTATTGTATTTTCCAGAAAGTTTCCATTACATGCTAAACTAAAATAATTGAGCTCCACAACTCAACAATCTCCCACTTGGAGATTAATTACTGCACCATACCTGTACAACGTCATTCTTGAATCCTTCCTTAGCTTTGTTTCTTCCTCTTCAAGTCTCAAACTTGAAGACCAACAGAAGTGGAGTGTAGCTCCAACTTCTCCTTTGCTAATGGCTTCATTAGCATATCCGTAGGGTTCTTGCTTGTATGAATCTTTTCTAGATTCAACTGTCCATCCTCCAATACATGCCGTATGAAGTGATACCTCAATTGAATGTGTTTCATTCTCGAATGAAACACTGAGTTCTTTGCCAAATGAATTACACTCTGACTGTCACTAAATAGTTTACAATCACTTTTCTCCTTTCCCAACTCTTCCATGAACCTACTCATCCATATCATCTCCTTGCTAGCCTCTGTAGCTGCAACATACTTTGCCTCTTTAGTAGACAAATCCACAACCTTCAGCAATCTCAAAATCCAGCTAACTGTTGTTCCACCTACTGTGAAAATATATCCAGTAGTGCTCCTCCTACCATCCAGATCTCCAGCCATATCTGAATCAACATAGCCACATAATGAAATATCCAAACCTCCATAACATAACTGCATGCTAGATGTCTCTTTCAAATACCTGAGTATCCATTGGACTTCTTTCCAATGCTCTTTACCTGGATTGGCCATATATCTACTCACAACTCCCACTGCCCTGTGCAATGTCTAGTCTGGTACAAACCATAACATACATGAGACTTCCAACTGCTGAAGCATATGACATTCGTGTCATGTATTTGACCTCCTCATGTGATGAAGGACACTGATCTTTTCTCAATTTGAAGTGTCCAGCCATAGGTGTACTAACATGTTTAAAATTTTGTATGTTGAACCTTTCTAACACCTTGTAGATATAATCCTCTTGAGACAAATACAATTTCTTGTTTTTCCTGTCTCTATGTATTTGCATGCCAAGGATTATTTTTATAGCTCCTAAATCCTTCATAGAAAATGTGTGAGCTAGCTTTCCCTTAAGCTCACCAATGTCCTGCATACTAGATCCTACAATAATTATATCATCCACATATAGTAACAAAATAATATAGCTCCCATTTTCAAGCTTCTTGAAATAAACACAATGGTAAGATTCATATCTCAAGTAACCATGCTCATGCATAAAACTATCAAACCTCATGTACCATTTCCTTGGAGCTTGCTTGAGCCCATATAGGCTCTTTTTCAGCATGCACACTAATTTCTCCTTACCCTTGACTTCATACCCAAGCGGCTGCTGCATATAAATATCTTCATCCAAATCACCATGAAGGAAAGTTGTCTTCACATCTAGTTTCTCTAAATGCAAATCTTCTACTGCAACTAAGCTCAATACAGTAAGAATAGATGTCATCTTAAAAATAGGAGAAAATATTTCACCAAAGTGAATACCTGCAATCTGTGTAAATCCCTTTACTACAAGCCTTTCCTTGTACCTTTTCTGTCCACCCTCTTCTTCCTTGATCCTGTAAACCCACTTGTTCTGCAATGTTCTCTTACCTGCTGGCAACTTAACCAAATCCCAAGTCTGGTTCTGTTCCAAGGAGTCAATCTCCTCATCCATGACATGCTCCCACTAGACGTGGGCATTATCCTGCATTGATTCTTCAAAGCTCTCTGGTTAACCATTATCAGTCAATAATAAATAAAATAGAGAAGGTGTAAATTTTTCTGGAAGTTTACTTACCCTTTGTGACCTTCTCACAGGAGTTTGGGGTACTAGAGGCTTAATCTGGACCTCCTGGACATTTGTATCCAAATATGACAGTGACCGAAGCCAGTCACCTCTAACCGACATCAGTTTTGTTAACTGATGTCGGTTTGGATCTTCTGTAACCGATACCAGTTCTGCTGACCGATGTCGGTCAGGGGTAAACTTACACCGGTTATTGTGTAACCCTGTAGGTAATACTTTTAAATCCAAGAGTTCATTTTCATCAATAAACTTCTCAATCAGTCTCATCCTTGGGTACCAAAATTTGATCCCTGTACATTCTCTTTTCATTTCATTCAACATCACGACTCCTAATAATTTTAGAATTCTCTAAATCCCAAAAATGGAAACCAAAATCATCAGATCCATAACCAATGAAAGTGCACCTCTTGGATTTTGCATCCAACTTTTTCTTTTTTCCTTATCAACATGCACAAAATATTCTGAACCAAAAAATTTAAGAAAAGAAAGATCTACCTCTTTTCCGGTCCAAGCTTCCTCTGGTATTCCTCCATCTAGTGAACTTGAAGGCCCACATTTAATCAAATAAACTGTTGTATCAACTGTTTCTACCCAAAACTATAAGGGCAGTCCATAATGTATCCTCATACTTCTAGCATGTTCCATGATTGTCTTGTTCATTCTTTTTGCAACACCATTCTCCTGTGGTGTTCTTGGAACTGTTCTTTCTCTACGTATCCCATTTACTGAACAATAATCATTGAAATCATTGCTACAGTATTCACCACCATTGTCATATCAAAGGACACTTTAACTTATAATTTGATTCATTCTCAACAAGGGCTTTCCATCTTTTAAAAGTCTCAAAAACATCATATTTATGTTTAATACAATAAACCCATACCTTTCTTGTAGCATCATCAATGAAAGTAACATAATACTGGGATCCTCCATGAGAAGCTACCTGAGCTGGTCCCCACACATTTGAGTGTACAAGCTCCAATTTTTGTTCCTTCTTAGTTGCCCCAACTTTGAGAAATCTCACTCTCTTTTTTTTCCCAAAGATACAATGCTCACAAAAATCAAGATCTAAATCTTTCAAATCTGATAACTTACCCTTAGCCTTTAAGATATGCATTCCTTTTTGACTCATATGACCCAACCGATTATGCCACATGCATGCATCTGAATCTGAAGTAGATAATGTAGAAAAAGAATCAGTAATATAGATAGATAAATATAACGTTCCTACCTTCTTACCTCTTGCCACAACAAAATCACCCTTGGTGACTTTCCAAGAGTCTCCTGTAAAAGTAACCATGCAACTAGATTCACCTAGTTACCTTGCAAAAATAAGATTCCTCCTGAGGCTTGGCACATGCCTCACATCTTTCAATACCCATGTATTTCCATTCTGCAATTTTAGATGAACTTCCCCTTTACCAGTAATACTGCAAGGTTCATCATCACCCAAATAAACATGCCCAAAATTACCCTGGACATAATTTCTGAAATAACCCTTATTAGGGGTTGCATGGAAAGAAGCTCTTGAATCTAAAACCCATGATTCAATTCTACAATCTAAAGAAAGAATAAGAGCATCTTGCATTACCTCTGATGCAACAAGATTTGCTTCTTTACCTTTGTCTAGGTTGTTGGTTCTCTTTATCCTTTGACCAACAATCTTTCTTTGCATGTCCTTTCTTTCCACATTTCCAACAAGTAATTCCCTTACTTCTGGATTTAGATCTTCTATCCCTTGACTTTGATTTCTCATTACTCTTACTCTTGGATCTCTCCTTCTTCCTACCCCTGCTTTCTACATTCAAAGCATTTCCAGATGATGATTCCTCTATACTCTTCCTGCGAATTTCTTCATTCAAGATTATACTAACCACATCATCAAACTTCAAAATATTATTAGCAGATGTTGTATTACTAACAACCATTACCAAGTTGTCCCAACTATCAGGAAAAGAACATAAGAATAAAAGTGCTTTTACTTCATCATCAAATGTTATAGCAACCAATTTTAACTATTTGACAATGTATCAGAAATCATTCAAATGACTAGATGCAGATCCACCTTCATACATCGTAGAACTAAATAGTTTCTTCATCAAATAAAATTTATTTGAGAGCACTAGGTTTTTCATATAAATTAGCAAGATATTTCATTAAGTCTACCGTAGAAGCCGCTTCTATAATATTGGAAGCCACAGATGCTGTCAAGCTCAATCTTATAGATCCCAAAGCCTTTCTGTCAAGAATCTTCCATTCTTCATCAGTCATCTTCGTAGGTCTAGACTTCTCATCCAACAGTAAATACAAATCTCTTTGATACAGATAATCCTCAATCTGCATCTTCCATAATTGATAATTTCAGTCGTCAAATTTCTCTACCTTGTATTTATTTTCTTATGCCATTGTTGTAGCTCCCACTCAATCAGAAAACCCTCTGTGAGTAAATCTGTCAACACAAAAAACCCTCAAACAAAGCTTTGATACCAGTTGTTGGGATTAGCACACCGGTTGTACAAACAATATATCAGATCTAACCATACATGTAAAAAAATGGATATTCTACCAGAAGAGATATACAAAACAAGAGACATAAATCAACATCATATTTAACATGGTTCACCCACTGTGGGCTACGTCCACCAAGAAACAAGCCAATCTATTATCCAAAGCTTTGACAAGATATACAATGAATATTTACAATCTTCCACACCTCTCAGATTTCAGTACTTTCTTTCTCTAAGCTTTTGCTTCATCACCAAGAATTCTCTCTCTCACCAAATTTTACAATTTCTTTCTAATTCTTGTTAATCCACACTTATAAACCCTATCTTTTATGCTTATGTAGTCGTTTATAGACTTAGGGAACTTAGCCATGCAATTACAATCAATAGATATACTTTAATGCTAAAAATAGATCTAATTCTCGAGAGTTAATTAAAACTTCCTCACATAGGTAACCAATTCCGGTTAGACCTAACCATTGCCGGTTCCTCCCTTTCCTGACTGATGCCATTCATACCTGACCGATGCCGGTCATGGGTGATTGATGCCGACTACTGTATTTTCTAGCAAGTTTCCATCGCATGCTAAATTGAAATAATTGAGCTCCACAACTCAACAATATTCCACGGTGCGTTGTATTCTAACCATTCCCTCACCCTTATCCTAATAATGCTTCTTACTTAAGTGCTCATACAAATCCAGGTACTCTTCATAATTGTGATTCTTTCCACAAAAAGAGAAAACAACATTCTGAGGAAATTTGACCCATAGTGGTCAGGGGATCTACATGTATAAAAATTTCCATGTGGGAATTCACCTCTTCCTCCACCACAACCTCAGTCTCTAAATCCTCCAAGTTATCCTCTACTTCATCCACCTATATTAGAACACCCTTCATTTTGATTATGATTATGCTATTCACCTTATATCTTATAACTGCTTGTAACACTAGTATGTCAAACACCAGTTTAAATAGCTTCTTGAATTTGATCAATCAACCTATAATTCTCTATGTTATGAGTGGTAGAACTACAAATATTGCAGTAACAGACACATTCTTCTTTATCGCATGCTGTAAAAAGGGGCACCTACTTGAATTGTGTTCCAAGTGACATATCTCACAATCTAACAACATGGATCACATCGATTTACGAGGAAAACTATCCTTAGTATGTCCTTATACTTCACAATCCATGCGCCAAATAACACTGCGCGTCTCATGAGATGAATTAATTGATATTTTTTCTAACTATTTTTCCATAGACGTAATCTGAGCTTCAAGAAATGAAGTAACACCAGTATCTATGATTCCGACTGCCTCGGTGCATAAAGCTACCTCAAGCACCTCACACAGATTTGTATAAGTATTATGTGAAAGCAACCTTATTAAAGGAGTGATTAGACCTCCAATGAACCATTGAGCATGATGAATTGGGTGAATATCATAAGATAAATTTGATAAAAGGGTTTTAAATCGTGCTTCATATTCCCTCATGCCCTCATCCATGCCCTGTTTGATGTCCTTCAACGTGGTGATGCTCTTTTTCTCAAATTTAGGTATGTGAAAATCCTTCAAGAAATCATCATGCAACGTGGTATAGTCCACACAAGTTTGGTTTGGATCATATTTCCTATACCAGCTATGTGTGTGCCCTTGCAATGTAGTTGTAAACTGGCTTGTGTTTCGTTTGGGGGCTATGATCCATTTCCCATGCCATAGTATTTCACACATATGAACATGTTCAGTGGCATCCTCAATTCCCTTGTATTCTAGAAGATGAAGATACATCTTGAAATATAATTTATAGGGTTGGTGTGGACCTTGCCCACAAGATCCAGAGCATGTATTCCCTCTTATGTTTCCTCTGCCTCCAGAACCATCAGATCCACTTGATTCTGAACCACTTGATCCTCCTGATCTGTCCCCTCTGAAAGGAAATGAACCATAGGATGTGCTGCCTTGTGTTCCAATAGTCATGCTAAACTAAACTCACACATTCTATAAATTTTTACTACTTCATGACATGTTATTAATGTTTTGTGTTCCCATACTCTGTGTAAAAGATGCACCGGTAAACATACCTCCCTAACTTTTGAATAATGAAGATGATGACTTCCTCGCCATAGATGATGACATTATTTGATTTACTCCTGAAATTACTGGAAACTGAAATCTACTTATTTCCACCGAAGTACCTACACTAGCTTGATTCTTACTATCTGTCTCAGAAAATAGAAAACCAAGAGCAAGGGATAGGTCGCTAGGTGGGATCCAACGTGTACACACGACACTTGCAGTTTCAACCAGAGTGCTCTCATTAGAAGATGAAGAGGGTTCTCTTCCATGTTTACCCAAATGGGGGAGTTCCAGATGCTTTGGCTCCATGTCTTCTACGTGAGCTCCAAATCCTCAATGAGTCATCTCTCTCTGCAAAACCATTCTTTTCGTAATTTTTGGTTGTTTCTCTAGGTCCCTCTCACACACTTCATTAAGCATTAAACTGCCTCTCTTCTCTCTACCTTTCTATCACTAGGTCCACCATCCTTCACCACACCTGCTCTTGACCCTACACATGGTGGGGTTTATCTAACCATAAGACATCATTCCAAATCTAGAGTCATGATCAAGATCTTAATCGCCAAATGAATGTCATACAAATACGATCCTCTCGGATCACATAAGAACTGGAACTCAACAACCTATGTAAAAGAATAAGTAGACACTGCGTAATCCAAAATATAGCTATTTAAAACATCACTCCACCAATAATCCACATCACATTTCCAAGTCAGATTAACATCATGTAAATTCTGATAGTCTTCCTACATCCAAACAAATGCTCTATAGCTACAACTTTTCTTAGACACGTATGTTAAAAACCAATTGTATAAATATATAGGAAAATAACTAAAGAATGTATCATAAAGCTCGTCATATGGATTATGGTCAAACCACACACGTGTATCAAAATTAGGTCCAATGTTAAATCTAGGAACATACTCTTCCTCTAAATCCTATACCCAATCTTCAATATTAGCTATGGTTAAGCAGTAAATCTTCATCATGCAACATCCTGAAAAACGAATGAAAAAGAGGTCTCAGCAACGAAACCAAAATGTAGTCTTTTTTTATCACTTATCCTGAACTGAGTGCTCACCCGAAGCATGCAAGGGTACCATGTTCCTCTCTTATGTTAGTTTTTTCAAGGAGTTAGCATCATCATACATATATTCCAGATTCATAACAGATAATTAAGTAGACTACAAATCATAAACTAGATCTAAATCTTTAACATATGCAAGATTTACTTAAACTAGAATCAACATTAACTTAACCATGGATGAACTAGTACCAAATGTGTAAATAATCAATATCCAGCCACAATGTTCCATTATATTAATTACTGCTAAACACATAAGCTTCTTACATACATAACAATGTCACCATAAGTTACACGCTCTCATGAACCAGTAACATAACACTAACAATAATATTTATTCCAAACATATGCAAATCAATACATATTTATAGGTGTGGTGATGTTCCCTTCACCTCCTATGCACCTCTAAAAATAGGCTACATGCTAAGAATAGTTGTGCACCCTACATGATCAACATTAGTGTCCTCATCGTATGATTATTCACTGTCAAAAGTTTCAATGTTTTCAAGAGGGATGATCTAGTTGAATTAATCAAGGGATTATCATATTTAGCCATTGGTTTAGAGAGCTTATGAGAAGATGGAGGAAGATCAGTGTGCTCAAGAGGACTAAAACAACCACTACAGGTGATGGGAATAAAAATAAGGCCTTGAAGCAAGGTAGGGTTCAAGTGAATGGGTTTACTAAATGATTTAATATAATTTGATTGAAATCCTATTTCAGTGTAACTTAGTGTAACAAATAATATTCAGATGGTAAAATATAGTAATGTGTAAGAAATATGCATTCAAAGATGTAAAACCCTAATAAAATGAGAGAGTAAGATGAATTAGTTGGTTCCGTGAGACTTGGAAATGATCGAGATTGTGTATATGTTGGAACAATTTGAAAATAGTGTCACAAAGGCTTGATGAGGGTTCAAAACTCTAGGAGTGTATGGGGCAGAAGTGCCTGAAGGAGAGTAGGAGTGCCTGAAGGAGGTAAGGAGTGCCATAGGTGTTAGTGACTGATATGAGTGCCTGTGTATTCTCAGATGCCAAAAATTTAGTCTTGTGTGGGTCATAAGATCTTCATTGTTATTCTCTCTTTGTCATTTTAGTTTTGCTATTAGGTTTTCAGTCACACCTGTAACCTACATAACAAATGACTACCTATACATTCCCACAAACCATATCAAAGATAATAAAAAGATGCAGAATGGGGAGTCAGACTAACCTCTTCGGTCACATGAAGAGTGAACTTATGAAATATTTCTACACTACATCTCAGACTCCATGTAGTTCTCCATGTGTGTGTATATCAATGTTCCATGCCCTAGGTTTCCCTTGTGCAAGTTACAAGATGATGTCGGGCTAGATTTAGGTTTTCCATAAAATATAAAATGTGTGTGATGGAATAGAATCCCCTCTTATGCAGTGTATGTAGATTAATGTTTCCCTTGTCCCTTGTATGAATGTGCTAGATGTATGCTTTGTAGTGCTCTTGTGCCTTTGTAAAATCTTAGGTGGTGATAGATAATGCTTCTTATAGTTATTTTTACCTTTAATTGAGAGAATTAAATAATTATATATATATATATATATATATATATATGATTCCCTTGTTTGAATGTCGTAATTGACAATTGAAAGGACAACCCAAAGTATTAAAATGTGATTAAGAAGCGAAAAGTACCCAAAAGAGTAAGAAGTAGAAAGAGAGGGATAAGAACGCTTGGGCACTTCTATCCTAACTAGGTGCTAGAGTTTGAGGCCATCAAAAGGTAAATCAATCAAGTGCCAACAAAGTTGTAAGATGTGTAAAGCTAGTAAATTGCAAGAGATAAAGCAATCAAAATGCCAAAAGTAGTTTTCAACCACTAGTTGTCTTACTTAGGAATCATGTATACATTAGTATGCTTCAAGACATATAAATGTACCCAAGTGCATAGAATTTGTGTCTACATGTAGATCTCACTAATGATTGTGTTGAGGTATACATGGATGATTTTTCAGTCTATGGAGCTACTTTTCAAGAATCTTTGAACAATTTAAAGAAAATGTTAGCAAGATGTGACCAACACCAACTCTCCTTAAGTAATGGGATTTTTAATTATGCTTGATCAAGGAATTGTTTTGGGTCATCATATATCTACTAAAGGTATTCAGGTTGATGTTAAGAAAATATAAATCATTAACTACTACCCCATTTTTGAGAGGACCCAATTACGAGCATCATTTTTATATCCATAACGATACATCTAATATTGTAATGGGGGCAATACTTAGTCAAAAATATGAATAAGAACAAATATATGGAGTTTAATTCATTAGAAAAAATTTGACCCCTATAGAGAAAAATTACACCACAACCGAGAAAGAGTTTTTGGATAATGTTTACTCTCTTAAAAAATTCATACATTATTTTATTAGCAATAAAATATTTGTATACACACACCATTCAACAATAATGTGTTTGATGAATAATATACTACTGGGGGAAGGATTATCAGATGGTTACTCCTTTTGTAAGAATTTGATCCAACACTAATTGATAAACAAGGGAAAGCCAATGATGTTGATGATTTTATTTTAAGGTTGAATGGTTCAGGTGAATAACAGGTTATTGAAGACCATTTTCCATATGATCACATGTTTATAATTTCAGTACACTCACCATGGTTTGTTGATATTCCCAACTATCTAAGCAGAGGGAAGTTTCCACTTTATTTTACAAGTAAAGAAAGGAAATATTAGTTAGAAACAATGTTACCTATACACATTGTAATTGTGTGTTAGAGAAGATGAGGTGTATGACATCATAAGAGATTTCCATGATAAACGAGGAGGAAATTATTTAGTTAAGAGGATGATTCCAAAAATCCTTGGAGCTGGATACTATTGGCCTTCATTGCATAAGAATGTCAAACTATACATCTGGTAATATGATGCATGTAAAAGGATGGGGAAACCTACTTTTTTCACTTAAACACCCTTTATTAAAAAAATACAAAAAAGTGTATTCCAAAAACTCAAAATAGCGTACACACTAACCATGAGTCTTTTCAAATGTAGGGATGGAGAACCAAAAATCAAAAGGATACATATTTAGTGAGTAAGGTGCATTTATTCCTCATGACTATGACTTTTTATTTATAAAACATCACATGTATTTGATTTAATGAATCAATGAGAAAAAGGATAAGAAGCAAATCAAATTGATCGTGGCATAATAAAAATTATTTAGGCATAAATGATTGACATCAATGGTTAGGGTAGTGATATCACGAATAATCATTTTAATCATGTCATATTTAACTTTAGTATCCTTGAAGCATGTCAAATAACTACATAAAAAATTATTGGGACATCACTCATGCACAATTCAAATTACGTAGTGAACGAAGAGTTGGTTGAAAAATAGTGCTCCACAAAGAAGAGGTTATTTTATGAAAAATTCAATATTATTCCAAAGATTTTCCCCTACTAACATCTATAAGATGAGACAAAAGAATAAATTAGATCCCGAGTCACCACCATTGCTCCTCCAAAAAATTGTGGTCACATAAATATTCCAGGAAGCAAGTTGGTTAAATTTTCTCAATTTTTTTTAAGGATATGACTCTAAGTTGGTTGAAGAGTTCATCTTGAATTTTGAAAAATTCCACACAAAGGATAGAGAAATGAAAATTTAGGTTAGAATCACTGTTATAAGTGTCAAAAGTGGTCTCCCTAACTTCGGAATCAAAGTATCAAATCCTTATTCTATTAAAGGCCTCATTTAACTCTTTTCTGATGATGATGAGACGTTACCTGACATTATACTTAGGCACCAATGGATTCAGAAGGGGACAAAGAGGGAAAACATTTCTGAACCATGGAAATATGTTGCTTCCTTTATTATCAAATATTTCACTTGTGATGGGCAACACTCTTTATTAGGAGGGGATGCAATGAGACTTTTGATTCACTTAAAGCAAGGGACAAGGCATTCAGAGCTCAAATTTAACCTTCCATGGTTTTTGTTTGATGTCATCTATACCATGTCCATAAAAACCATCAGAGAAAAGCCTCACTAAAGCTCCATGGGTCAAAGCACATAAGTGTGTCCCACATTTTTTCACTTTTTATACCTCTAAACACACAAAGTTTTGACATCAATGAAATTGTAGAGGCAATAACTACAAAAATACATAGAATTTAAAAATGTTGTAAACTAGTGAAATGTTGCATTTTGAATGTATAAGGTATGTGGATTTTTTTTCTTATTTTAGTTATTTATTTCAAAGGTTGTTTCTTATTTATAGTAGAGCGACAGTGCGCCAATTTTTTTAATGTAGTCAAAACATATTTGCTTATTACGAAGTTATATATATATATGATAGGCTTAATTATCTATTAAATGGTTATTTGTTTGGATTTGTTGGATATATATTTAATTTTTAATTAAATTTTTAGTTAATATATTATTCAATTTAGATATGTATAGATGTTTATGGTGATATATATTTTTATTGATTTCAAAATTATTTTGTTTCATAATCGTAACGAAAAAATTAAAATTTAGTAAAATATATGTTTTCAATTTTTTGGACATGATTTACTATTTTTCATAGTCTCTCAAATGAGACGTACTCAATTTCTTAAAATACCATAGTTTAGAAATAATTTTATAAAAATTAGTAAAACCCATATTTTACGATCAAAAGTATATTTTTGGAAAGATTGTACAAAAATAAATTTATGTTTAAATATCATAATTTAATTCACTATTTAGACCTAAACACGTGGCATCTAAAGTGGCATATTTAGGCCTATAATTTCCCTCCAAGTGGATTAAGGGAAAAATAGGCCACATAGGTATCATCTAGGCTCTACATAAGGGGGTTTGCTTAAACCCACTTTAGGAAAAGGTGTAGTCTTGTTTTTATCCACAATAGCCCAAGGCGGGATGACACATCACTCAGTCTAAACTAAGTGCTCACTCGAAGCGTGCAAGGGTAATAAGTTCCTCTTTTAAGTCAGCTTGTTTAAGGAGTTAACATGACCATACATATATTCTAGATTCATAACAGATAATTAAGTAGACTACAAATCATAAACTAGATCTAGATCTTTAACACATGCAAGATTTACTTATACAAGAATCAAGATTAACTTAACCATGCATGAACTAGTACCAGATGTGTCAACAATAAATATCTAGCCACAATATTCCATTATATTAATTACCATAAAACACATAAGCTTCTTACATACATAACAATGTCACCATAAGTTACGTGCTCTCATTAACCAACAACATAACACTAACAATAATCTCAATTCCTAAACCATGCAAATCAATACATATTTATAGGGGTGGGGACTTTCCCTTCACTGCCTATGCACCTCAAAAAATAGGCTACATGCTAAGAATAGCCTTGCGCCCTACATGATAAATACCAAAGCATGCAAGCTCACTAATAAAAAATTATCTAATAGTATAGTTGTCTAATCATATTAATAGCCTCAAAACTATGCATGGTGCTTGATCTTTCAATTATCCAAAAATAGATTTTGTGTGCTCCTCAAGTCTCCATACAAAACGTGCTCCACACTCCATGTCCATAATTAGTCTTACATTGAAAACGACTAGGTCCTGACTTGCTTTCCTGGGCGCGCCCTGTCTCCATGCATCCAATCCTTCTGCACCTTTCATACTTAGGCTATAATTCATTAGCCCAACATAAGGGGATTTAGGTGAACCCCCTTTTTAATGACAAGCCAAATTAAGAAAATGGGATTCATGCAAAGGGGGTGTTCTCCCAAACACCTCTCAAATTATTGATGTGAAATTTAGTGGGTCACGTTTTTGGCCCACCAAGTGAGACAACAAAGACTATGAGGTAGTGATTTTTTATAAAGAGATGCTTTGAGAGTAGTGTGGAGACAAACCAAAATGGTGGTATTCTATATTGGATTGTTGGTGCACTAGTGCGATCGCCAATGTTCTCCTGTGCCATGGTGTCCACATTTTGTTGTGCCTTGACACCCACATTTTGATCTACTTCCTCTCCTTCCTCAGGTTCTTTATCTGTGCATGCAGGGCATACTATAGTTTCCATGGAGATCCAAAA
Source organism: Taxus chinensis (assembly GCA_019776745.2). Taxonomy (NCBI): domain Eukaryota; kingdom Viridiplantae; phylum Streptophyta; class Pinopsida; order Cupressales; family Taxaceae; genus Taxus; species Taxus chinensis. Next base: position 367,627,861 of record CM034155.1, read on the forward strand.
GGAGTAAAACCTATCTACATAATGCAACTATGATGGGAAAATATAAAAAATGATGAGAAGTTGATTCCAAACATATAATTAATTGATGTAAACAAAATGAAACTTATAAAATTTATAATACCATGTAAGAATGGTAAAAAGAACAAATATCTAGTGAATAAGAAACCTCAATACATGTATTGTTCATTACATGTGCACACATATAAAATATTAAAGAAATAAAATACATGTTTAAGTTTATGTTGAAATAACTTCCTATTTCATATAAAATCTCAAAAATGTAAGATAGTTAATGCCCCCTTTAGATGGTTATAATACCAATAAATAAGAGATCAATTTGTTGGGGTGATAATGTCAAGTGAGATTAGCCACTTGGGAACACCCCAACATGATTTCAACTTGTCTAATCAAAATTTAATATGTGAAGTCTTTCACACTCAAAGAGTGAAGCGGTTTGACTGGTAAAGTAGTCTGATTGATTCACCCACCCAATTTATTGGGTGATCCCTCTTGGGATTGACCATGTGACTGTCTACAATGACTATGCAAGCTTGTATTAAAGGTTGAGAGCTATCTATAAGATGGTATGGATGTATGACTAATGAACTGATTGTATTAGCTATTGAACAAGAACAAAAAAATGATACATAGCTCTGCAGATGTGTAAAAAATAGATAAGGAGCAAAGTGTAAGTGCTGGGTGAAATTGTATTAGATTCGTAATAAAAGACAATGCTTTACCAGTGGAGTTTTTCCTTCGAGTTTCTCGACATAAATCTAGTGTTATCTATCTATTTCTCTTGTTTTTATTTACTTTCAATCTCTTGCTCGTTTAGCTCTATTATCTGCTCTCTAGTTCAAGTTATTTCTTTGTCTAATTGATTGTACATCATAATATATAATTCTCGGCCTTTAATGGTGGATATGTGATCCGTAGATCTCAGTTTCCCTGCTAAATCTAACATAGTATCAGAGTTGGTGATTGTGTGAGTGTAGGATTGATTTAGAAGCGTTTTAATTTGAAAGGGCGAAGAAAATTTGAATTTATTGATGGATCTACAAAATCTAAAAGTTCCACAGTTGTGTTCAAGCTAACCAGGTTTAAAATTCCAAGTTCTGCTTAAATATTACTTGAAATATTGATTAAAAATGGGTGAAATGGATGTTTAGATCATGTTTAAGCTTTTGTTTGCTTAGATCTTTGCCTCTGCTTTCATTTCATTACTTTATAGCTTGAATATGTCATCTACGAGATATTTTTCTACTTTTCCCGCTGTAAATAGTAGTTACAATCATTTTTTGAATGTGGATCCAAAATATTTATTTAGATCTAGTTAATTTGAGGCTTTTAAGTCCATTCTAGTGGTAAAAATATTTATTTTTTTCTAGTTTTTTCTTTGTGAAGCTTGGACCAATCGTTTGGTGCCATTTGTCTTCACATTTCCATCTTTTATTATATTTTTTCGCTAGTTTTACCTTTACGAAGCCTGGGCCAATCATTTTGTGCCATATGGCTTAATATTTCTGGCCTTTTTCATTTTTTCGAAGATTGGGCCAATAATATTGCTCCACATATCTTCCCTATTGTTCTTTTCATGTTTGCAAAGCCACACACACTCTTAGAGTGCCAAATGGATTCAATCTGACATCTTTCTGTCTTTATGAAGCTTGGGCCAATCGTTTTGTGTCATCTAGCTTCACCCTGATAAACTTATTTGACTTCCTTTGAATGTGAAGCTTGAGCTAATCATATTTATCCAAGTGGCTCTGTATTCTTCTTTTTCAATCTTCTTTTAACTTGTTTATGACAGTTGTGAAGGGTAGATCAATATAACAGCTCCAAGTATCTTTTCTGTCGCATTTTTTAGATTTACGAAATCTGATAGAATTGCTCTACATTTCGTATTTTTCAGTTGTTCATTTGTGACATTAGTTATCTAATTAAAATTAGACACCTTTTTGCATTTTTCAGTTTTTGTTAGTCTTGCAAAATGTGAGCCATTTAAAAGGCTCCATGTATCTCTTTTGACTTAGTCTTTTTTGATTGCACTGCAAAGTGTGATTTAATATCATTTGGACACATATATTTCTGTCATTTTTTTGGCATACTTGCGAAGTGTGAACCACTCGCATGTTGACACATTTTTTTAGCTCTCCATGTGTCATATTCTATTTTGTTCGTGGTTTTACCATCGTTTTCTTTGTACCACAACTTCCAATTTTTTTTCTTTTGAGTCTATGATCTGTGAAGTCTAAGCTAATTAAAAATTGACACATATTCTTTCTTCTTAGACTTGTTAGAATTTTTCAGACTTGCGAAACATGATCCAATTACTTTTTGACACATATTCTAATTATGTCAGGGTGTTAGTATTTACTTTGACTTTGCTAATTAAATCGTGACACCTATCTTATTTTTTTTAGACCCAAACTTTGTTTCAAGTTTGGTTTATAAATTGTTTAAGCCATTAACTTTTTGACAAGTGGCTTGTTTGACTTAGACTTTACTGTCGTGTTGTGTCAGAATGAGAAATGTGATCCAATTAATTGAAGACATGTGTATACAGTTTTTTCTTTTAATTATTTTTCAGTCAATATTATTAGCTGCATTTGTGAAATGCAAGCTAATTGAAAAGTGACATGTGTATTTACTTTATTTTAAAGATACGTGTATTGACACATGTTTTTTTTATCTTTTGTTGTAGTTTTTTGAATTGGTTTTGGACCCGAAGAGGCTTTAACTTTAATTTTTTAAAACGCCGCGTTCTCTCGAAGATCTATTTTGAAGCCGACACGTGCCTCACTTTTTATTGTTGATTTGTGCCACGTGTTGACACCCATCTAAGTTGTTTAATAACTTATTTTACTTATTAAAGAAGCTCGTTTTGAGCTTGTGTAGCTAGGTCTTTTAGCTCGCCCCTTTGAGTTGATAAATTAATCGTCGAGATTTCTTTGTTTCGCAGGATTTCTAATTTGTCTTTATACCACAGATTCTAGGTTAGACAGCTCATCCTTTATCTTGTCAAGCCAAGTTCCTAAAGAACTCGTCGAGCTCTTGTAACTTGACCCTGACTCTGTTATACAAATTTGATCTAAATTCGACCAATTTAAGTCATTTTAAGAACAAATCTAGCTATTTTTAAAGATTTGATGAAATGTGCTATGATCTTAAGTTTATAATTAATTAATTAATTAGCTAATTTTCTTGTTAAAATAGTCTATAACTGGAACACGACCTAGCCCTATTAAATTGATTGAGAACTTGATCAATTCAAGATAATTTTTTTAATTAAATTTGAGCTATTTACATTTGTATAACAAATTAATCGATATGTAGACATTTCTTTGTCTTTATTTATCTTCTTTGAGTCATTTTCTAGCTATATTTGTCTTTATTTACCATCTGAGCATCTAAAATGGCTAGTTTTTTTTCAATGGATAAGTCTTAAATCTTGAATACAACTAACTATAGCATTTGGAAAGTGCATTTGAAATCTTGTTTTATGGCTAGAAAACTCTGGGATATAGTGACTAGTATTAAAAACCATCCCACATGAAGACAAGCTACCCCTGAAAATATTAACTCCTTTTCTCAAAGATCTCAAGAAACTCTATCCATTCTGTTGCAAAGCATGAGAGATGAGTTATTGATGTATGTATGCCATTTAGACTCACCATTAGCTACATGGAAGCAATTAGAGACCATGTATAAAGGAAGTAGGTTGTCTAAGATCATTGAGCTTGTTCTAGAACTCTCTACAACACCCATGAAAGGGGATGAGAAAATTGTAAAATATCTAGCTAAAATTAAGAACATTAAAGCTCAAATAAATGGTTGTAACTATGAATTGTTTCAAGATAAGATACTGTATTTCATAATTCAAATCAATATTCATGAAAATTTCAGACATTACATCTCAATCCTCAATTCTAAGTATCAAAATGAGAATGATTTTCCTGATCTAGAAACTTTGTCTTCTTTGTTGATTTAAGAAGAGAGAGTCATGGATAACTTTGATTCAAAAGAGACTGCTTCTCAAGATTTATTCTCTCAAAATCATAAGCCTTCTCATACTAGACATTTTAATCCAAATTAGAATTATAGTATTAAATTTAGATTTAAAACTAATCCTAAGACTAACACTGTTAAAAGAAATAAGTCATTTAAAGTCAAATTTAATGGAACTTGTAATAAATGTAGAAAAAATGGACACAAATAAGTTGATTGCAGAGTAAAAAATAATAAATAAGTCAAGAATGCTAAGAACAACAAGCCTAATAATTTTAAGAAAAATCAGAAGCAAAATCAAGCAAATGTAGATGAGAAGTCTATTGCCCTATATACATCCCTTTCAACGTTAAATAATGATGAATGGATTCTTGATAATGGTGCCTCTAGGCACATGACTTTCATTCCTAATATCCTTTCAGATATGGTCAAATGTGAAGAGAATATCTATCTAGGAGATAACTCTATCATTAGAGTTGAAGGTTGTGGCAATGTTAAGCTATCAAATGCTGTAATTAGGAATTTCTTGTATGTCCCTAAATTGAAAAAGAATCTTTTTTCTTGCTCTCAGCTAACTAAAGAAAACCATAAAGTTGATTTGCCACAAGAAAAGTGGTATGTAAAAGATAAATTCAATAATGTTAGTGCTTCTCATATCCAAAAGAATGGCTTGTATATCTTTGATGGTTTTGTCTCTGAATCATGTTTTGTTTCCTCTTCTAAGAATGATATTATGCTATGACATGAAAGAATTGGTCATGTAAAATTTAAGAGTATGTATGATATGTCTAGACTAAATCTTGTTGTTGGTCTTCCTAAAATAAAATCATAACATGAAACTTGCGAAATTTGCCTACGTGGTAAGCAACATGCTCAACCATTTCACAAACATCATGATCCAAATTCCTCTCAGTTATTAGAACTGATCCATAGTGATGTAAGAGGTCCACTTGAGGTTCCTTCTCTCATTGGTGCATTGTATATTGTTTTTTATTGATGACTATTCTAGAATGACTTGGTCTTATTTCATTAAGAAGAAGTCTGATGTCCTATCTAAATATCAGGAATTTAAAGCTCTAGTTGAGAATACTTCAAATATGAAAATCAAGAGAATTAGGACTGATAATGAAGGGTGAATATGTCAGAAAATGATTTGATGAGTTTTGTGTGTCATGTGGAATTCAAAGAGAATTGACCACTCCCTATTCCCCTCAACAAAATGGCATTGTAGAGAGAAAGAATATGACTGTCTTAGAAATGGCTAGGACTATGATTCATGCTTCCAATGTGCCTAAATTCTTATGGGCTAAAGCTATGAACATTGTTATCTATATTTTAAATAGACTACTTATAAAATATCTTCATCAAGCTACTCCTCGTGTAGTATGGAAAAATAAAAAACCAAATATCTCTCATCTAAGAATATTTGACAGTCCTACTTCCATCTTCATTCCAAAAGCTAAAAGGAAGAAGCTTGACCCAACCTCCTTTACTTGTATTGTTTTTGGATATGGCTGTAAAACTAAATTTTTGAGAGTATATTATCTATTTAAGCATGAAATTTTTGAAAACACAAATTTTCAAGTCTTAGAAACAAATTTCTCTGTTGATTCTAATGAACCCTCCTCTACTACTCTAGAGATAGATACTGATAATCCTCCTACTTACATTATGGAAACTGAAGTTAAAGAGGTCGATTATCCTAATTTAGATATGATGGATATTGACGGGGAGTCATCCCAAAATGTCTTGCAACCTAAGATTCCTAGATGGGCTAAAAATCTTGTTTAAAACTCTCAGCCTGATTATCTTAGAAAACTAACTAGAAGTCAACATACCTGCCATGCCTTAATGACACACTATGAGGTAGAACCAAAATAATTTGAAGAAGCATCTCAAGATGTTAGATGGCTTCAAGCTATGAAGGATGAATACAATGCTTTAATAAAAAATGACACTTGAGAATTAGTACCTACTCCTTCTAAGAGAAGCATTGTAGGATCTATGTGGTTATCCAAAATCAAATACAACTCTCTAGGAGAGATCAAAAATTTCAAAGCAAGGATAGTAGCTCGTGGTTTCACTCAAAAAATAGGTATTGACTATGTTGAGACGTTTTCTCCTGTTGTTAAGATGACTATTGTAAGAGTTATTCTTGCATTAGCCATCCAATATGGTTGGGAGATTCATCAAATGGATCTCAAAAATGATTTTTTAAATGGTGACTTAAAAGAAGAAATCTATATGAGTTAGCTTAAAGGATTTAAGGATCTTGAGAAGGAAATTTATGTATGTAAGCTTAAAAATTCTTTGTATGGTCTTAAACAAGCTCCTAGCTCTTGGTATGCTAAAATTAACTGTTTCTTTCAAGACCTTGGCTTTACTAACTTCTGTTCTGATAATGATTTATCTTTTAAGTTTGATAACAATCATATTATCATTATTGTCTTGTATTTTGATGATCTTTTGATCACTAGCAGTGATAAAAGTCTAATTGTAAAAATCAATCAAAGATTAAAACAACGTTTTGAAATGACTGATTTAGGTTTATTAAATCATTTTCTTGGCATGATTATCATTCAAGATCATAACTTTATTGTTGCATCTTAATATTAGTATGATTTTAATTTTCTTAAGAGATTTAACACGGTTGATTGTAGGCCTTCTGCCATTCCTATTGAAGTTGGTGTTAAGTTTGATCCTAAACCAACTTGTAATAAATTTGATCCTACTCTTTATAGGAAACTAGTTGGTAGTTTGATCTATTTGATTGTTACTAGACCTGCTATTTCTTATGTAGTAGGAGTAGTGTCAAGATTTATATAAGAACCTTATGAGGATAATTGGAAAATGGAAACAATTTTTTTTGAAATATATCAAAGGAACAATCAATTTTGGTCTTGTTTATTCTTCTAATGATGAAAATTTATTTGGTTATTGTGATTTTGATCATACTGGTGATGTTACAGAAATGAAGTCTACATCTAGATATCTTTTTAATCTTGGTATAAGTTCCATCACTTAAATTAGAAAAAATCAAGCAACAATGTTTATCTCTTCTATTGAGGTAGACTAAATGAGTGTCATGGAAGTTGTTAAAGAAGCTATGTGGCTGAAAAGACTGTTGCCTGAGTTGCACATGGATGTCAAAGGGAGTACTACTCTTCTATGTGATAGTTAAAGCTATAATGATCTTGCAAAGAATCTAGTTCCACATCAAAGGACAAATTATATTGAAGTTCATATGCATTTCATCAAAAAAAGTCCTTAACGGTGATATTGATTTCTAGTTCTATCCAACTGAAGATTAAGTTGCAAATATCTTCACAAAATCACTATGTTCTATCAAGTTTTACAAGTTTCATGCCGTGTTAGGCCTATCAAAGTTTTCTTTTAGGGGGAGTGCACATGACAATGCCACCTCTTAGCGGCATGTTCAAACTTCCAACACTTCCTCCAGTTGCAATAAGTAAACATGTCACTATTTTGTGAAGTTACTTGGAAATCCCAATGAAGCTTCAGTTATGGGTATTCCTTAGTTTATAAAATGATCCTTAGTCTACTGTAAGTCTTCATATTGTAAAGCATTGGTCTTATGAATCTGTTTTTGGGAAGATCTATGGATTTCCCTCGTTGGCATGCTAAGCATGAATCACTGTTGTTGATTCATGGGTCTAAAAATTGGCATGTCTAATTGTTTTCTCCCACTTAACATTAAGGGGGAGTGTTGGGGTAATAATGTCAAGTGGGATTAGTAACTTGGGCATGTCCCAACATGATTTCATCTTGTCTAATCAAACTTTAATATGTGAAGTCATTCACACTCAAAGAGTGAAGCAGTTTGACTGGTAAAGCAGTCTGACTAATTCACCCACCCTATTTATTGGGTGATCCCTCTTAGGATTGACCATCTGAATGTCTACAATAGCTATGTAGGATTTTATTAAAGGATACGAGTTTTCTATAGGATGGGTTGGATGTATGACTAATGAAACGATTGTATTAGCTATTGAACAAGTAAGAAAAGAAGATACATAGCTCTGCAGATGTGTAAAAATAAGCTAAGGAGTGAAGTGTAAGTGATTAGTGAAATTGTATTAGATTCATAATGAAAGATAGTTCTTTACCAGTGTAGTTTTCCCTTCAGGCTTCTCCACTTAAATATAGTGTTATCTGTCTCTTGCTCTTGTTTTTTATTATTCACTCTCTAGTTCAAGTTATTTCTTTGTCTAATTGGTTGTACATCATAATCTATATTTTTTGTCCTTTAATAGTGGATTTGTGATTTGTAGATCTCAATTTCCCTGTTGAATCTAACACAATCAATCTCGATCAAAATAAATAACATTCATCCATAACATGTTCATATATATATATATATAAATTTAATTTAAACTGAATTAAATCTAATTATAGAGTAACTATTGTAATATGTGATATACAAATGCTAATGTACACTAAAGACACAAACAAACAAGCATGTAAAATGTTAAACCCTAAGCAAGAGAGGGAGATTGAAAGACTTAGTTGATTTCTAAGAAAAATGGAAATTATCTGGGTAGGTAAAATGCTAAAACAAACTATAGAAAACATCATAAATGCTCACTGTAGGTTCTGGAACTCAAAACGGTGTAGGATAGGGGCAACTACATGAGGAAAGGGGAACCTGGGATGTGGCAACTAGATTTGGGTGTTGGTGGCCATGAAAATTCTTAGGATCTGATATCTTTTTTTATGAAAGGGTTTCACTTCTGATTCATGTTTGTTTCTTGAGATTCACTCCTTGATTTCCGAGGGTACCTGTAACCTTCAAAACAAGATTTATGCTTGCACATGTCTACAAACCACATCAAATCTAATTAAAATATGTAGAATGTGGAGTCAGACTGAAGGAGAGGACCAAATACTGGTATGTATATCTGATAAAGGATACATGCATGGGGTATATGATGTGCATGGTAGAAACCAAGGCACATGTAAACAATGTGGTCTAGTAAAAAGTGTTAGTATAAAAGATAACATGTAAGAGAAGATAATGTAACAAACAAGTAGTAAGACCAAATGGATAATGAAAAATGGGTTTCATAAATGGGAGATCACTCACAATGTCACAAGATAATGAGGTCCGAAGTGGCCAACAACATACAATGATCAAGCAATACATATGACATAGCTCACTAACACTAACAAATAATAGAAATCAATGGAAAGCAAGTAGTGGCAAAAAACCATGGTTGTATATATCTTGTAAGGAAAATACTACACATGACACACACATTAGTATGTTAGAAATATAATTAGTATGTTAAAGCATGCATATATAAATGGAAAGTAAGTACTAGGAAGAATAATTAATGAATGAAAAACTTAGTAAAACCTGTAATGTGTGAGAGTGGTAAAGGTAGATGCCCCCATGAGCCTTGATATCTTGCAAGGAGCTATAAGAGATATGCATTCACATCTAGAGACCAAGTGAATGTGCATGTGTATATGATAAATATAATGACATGGTGAGTATTCATATAACATAGTAATTAAAGTGCAACATGTAAGTAGAAAAAACTAGCAAGAGTAAATGCAACTGAGATATGCAAATTTTATGTGAGTGTGATGGTGTGATATGCAAGGTGTGAACATGATATGAGAAAAATTTCATCCAGTGGATTTGTATGAGATGAGGTTAATTTAGAAATTCACCCTCAACAATCAAGAATGAACCATATAACAAGAGTGTGTCATATAGAAATGTGTTGTGTGAGAATATATGCTAGAAAGATGTATCGTGAAGTGTAGAGCATTAAGTGTGTAGGTGTTGTGAGGTTCATTTAGGAAGTGGACCCAAAATATTCAACTGTGAACCGTAACACGAGAGTGCATCATATGGTAATGACAATACAATGTGTATACCAAAGTTGTAAGAGTGCTTAGAAATATTAGTCATGAAGCACAAAGCGTGAAGTGTAGTGGCAGATGCTAGAGACAATTGATAATGTTGGAGAGGGGGAAGAAAACGTGATGCCCCCAAGCATGTGAGGGATAGAAGGATATCCAATGATAGTGAATGGTGAGGGCCCTCCACCCGATATTCAAGGAGACAAATGCATGTGACGATGATCTAATATCAGTGTTATAAGAGAGAAATGATGTACATATGAAGGAGACTTATGTGAAGGGGTTTCCTGAGTAGGGGACTTATGTCGGTGAGGTGGGATAATGGACCGATGAGGACGACAAGGTCGTGATGTTGGCCGTGTGTGAATAAGAGAGCTATGTGCAGAGGTGACTTTAGAATTGAGAGCATGGGAAGCCTAGATGCCATGATGGGTGCATATATATCAACAAGAGTGGGTGGAGGCAATAATGTACATGGTGGAATGCCTTTGATAGTAATAACTCATTTATTATGGATGAACTTGAGACATAAATGATACCTGAAAGGGATGGCTTGAGTAGTGCAGAGCCAAGAGAGACCTAAGAGCATGTCATGGTTTTCGATTGAATATGTAATAGTGAAGGGTAAAAACATGGTAATGGGCCAACTGTAATGGGGAGCTTGACATAACCAAAAGAATTAGGAACCAAAAATGTGATAAGAGACATTGAATATTTGTTAGCTAGGAGGAGTTTCACGAAGCATAAATTGGTAGGCGCCAATGGATAGACCATAGAATTATTGACACTATAAGAACCAATAGAAGCATTGAAATACAATCAATAAGAAGATAATGTAGTGTGATAATCATGACATGAGAAAGTGATGACCGGCGGTGGTGCATCAATAGTAGCAACAAGAAATTCAAGAGGCCTTGATGATGGAGGAGGCACATCATGATATGTATGATTTGTAGAAGAATCAGTAGCTTGTTTGTCATGATTTGGTAAATAGTCATTAAATTTTTTTCGCTTTTTATTTTCAGTGACCAGTTTAGAAGTGGAGGGATCAGAGAGCTCGATTGCATTATTATCAATAAGATCTTGAATAAGATGTTTGAGTTTAAAGCAGCGATTAGTAAAGTTCCCAACACATTCATGATAGTCACATCTTGCATTTTAATCATATTTGCAGCCATGGGGGTGAGAAGGATTGAGATTGAGTGGTAGTAGAAGAGTAATAATATTACTTTCTATAAGTTACGACAATAGAAATCGAGGTGCGTAGGGAAATTTGGTAAAGGCACGCTTGGGAGGTTGTAATTGGATCTTATTAGGTGTAGAAACAACATTAATAATGGTCTTTGATTTGGTGGGCTTAAGAGATGGGTTGAAAGTAGATTTAGCTTGAAATCGATTAGAGAATAAGGATGAAGCAATATCATAGTATTTCAATTTGCCCATAGATAAAAGTTTTCCTTCACATAATTTGAGTGTATGGCATAATTGATCAAAGGATGGAGTAGTATCAAAGATAACACTATCTTGAAGTGGAGATAATACTTTAAATAAAAAGATCTTGTAATTCAGATTCAGCTAGTACATTAGTCATCTTAGCAAGGTTGTTCTTATAACACAAAACATAGTAAGCGAGACGCTCGTTAGGTCCTTGTTTGATTTGAGATAGTTGTGCATATGATATTTTGGTACCGATATTGATAGAAAAATTTCTAAGGAAAGCATTGGCTAAGTATGTAAAAGAAGTTATCGAATGGACAGGTAGATGATAGAACCAACACATAATGTAATCTTGCAAAATTCTAGGAAATAACTTAACTAGTAATGTATGGTCATCCGCATAGTCAAGACATTCCTCATGGAAAGATTGAAGATGCTCTTAAGGGTCACCATGGCCATTAAAGGTGGGAAAAATAGGTGTAATGAAGTTAGGAGGAAGCGGGTAAACAAATATGGCGGGTGCAAATTGGGTGTAAAGGAGTAATGAGGAATCAAGAGATGAAGAGGAACATGAAGTAGCTTACTGTAGCTAATGTATTTGAATTTTCAGATCCTAGTATAAAGAAGATAGGTCATGAGTTCCTGAAGAGGAACTAGGTTGTGTATTATAATTATTTGGAGTAATGAGGGGAGCAGTAGTGGTAACAATGTAAGTAGGAATGTTAAGGGGATGTGTGGATTCCATGGTAGTTGAGGAGGAACTTATAAGAGGGATAGAAGAAGCATCTTGAGAATGTTTAGAAACAGTTAAAGCATTGAGAACATGCATAATATGAAAAGGTTTGGCGTGTAATGGTTGACAGAAATTGGTGAACTTGTCTAATTGTTCTTGATCAACGCTAGTATCCTCATCATATGAGTGTTCACTATCAAAAGCTTCAATGTTTTCAAGAGGGAAGTTTTTTGAGTTAATTAAGGGGTTGAAAGATTCAACCATTTATTTAGAGGATTTACAGACAGATGGAGGAAGTTCAATGTTCACAAAGGTACTGAAACAACCACTAAGGGTGATGGGCATAAAAAGAAGACTAGAAGGAAGGTAGGGTTTGAGTGAGTGGGTTCACCAAATGATTTAATTTAAATTGAATTAAATCTAATTACAGAGTAACTACTGTAAAATGTGATATAAAAATTCTCATGTACAGTAAAGATGCAAGAAAATAAACATGTACAATGTGAAACCCTAAACAAGAGAGGGAGATATGAAGATTTAGTCGATTTCCAAACAAATTGGAATGATCTGGGTAGGTGAAATGTTGAAACAAACTATAGACAACGTTGTAAATACTCACTGGAGGTTCTGGAACTTAGAACAACACAAGTCATGGGCACCCATAGGAGGGAAGGGGTGCTTAGGTGTTGGAGATTGTATCTGGGCACTAGTGGCCACACAAATGCTCAGGATATGCTATCTTCTCTGCCTAAAGGGTTTCACTATTGATTCCTACTTGTCACTTGAGAGTCACTCCTTGATCACTGAGGGTACCTGTAACATATAAATCAAGATAATCTACACACACATATCCATAAAACACATAAAATCTAATTAAAAAGATGTAAAATGTGGAGTCAGAATGACCCCAACAATAAACTAAAGAGTGAACTTACTACCGAGCGATGCACTACATCTCAGACCCTATGTATTTTTGTGTGAATGTGTGTGTAATGATGCCCTAGTATGTCCTTGAGAAAGTTACACTCAGATAGTAGTTTAGATATAGAATGATCCAATGATGCAAATGTGTGGGATGGAATAGAATAGACTTCTCCTCATATGTTGTGTATGTAGAGTGATGCAACCCTTATCCCTTCAGTGAGTATGATAGATGGATTCCTTTGATGGTCTTTGTGCCTTTGGATGTAAGATTAGGGGATAATAAGTAATGTTAGTGCTTGGACCTTGATTTTTGAGAAGTAACTAAGTATATATATGATTCCCTGTTTGAATTTTGTAATTGACTACTAAAAGGTGGACCCATAAGTGAAAAAGATGCCCAAAAGATAAAAGAGAACCAAAAAGAGTGAGTAAAGGTGAGAGAGATTCAGGAGCACCCATAAGGGACATGAACACCTATGAATTAGTGTCTGTGACCATAAAAGATAGATCAGTCAAGTCCCGAAAAGGCTCTAAGGTGAGTAAGACCAGAAAGAGTACAAAAGATAAAACAAAGAGTCCAAAAAGAGTTGTCAACCACTGGTTTTCTTTCTTAGGAATCATATATACATTAGTATGCTTTAGGATCTAGAAATGTACCCAAGCACATGATTTTGTGTCTACATATATAAGAAACAATTTATAAGGCTTAAATGACATCTCTATTTGTAAGGGAAACTTGTAAAATTAGACAAACCCTAGGTTTTAGGATAACTCCTCAAGAGATAATCTTATTTATAATTATTAATGGATATGATGATGTGAATACAAATAGTTCAATATGATGAAAGATCATTTAGGTTCACGAATAATCGTGCATAATTTTTTTTTAGATTAGATGTTGTGTTTGTGTGTATTATTATGTGTGGAATTGGAAAATTTCTTCAGAATTTTCTATAGTATGATTGTGAATCTATACAACCCTTTAGAATTTAGAGTTGTCTATATCAAATGGGACATAACAAAAATGGTGATTTCATGGCTATAAGGTCTTTCAAAAACATAAAATGCACAAAATGCATCATGACACATTTTATACATGCACACTTCTTAGGATTGTACAAAGCTTGTAAGCCTTAGTGTGGGATAAAAAAATTACAAAAATAAGTGGATATGGTGAAGAGCTATGAAACTTTCAAAATGTGTGTTGAAGATCATAGTTCACTTCTAGAGACTCGTGTTAGAAATAGAGACTCTTCTTGATGTCACATATCTACCTATAAAAAATACAAGGTCATTAGGACTTCTACATATGAGATACTCAAAACATGGTGTGCGTGGAGCTCTCATAAAGCAGAGTGCAAGGTTATTAGATAACACAAATGGAAGAATTATTTCATTAACAATATCAATATCACAAATGAAAACCAAATATGACTTATCTACTTCCAAATTGTGTTCATTGGGTTAAATTTTGTTTGCATCAATTTGTGCCATATTATAGGTCATTTGAGCCTTACTACTCATTAATGTAGTAAATAGTTTTATGGGTAAGATGTAGTTGACATTAATTTTAAGAATATTTGATTGTGTAACCATATAAACACATCACTACATTAGAGAAAAGTCATTAAATAATCTCTTGAGGAAATAATATATAGTTTATTTATAGGGAGGATTAGAACTAGATGTGTGTGTGTAGGTCTGGGAAGGCCTAATGGAATTGAGTAGCATGGGGTAACACTATGGTGTTGATTTGCTTGTAATCCTACAAGAATTGTATTTGTATTGTTGATGTAATAAAATAGACCTGGAAAAGTATGTGAGGATGTCTATATTTTTATGAATAAATGATAAATTTTTGTTGTTGTAATTAAGAACCATATATGTAGAAACCTAAATTTGGTAATTAGGTTCTTCATATTATTGATTTTACTTATATCCACTAATCACGACTTGTGCACACAAACATAGTCAACCACATTATCATATTGTCCTAACACTTGCACATGAAAACCTAGTTAACCACATTATGCTACTATGTTAACACTTGAAAATACTTATTTTTATTTCATTTTTCATTTAAACTTGAATTCTAATCTAAACTTGATTAGAGTTATTATTTTGAGTACTAGCTAATTTTAGTAAGTTTTTAATTCTAGATTTCTTGATCCTACAAAGTGCATACATTATCCATGCACCTAACTTAATTTATTACTTGATTTTAAACTCAAATTGACTCACAATTACAAATATACTGCATTTTTAATTTTAAAAATTGGAAAAAAACTTCAAACCCATTTTAAAGATCAAATATGGTTGATTCTGGACTTAAAAAATTGTTAACATTTTCCTTAAGAAACTAACATTTCTTACAACAACATATATATGTATGAGTAATTTCCATTAAAAAATGGATTCATTTGAGTTCTTGGATATAAATGTATGGCCTCCTCAAGGTAGGCCATCAAAACCTAATCATTATCCTATGACTGAAAAGAACTCAACTCCTGTGAGTTCTTGCAATTGAATTGTCTTAGCTTGTGTGTGTAAAAATTCTTAACCTCCCATTCTATAATACACATGTTTTCCTCATACTTCATACCTTCCCATTGTACCAAATATTTATTGAAAATTACCTTCATTGTGTTGATAGCTTTTTTGTAAAGAACCTACATCACCTTTTCCCTTTTCATCCCTGGAATATGATCCTTCCAATCCAAATCTTCATTTTCTTCCCCTGGAGTATGATGCAAGAGCATCAACTCCATCTTAGTAAATAAGTCAAGATTTCATCAAATTTTAGTTTGTAGTTGTGTTCATAGGTCCTATTGGTTGCTAAAAGTCATTTAGATGTAATATTTTGGTTCTAGGCTCTTCAAAATTTAAAAGAGGCATTCTCCCTCCTAAATGCGAATTTGAAATTGTGGAGCCATTTTAATTGGGCCACAAAGTTGTAAGTCATTCGTGGATCTAATAAAAAAAATTATGGATAAAATGAGGCAATTATGGGTGGTTTTAAGTCTTCTCTTTGTCTAGAGCTCATAACAATTTAGTTTACACTCACAAGCTTAAGACATCTTGTCAAAATTCCTCTAATGGCAACACTTTTGCATATGACCATGAGTCTAAGAACCTATATTTGGATATATGGTGAGTGGAGGAGTATAAAGGAAAAATTGTAACTGATTTACCTCATTCCCATTTAAATGGAAATTAGGGTAAATCTTCAAGGAGAAAATATGGTAATGTTTGTGTATATATTTTGTAACTATGTGTGAAAGGCAGGTGAATTGTTTCAAACCAGTCACCATACGTTTTTTAGTTTAACTCCAAATAAGCCAAAATTTGGAAGATATGAGCATAATGTCATTTTGTAGACGGGTTGTTAATGGTTTCCCTTAATTTAACGTATTTTTTGAGTTATGATCAATTTTACTAGATGGACTGTGAATGCATGCAAATTGTTCGATAAAAGGTCCGTTTGGTAATGTGATGATAACTCCCGTGTTTTGAAGAGTTATGTCCTAACATTTTGAGGGTATAATTTTGACATCAATTTTTTTGGTGGGTTTTTAATATTTTTATGATTTATTTTTCTATGCAAAGTTATGATAAAGTATCAATCGAACTATTTTTAGGCTTGGGTTAAGATCCTCAAATGCAGAGCAAGTGAATTTAGTTGGTATGAAGCTACTTAGGAAATTAATGTTTACATTATATGTTTGGGTGGTTAGTCATATAATATTAAATAGTAATTGGTTAGTTAATATTTGATAGTAATATTGTTATAAACAATATTATGATAGATGTTAGAATATATAGTCGTTGAGATATATTGTTATAACAATATATCGTATTTAGTGGTTCGCTTAATCATATGATTTTGGGTGTGAGAAAACTAGTGGAGAGGATAATAGGAATCATATTCCTATATATTTGTAATATATTTTTGAATGATTTATGGTGAGAATATTGAAGAATTGATTATAAATAATTATGTTCTCTAAGTTTTGATGCAAACCTGTGATAATTGGTATCCAGACTTTTAGATTTGGTATCCTAGAGCAAATATGGGCTTGATCCAGGATCTTTAGATGGAAGCATAATAAAATGCTAGGGGTAGTCTAAAATTAATCACCCCTGTAGGATAGTAAGTCTACTTTTGTAGATGATAGTTTATTTTCCCATGGGTTGATTCATTCATGTGAGGCGAGACTTTGTTGCTGATTCAATTAGTAGTTACAAGATTTCCATTCATGTTGTTCGTATTCCATCTTTGATTTCGCATTGATCTCAGTTGCAGATCTCTTTGCGTCCAAACGTCCTATCGATATTCATATAATTTTATTGTTGTATCGGTTATTATGCATTGTTAATCACCTGTTAAACCGTCCAAGCTTTCTTTCAAAATAACTAGAATAGTTGATATTGCAAGGTCTGTTATGTGGTAGTTGACATTCTCGATCAAACAAGTCTTATGTTCGTAAGTCTTACGACCTGATCACATAGTTAAGGTCAGTTATATGCACGCACATCAAAATGTACCTGCTAGCCTGTGGGCTCTATTGGATTCTCAGAATCCCTGCCAGTCAACTCCTGAGTTCACATACCATCTACCCGGTGATTATTCAACATTGCATACGACTCCCCTTGAGATATATGAGTGGAAGGTCTCATGAGATTGCATTGTATCTAATGATCCCTAATTGAGTGCACAAATCTGCATTGGAATCCTTGATACTATTCTCAAGTGTCATAAAAACCTACCAATTTGAATTCAGCCACGATTGAAGTCCATGTTGTGCTTCATTGCATCTCAGCTGTGCGAGAAAGTTCACTGATGCCAGATAGATGCATTCGACTCAAATAGCTTGGGTCGAAAAACATCTACACAATAGTGGCGCTCTATCATAACATCAATAAGTCCACTGTACACATGTGTAGATCTGTTGGTCATTTTCCTAACACTGCATGTTCGATCCAGTCTACATATCATGGTTCATTAAGAATCAATCAGGCCGTATTTTTTAGTATTTTAGTCTGTTGTAATAGTTTTGTAAAAGTACATATTGTTACTTAGCTGTGTGGTCATTAGAATTATATTAATAGTATCTTTAATATTGCTTTGAGTATCAGGAAATTTACAGTCTATTGTACTTGTAATGATTTTCTTTTTTGTTTAGATCAAAGTTCATAAGTTGAGTCGATTTATGTACTTTATATGATAAATGTCCTTGAAGTCGAAGTCCCATAATCAATGCCATTTTAAATCAAGAGTCATTTATCAATATTTTTGTGTCTATTGTTATTATGAAAAGTCACGTTGCAATGATTATCTGATAGAGTCAAACAAAAGTCATTTGTCTGTCATTGTCAAATTTAGTAGTCTTATGAATCATCAAAATTAGTTAAAATGAGTCAAAAGTCATAGAAGTCATTTTTATGTTGAGTATTCCAATCTAGTCAAGTCCTAGTGTTTAGACTCAAAAATGTTGTTATCAAATTTGTCAGTTTTCATTTAAAGTCTATGTCATTGTAAAAAAGTCCATAAAAATAAGTAAAAAATTGCCTCACAAACGTATTTTTGATGTTACGCTAATGGTCTGACAAAATAAATTATTTTACATTACGAGAGGGAAGAAAATAATAAGCTCAATGTGGAAACAAATGTGCTTCATGTTCATATTCTATTGAGTTAGCAGCACGTAAGATGGAGGATGGAGGCATTGGAGGCTAGAGGTCATTCATTGACCTCTCGTCAGTCATCAACGATGGGGCCACTTCACTGATTTGGTATGATGACATTTGTGTTGTGCTGGATTTCACATTTTTAGTGTGGCGTGAGAAATAAAGAACATATGTGGTATGTTTCATGTTCAACTAGTATATGTGGTTATGGTCCTACATTATTCCCTAATGTAATAACATTGTGAAGAATAGATAACACAAGTGAAATGCATCATCATGAGTCTTAAAGAGGTTGAACAGTCAGATGTGTTCCTACATAACTCCCATAGGCTAATAACATGGTGAAGAACTATGGAATAACACAATGAAATGTTGTTCAACATGTGTTCCTGAATTGTGTTCCCACACTGTTAGGTCAGATGTGTTCCTGCTTGAGTTCCCACACTGCTAGGGTTAGATGTGTTCCCTAGGGTGACTGGTTGATAAACAGATGATTCTTGAGTGTGTTCCCATCCTCGTCGGTTAGATGTGTTCCCAACAATGCATGGTTGATAAAAAGTTGATGTGTTCCTTCTTCCACCTTCAGTTCGATTAGATCATGAGAAAGCACAGTCGAAAAGTTGCAAAATACGTGTGACAATTATTTACTACCATGTAAACATTAAGGGGGAATGTTAAGAAATTAATTTTTACATTATAGATTTGGGTGGTTAGTCGTATAATATTAAATAGTAATTAGTTAGTTAATATTTGATAGTAATGTTGTTATAAACAATATTACAATAGATGTTAGAATATATAGTTGTTGAGATATATTGTTTATATTGATATAACAATATATCATATTTAGTGGTTTGCTTAATTATAGGATTTTGGGTGTGAGAAAATAGTGGAGAGATAATAGGAATCATATTCCTATATATGTGTATTATATTCCCAAATGATTTATGGCGAGAATATAGAAGAATTGATATATTATTTTTCTGTAAGTCCGATCCAAACCTGTGACTTTATTGGTTGGATGTGTGGTTGAATTTATTTTCTCTGCATCATTTGGTATCAGAGCATGGATTTTTTTGTGATTAGGGTTCATATTAAATGAATGGTTATTGTTGAAGCTAATATTGTCTTGTGAGTGTGTGTAGTGAAGAGTTACAATGAATATGAGTGAAGGGAAGAGTGTGAAACTAGTCCTTGACCATGGTTATAGGATGTCACCTTAGATGGAAAAATCAGTAGCAGAGAGATAAGAGGCTAGGTTAAAGCAAGTACATAAAAGGATAAAATAACAAGAGCAATCGAGAAAAATAGCAAGGATGATGGAAACAAGGAAAACATACAAAGAAATAGAGTTAAAGGCTATTAGGCCTCATGAATCAAGATTGACAGATAATGAAGAGGAAGAAGAACTAGCCGTAGAGGTGATTAAGGGATTGATAGAGCTGATGAGGTAAAAGAAGAGAGGAAAATATGAAAGAGAGAGGAAAATGAAAGAGGAAAGGAGGAAGAAACAAGAGATGTGGTTTCAACAGGAGATCAGAAAGTTGAAGTAAGATACAGAGCAGTTGATAATGCTCATTGAAAATGAGAGAGAAAACAAGGACAAGAGACACATATAGTGATGAAGAAGAGATCCAAGTGGCCAATCAAACAACTTCTAGAGAAAAGGAAAATAAAGCAAGAATAAAGAATAATGAAACATATGGAAAAGAGAATGAATAAGAAATAAAAGGAACTGATTTAAGAGATGGTGTTGATAGATGATAAGAATGATGAAGAATAAGTGAAAGAAGCATTTTTAACTTCTCTTGAGGGAGATGAACATGGTAATGGCAAAGTTTATGCGGTGAAATAGGAAGCAAAGTTTAAGAGAGAAAAAAATAAAATGATGTCAAGACAAGAGGAACCTAAAGAGTTAGCCAACCCTCCCATTTTTGAATCCAACAATGTGTGTAGATGTGTGTTTGCAAGTACAAAGAGTGAGCTTGATGTAAACGATGAAAAAAAGAAGATAATAAGCCAAGAACAAGAAGAGATAGGTGAATAAGGGAGTGCATTTGTTTATGAGAGTTGGGAGAAATTGTAAGTAAAAATAAAAGCCTTGGAGCATGCTTTACACAAAGAGGAATTATGTAGAAACTATATGTAAATCAGTTCCAGGATAGAGAAAGAGTATCAACAACAAGATCAAGAGGAAAATGTGATGATTGAAGAAGAGGAAAAAGATTATGAAGTACAAGAACTTACTCATGAAGATGAAGAGAACCATGAAGACCAGGAAAAGTACAAGATGAAAGAAATGTAGAAATAGGAAGCTGAGGGTAAAGATCATATCAGAGAAAGGATGAAGACACCAAGAAATTGGAAAAAGAAGAAGAAAATTGAATATTGGGGCTTAATCTTTCCTACCCTAGGAGTATAAAGCAAGAACATCAACTCCATATTTGTAAATAAGTCAAGATGTCATCAAATTTTGGTTTGCAGTTGTTTTCATAGGTCCTAGTGGTTGCTAAGAGTCAATTAGATGTGATATTTTGGTTCTAGGATCTTCAAAATTCAAAAGAGAAATTTTCCCTCCTGAATGCAAATTTGAAATTTTGGAGCCATTTTGACTAGGTCATGATGTTGTTTAAGGCATTCTTGGATCTAATACACCTTTGTATGGATGAAATGAGGTAATTAGGGGTGGTTTTAAGTCTTCTCTTTGTCTAGAGATCATAACAAGTTAGTTTACACTCATAAGCTTAAGCCATCTTGTCAAAATTCCTCCAATGGCAACACTTCTGCATATGACCATGAGTTTAAGAATCTATATTTGGTTATATGGTGAGTGGAGGAGTATAAAGGAAAAATTGTAATTGATTTACCTTATTCCCATTTGAATGGAAATTAGGGTAAAGCTTCAAGGAGAAAATATGGTAATGTTAGTGTATGCATTTTGTAACTGTATGTGAAAAACAGGTGAACTGTTTCAAACCAATCACCATAAAAATTTTTATTTTAACTCTAAATAAGTTGAAATTTGGACCATAGTGCAATGTAATTTTGCAGATGGGTTTTTAATGGTTTCCCTTCATGTTTGAGTTATGATGCATTTTCCTAGATGGACTGTGAATGCATGCAAATTGTTTGACATAATGTCTATTTGGTAATGTGATGATAACTCCCGTGTTTTGAAGATTTATTTCCTAAAATTTTGAGGGTATAATTTCGACATCAATTTTCAGGTGAATTTTTTAATATTTGTATGATTTGATCTTTTTATGAAAATTTATGATCAAATATCAGTTGGAATGTTCTTAGACTTGGGTTAAGATCCTCAAATGCAGAGCAAGTGAAGTTAGTTGGTACGAAGCTACTTTATTGGTTGGATGTGTGATTGAATTTATTTTCTCTACATCAGTATCCTCATCCCCATAAAATGAATACATATCTAAAAAATTAAATATTGGAGAAATATTAAAATTATGTTGCAGACTTACCTACTATGCATTATCTTTGGTCTTCTTCATAATTATTTGAAGGACAATCTTAGTGTACTTAATCTTATTTTATGTTGCTTTGGGAAATATCTTCTTCCTTCCAAATCTCCTTATCGAGTAAGATTCTTTATTCTTGTGATATTTATTTCCATTTTATATTTGTCATTATTTTCTTACAATTTGTTCTTTATTGTTTCTTGTAATTGTCGAATATGTTATATACAATATCATGCATCATCAATCACCCTTTTTGAAATAGGTATTTACACCAAATACCAAACACCGTTAGAAATTAGTCTATAAATAATTCAAAATTTCGACTTACTGATATATTCATTGAACTCTTGTTGGAAAATTCTACTTTTGGTAATGCCAAGTCCCATTGTTTGGTTTTCTCACCAAAAATACACCTCAAAACATTTCCCAAGGTCTTATTCACAAATTTTTTACCCATCCATTTGACGATGATATGAATTATTAAATTGTAACTTAGTTCCTAGATTTTTCCATAAGGTCCTCTAGAAGCGGCTAAAAAATTTGGTGTCTCTTTCTGATGTAACAGTCAGTAGAATACCATGTAACCTAACACCTTCTTTGAGAAACAAATATGCTACCCTTATAGCAACATTTTTCTTCTTACATGTAATAAAGTACACCATCTTATAACATCTCTCTATAATGACAAAAAAAAGCATTGTTACCTCTTTATATGTTTGGTATCCCTAATAAAAAATACATGCTCACATATGTCCATGGTCTGGTTAGCACTGGAAAGGGAAAGTATAATCCAATGTTTGTAGGAAAAAAATTAAGGAACCTGTGGGAATACAACTTATATAAATCATGGTGAATATGGTTGGAACTAGAATCACACATTTGGTGAATTGTTTGAAATTAGCGGTCATGACATAATTGGCGAAAATGAATATTTTTTTGTATCAATTTTTGGATGTAATGGCAAATGTACAATGTTATTTTACTAAATGTATAATTTTTTTGGAGAGTAGAAGATCTTATGTGAATTACCTTGTTTAAACTCTTGTCTCTTCTCTGTTTTCTATGTGTGATGGCTTCGTGTTTTAAGTTTTTTTTCTACAATGGATTGCTTTTAAATCTCTAGAGTGGTGTTTTTAGGTATATATACTTGATGTGTAGTGTGTTTTTTAAATTATCTTTAAATATTCTGCATTGTTTATTAAATTATTTATAAATCTTTGGAGTATGAGTCCTCACACTTGAGAAGTGTGAGTTGTGAATACTCACATTTGTGAGTCATTTATTTAAATATTCTCACAATTTGACTTGTGGGAAAAATAAAACTCAAAGTTAGTCAAGTCACTTTCAAGTAAAAGTTTTAAATGTGACAAATATTTGAAGTGCAAGTGTCAGGACTAACCACACTCACGAGGCATAATCATGTTCCTTCGTATTAATCATCCAATCCAGGTCAAGATTTGAAAAAATATAACACAAATGATCGTGCTTCTACATTTACTTTCACCCTTACATTTTGATTAAAATTTAAATTTATTAGGTGTCCTTAGCAACATCAAAATGTTTCCACGTATAAATACATATAGATACATGATGTAAATTATGTTTTATTAAATTATTTGTAAATATTCTACATCGCTTGATATATGAGGATCAATGACATAGGATCCATTCTAGGATGAAGGTTTGACACACCCACATTTTAAATGGAAGTCCTCAAAATAGGCCTAGCGGTGAGTGACAAGTGTCATCCACTAAATGTTATTTGTCAACTTGAACATGTGAGAACTTTTAAAAGAAAAAATCATTGTCTCCACATCACTACCCGCATACATAAATTTATTGTAGATACATCAAAATGTACTAAAGGTGGTGTATGATTAATAAATTTCCTTTCTCCATGTGGCATTTTTCTAGGTACCTTTGAAATAAATGGCTCTGAGGCATGAAATTGAAAGGTTTCACTTTCTGGAACTTTAAAAATAAGTACAAGGGAATGCAAACGTATCTAATAACCATCTATATACACCCTATATAAGGGATAAAGACATAATCCCCATCTAGGGATTCATGTACTCGGAAAAGGTTTATTATTGTGTGTCCAAAACCCCACCACAAAATAAGGCTCTAGCCTCTAAAGGATAAATTTGAGATTTCAATTGTATGAAAAGTTTAAAACAATATAAAAGAAACCACTTATAGGATAACATAATATTTAAATAAAGTAGGTTAATACATTCAAAAATAAAATTACTAGAAGTAATTTAATCACAATCTAAAACAATGCAATAAAAAAAGTTCATGGGTCAAAAGAAAGGGTTGGTTCATAATGTAATTATGATAAAAAACAAAAAAAATTGTAATCAATTTTAAATTGAGTTGGAACAATGAAAACTTCACATATAATTGCATCATTCAAAATCAAAAGAGAATATAACCATGCTTGTTATGTAACTAGCCAATAACATGATAATTGCAAATGATATTATAATTAGTCATAAGAAACTATACTTATAAAAATGTTATAATCTATTAGGAATAACTAGGTCTAATATTATTGTTACAGAAAATTAGAAATGACCATATATTATAAGTGTGTTAATAAGTAAAACATATTATTTGAGATGAAAGAAAAATTTTTGGCGTTTGGAATCATTTTTTAAAACCCTAATATGCTCATAATATCTAAATTTTCTCCTCTCGACTTAACCCTGACCCTGTCTAGGTTTTTACATAAAAACTTGCATATTTTATGATCTCACTAGTGAAAAATATTGAATTTTTTCATGTAGGTGTGTTTTTATGTACTCTAATTTATTTTTGAGGTTTTTGAGAATTTTGGTGTCCATACAAGTACTGTTAATGTTGATTGTGTATGCTAGGGAAAGAAGGAGGTCTAATTGAGACTTGGGTATGAGAAAAATTTGTCTTCTTTTTATCTTACAAGATACTTTGAATTTTTGAAATTTTCGGACTGGTATGAGAAGGTGGATTTTATTAATTTTAAGCTCTATAAGCCATTGGGAAGGCTCCCAAAATATTGATCTAGTCTAAATCCTCCAAATTGTCATTCAGGCCTAATAGCACTATTACTAGTTTCATGCCCATTCAGTCTTCATAAACCAATGGATCTATTAAAATTATATTTTTTTGTGATTATGAGATTAGGTGACAGTCATTAAAACATTTAGATTAAGTGATTCAATGTCAATCCTTGGAAAAACTAATAAAGTGGCTTGTAGGCTAATAGGCCTAGTTGGTGTAAAACTCAAGTTTGACATATAAATGGTTTTAAATCCTTGATTACAAGTATGTTTTAAAATGAGTATGATGTGAATAAGCATGAGAAGCCTTGAGAAAGGTCATTTTCATCCTAATCCCCACAACATCATGTTAAACTAAAGATGAGTCTAACTTGTGATGTATTGTCTTATGGTATAAAGAGGAAACTAGTCAAAACAAAGTTGTATTATTTTTTAAGTAAGTTTTCATGATCTTGAATAGGGATATGAGAGTGGTTGAATGCTAATAAGGAACAAGGTGCTGAATTTATCTGCATTTACTCATAAAAACAAGTTTTATTGTCTAAGAAAAGATCTAGTTGTGGGAATTTTCAAAGACCCCTAATCAAGTTTTGTGTCACAAATCATTAGAGTTATGATGTTACACCATTTTGGTATTAAAATGTTTCCTAAATAAATTAAATAAAAATGAAATAATAACCAATTCATGATATTTTCTCAAATAAACTTAAATAGTTGTATATTACACAAGTACATGTTATCCAAAATTCACCCCTCAACGTAATTTTGATAACTTGCACAAATTTTTCAGACTTGGAGGGGTAGAAATGGTGAAAGACCATTAATTTGGATTTTTGGGGCTCCCTTTGGCTTTTCTCTAACTTCCCTATCCAAAGAAAAATACAAGGAGTTAGGAAAATTTGTAAAAATCTGAAAAAATGAAGTCAAGGGCCTGTTTTAGTGCAAATCGGGTTTGGGGGCTGTGGATGGAACCAATGCGGGTTGTACCAAGATTCCATCGTACCAATTTTGGGGCCAAATTTCTAAGGAGGTAGTGAAATGTAGAAAAAGTGGAAAAAGGTGTCTGAGACAGTCAGGCCCAAAAAGGCCGAAATAGCCGCAACCAAAGGAAATGCGGAAAAAGTGAAAGATTTTGTCCCGCATGGTCCGCGGAACAACTGGGACAAACGTACACTGCAGGTCTCAAAAATCTTAAAAACCTACAGCTAATGGATTATGAAGATGGTGGAGAAAAATTTCTCCAGACAACCAGGACATGCAAACCTAAAAAGGTTGAACTTCCAACGGGCGAGTTGAATGCGGGGAAGTCAGAAGTCAACTACCTACCTGTCCCAGTCAACAGCAGACGCGTGGGGATAGGAAAGCCCAAATTAGGTGACACAGAGAAAAGAGGCCTAGATGATACAAGTGCCATAGGGACATGAGTTCCCTGAAAACCCGCATACCCGCAACACAAAGGAAAAGTCAACGCCCATTCCCGAACCTCAAACGGTCATAACTTTTGACCCAGAGCTTCGTTTTTTTACAAAATTTGACTTTTCAGAAAGGGAACGACATCCTCTACACCAAAAAAATATATTTTAATGAGGGTAGGTTGGTGAAAATGAAAGAAACACATCCAGCTCTAAAAATTTAAATACTTAATCCCGTAAAATGCAAGAAATGCCTGGTAGACCCAAAACCGTTGCCTACACTCAGATTGCCATATCTTTTGCATTTCTCAACGAAATCACGCAAGGTTAGACTTGTTGGAATTGTGACTCCAAGACTGATGCAAAAAATCAATAAATATGGAAATTGATGAATTTTTAATTATGATTTTAAGAAAAACGTGCCAGGTTTAGAATAATGTTTTAATTGGTAGTTGGGATGCATTCAATGAAGCATGGGAAGAAATTTTTCACTGCTATAAGTTATGAGACAATATGGAGACCCTTTTGCAAACAACATACTATCATTTCACTCTATTTATGACATCTTGGAAGTGGTGGGAAGTCATATTTAAGGATTTTCATTCCTCCCTTTCTCTCTCCTCTCAAAATTCTATAAATAAGAATGTTGGGCTCATTGTAGAGAGAGGAGGAGATAGTTTTTGTGTAGAAAAACTTTTTCAAATTGGTTTTGTGAATCCAATGTGCTGCAGGACCTTGTAGTGGACTCCTTGCATGGTGATCTAGGCCATTACTTTGTAATAGATTGAATTGTGCATATCAATGAAGCATTAGATATAAGTTTGTTGATGTATCTTCCCTTGTTGTGTTTGTTTGCATTCTTCTTGCCTCTTCAACCTCATTGTAAATATATTTTGTCTATTTTATGCTCTTGCAATCTATTCATTATCATTGTGTGTGTATGAAATATTATTGTGAATGTAGTTTCTACACTATGGAGAACTGTTATCACCATGTCTAGTATGTACTTTGCTTCAATTTTTCACACATTGGAAAGCTATTCCCATTCCCTCATGTTCTAGTGCATCACCGCTTTAGTGTAGGGTTTTTTTTCATGAAATCTCTCTCCCTGGTCCCTTGGAAAGCTAGCTTAGGACAAGATAGTTTTTCATGCGTAAGAGTATATTGTGATAGGTAGTTTAGGAGAAAAAACCAACTTTCCCTTGGAAAGTTAGATTAGGACAAGATAGTTTTTCATGCATAAGAGTATATTGTGATAGGTAGTTTAGGAGAAAAAACCAACTTTCTCCGGAGGTCTATCTCAAGTAGAAAGTCCCAACACTTGGGGATAGTACCCATGTTATCCAGTCACACGGTGAGCTCAAGCACACACACTTGTGCAAATCACAGGGTCCAGTGATTTAATGATAATAGTACCCTTACGTATTATCTCTTTTACAAACTTTTATAAGCCTTCTTAAAGATAATAAGTTATGGATTTAAATAATGCAAACTATTTTGAATAAAAAATAATAAATTTGCAAAGT
Organism: Taxus chinensis; assembly: GCA_019776745.2. Taxonomy (NCBI): domain Eukaryota; kingdom Viridiplantae; phylum Streptophyta; class Pinopsida; order Cupressales; family Taxaceae; genus Taxus; species Taxus chinensis. Next base: position 367,656,001 of record CM034155.1, read on the forward strand.
TACAAACTTTCCAAATTTATTATCTCGAGAAATTTTAAATTTACATTACAAAGTGTATGCATGTTTAAATTAAGACTAAGATTTTGAATTGAACCTAACACCAAGTAGATCCTAACTTAATCTAATCTAAGTAAAAAACATCATGATAAAGCATAAAGAAAAGTTTAACTAAAGGCATAAAACATTAAATCCAACATAAAATGCAAACCTCCTTTGATTGTTGGATTTAATTTTGGATTGTAGATGATACCTTTATAAACCGAACACAAGTTACATGCATTCTAAGGGATTATTATCAAGGTGAAGGAGATCCCATCAACATGGCTTAATTTCCATACTTGGTTCTTCTCCTACTTGACCTTAGAAAGAATAGGTTTCTTGAATTAGAAATCTTTCTAATAACATGAAATTATTCTTCTCAAGTATAATGTCTATCAAGGACATGGTTTTTGTGTATGTAAGGACATGGTGTACTAGATTTCTTATATAACTTTCTAGTTTGGGAGAAGCTTGCAACCTAGTGAATGTGGTATAAAGGGAATATAGAATTAGAAAGGGATAAGTATGATTAAAAGAGATTAACTAGATATTAACAACTCATGGGAGTTTGTGAGGGTTTAATTAATTAACTAGGATTAATTAATAGGCTAAGCTAAGCTTATAGAATCCACTTAGAGGTGATTTAGGGGGAAATTAGTAGAATTTGAATGGTTTGAGAGGGGGATTTAACCAATAAGAAGGTTTATGATTAGATTAAAGGATTAATTAATAAATAATGGTTAATTAATTAATTAAAAGAGGATTATAACTAACAAAGTGTCATTAATTTGAATATGAGATGAGTGAAAAACTAGTTAATTAATGAAGTGTCGTTAATTGAGTGAAATGAAGAGGAATGTTAAATAATTAGCAGGAAATCACTAATTATAATGAAATACTAGTAAAGAATATGATAGTGTAATTTTAGTATTAAAATTGCATGGCCGAAATTAGGTGTCTACATTTTCCCCTCTTTGATGTGGTGTAGCGTAAGCAACACCATTTCAAAGATAATAGACAATTATATTTTAGAAGGATAGAAGAAAAAATAGTAGGACGAACGATGCCCCATCAAGTTTTGATGGGGTGATAGAAGAGGTTGATTGATGCTCAAAAGGAAGATAGAAAATGATTGCAACGGCATAAAAGATCATTGCGATGGAAGGGATTCAAACTTGGCTTGGTTGGTCATTGTTCAATTTGATTGATTGAGTTGGAGCCCTTGCACCAAGTAAAGGAGGCAAGGGAGTGAGGGGAGGGAAGGAATGAGTCATTATGATAGCCGTGTCTCGGTGAATTTTAGAAGAATTAGAAAATGATGAGTAAAAATTTATTGAGAATGGAAGAGAAGATAAATGATGGATGGGAAGATTGGAGTATAACTTACACATTATCATGGTTTGGAAACACCTATTTATTTGATGAAAGCATACACCAAAAGGGTAAAATGACATGAAGAGCCATAATAATATTTTTTGTGCAATGCTAAAGGATTGAATAAAAGTAAAATATATAAGCAATGCAATACGATAAAGTAAACAAACAAGTAGATAAACAACAAACAAGTATAATTTAGAAAGACTTAAACAAGAAATGTTCAATAGAAATGTACCAATTATTTTGTTATCCAAATTCAATATCTACATGTTTGAGTTATACAACAAGGGTTAAAAATGATGCCCCAAGAAAAGATACATGCAAGGGGTTGGATGGAGGACGTAGAAGTCCTATGTAAAGCAACCATGTACTATGAAACTTCCCTGAGCAATGATATATGTTGGGAAGACAAAAATAGCAAGCAAACCAACTTTGTTGATGAAAAAAGATCAGAATATGATCTGCATGTCATTTGCTAGAACGAGTAAGCACTGAAGCAGGATATTTTGTAGTATAGTTTCCCAATGTTTAGTGTTTTTTGTGTTTTTCATTGTTTTTGAGTTTTGAGATTTTGAATGTTTAGGAATTTTAAAGATGTTTTGAATTGTTTTTGGATATTTGAGAATATTTTACCAATGTTTTTGGTTTTTGAATGATTTTACCAATGTTTTTTGATTTTTTGAAATTTTTACCAATGTTTTTGGATTTTTTAAAAGTTTTACCAATGGATTTTTGGAAATTTTTACCAATGTTTTTCAGATCTTAAGAATTTTTGAATGTTTTAATTTTGATGGTTTTACCAATGTTTTTGGATTTTTTTGAAGGTTTTCCAAACTTATGTATAGGAAGAAATGAGTGTTGAATTTCCCCCATTGAGAGGTGAGAATATACAAGATCAAATTTTGTGCATATATACAAGAGTAAAATGAACCAGATCAAGGCCAGGAGGGATAGGTTCAACAAGGGTATGAACATAAGCCATTAAAAAATCTAGGAAGAAGTGCATGCCCCAAGTGCAAGGTGCCTGTGAAAAATAGAATCCTCTTAAGGTGCCAGAAATTGGTTTTCACCAAAGGACCTTTCCAAAGTACCACAATTGAATGGTTTTCACATTTGAACGAATGTATTTCTCTTTACTATTTTAGTTGATTTTTTTGTTTTTTGTTTTTAATTTTTTTTTTTGAATGCCTCTAAGCTTAGGTGTAAAATTTATTTATATGCATGATGTTCATGTGATTTTGAAGCTCATCACCATTAGAATATTCAATTTTATAGGCTTCAGAGAAAACGTTTACAACCACAATATAGGGCCCTAACCAGTTAAGCTCAAATTTACCTTTCTTCTCATGTTCCCTAGTATTGAAATGGGTTTCTTTAAGAAAAAGATCGCCTACCTAAAATTCATGAGGGAGGACGTGTTTTTTGTATCTAGCTCAGATTTGATTTTGATATGCTTTGAGGTGATCCAAGGCATGGAGGCATTTTTCATCAAGCAGTTCAAGTTCCACTAGTCTAACCACTTTGTAGTTCTCTTTATTGTCCAAATAGTCTTTCAATAAAATTCAAAAAGAGGGGAGATTCATCTCTAAGGGGATGATGACTTTAGTGCCATATATGAGGGAATATGGGGTTGCACATGTCGGTGTACAAATGAAAGTGCGGTAGGCCCATAAGGAGGGATGGATTTGGAAATGCCAAATATGGCATGTCTTACTGATTATTTTTTCTATAATCTAAACAAGGGTTTTATTTGAAGCATCAAATTTCCCATTACATTGAGGGTAACAAGGAGTAGACCACTTTCGGCATATTTTCAAGCATTTACATAAGGCATTCACTTTCTTGTTCTTTAATGATTTTCCATTGTAAGATACAATACTAGAAGGAATGTCGTAATGATAAATGATATGGTTCATGGTGAATTTGGATATTTGAGAATTTTTGACATATGTGAGAGAAACAACCTCCACCCATTTGGTATAGTACTTAGTTATAGTAATGATGTGGTTATGACCATTAGATGAAGTGGGTGTAAGTTTGCTTATGAGATCAAGCCCCCATTTTGAAAACAACCACGTTGTAGTGATGCTTTGTAAGGATTGAGATGGGGCATGGATTAGGTTTCCATGCTTTTGACATAGGACACATTTTTTTACATACTAACAACAATTTTTCTCCATAGTATGCCAATAATAGTTGACATGTATAAACTTCTTTACGAGGACCACATCACTAGTGTGAGCACCACAGATACCTTCATGCACAACACAACAAAGTCCCATCACAACCTTGATGATACAAAGTTCCCCCAAAGAGGGTGTAATATGAAATGCGTTGGATAAGGGTTCTCTTTTAAGAATGGGAAATGTCGAGTGGGAAGGTACCATCTTGCAGATAATTATAGATATGGAGATACCAAGGGGAAAAGGGCCCAACAACTTCACATACTAAACAGGATTCCAACATGTCGTAAGTTGACACCATGAGATTAACAATAAGGAATTAGAAATTCATGTTATTCGACGATAATCTAAGAAACAACCCAATGGTAGTCATGGCATTCACAAACTTATTTTGTGTTCGATGGACCTGTTAGAAAGTGATTTGAATAAAGAACTATTTTAGGGTATCCACCATGTGTTTATATGGTAAAATTTTCTCATATTTGACTTTTTATTCATCATTGACTTGTTTGATGAATATTTGTTAGTCACCTATAATGCCAAATTGTTTGATATTCCATATTATAGTGAATTTTAAACATGTAATGAGAGCTTCATACTCAACAATGTTGTTTGTACATGGAAAACCAAGTTTGAAATCTTATGGGATAATATCACCAGTAGGGGTAATAATAGAAAATATTGACCCTAAGCCATTAAATGTGAATGAACCATCAAAGTATAGTTTTTAGGTAGAAAATTTTGTTGGAGCTCAAAATTACACCTGTCCTAAATCACAAGAATATAGGGCTTTGAGGCAACATGGGACTGTCTCAAAGTTTTGGGACTCAAACTGAGACAAACCTCTGAAGAAGTCCGAATTCCTCTACTTACTTCTATTTTTAAACTACTCCTAGGAATTGAAATGCAACTATCTAACTCTACTCTAACACTCCAATGGACCAGGATGAGAAGGAGATGCATAAAACAGAAACCTAAACTAGAGAAAGTGATATCACCAAAAATAAGGGGAAAGATACTTTTGAAAGAGAGAAAAATGGAGAAAATGATGATGAAGAGGGTAGAAACGATAGCCACATTCTAATACAACGTTTAAATCCTCACTTTCACAATGTACAATAGGTATAGATTTTGTAACAACACATACGAGATACCTGCGAATGAATGAAAAGGAAAGAATACACAATAAAATACCAGCTAAGGAAAAAATGATCCACAAAACAATTAATTTATTTCTTGAAAATCATACACAAATCATTATAACATAAGAGGAGGTGTAAGTGCATTCATAGAATCACGATCCAAGGCATGCAGCTCTAGAATAATTTTGCAACACCAAAATAATACCCTCAAATTCCCAAAGTATTCAAAATTGCAACTAAGCATCATTTTATAATATATAGAAAAGTGGGAGAAGAAGAAGAAGAAAATTAGAGGGAAATTTGAATTCCTCCTTCTATCCACCGACCAATTCTATTAAATTCTCTAAAAAAGTCTGAGCACCCCTATAAATTCATTTCTCCAAGCCATTTTTCTTATTGGAGAAGAAATGAGCGCCCATACTACATTAAATTCTAGTGGTTGTGCCACCTGGAGTAGTCCATTTGCATGTTAGAGACATTTTTCTTACTTATACCCACCTACCTCTATTTTAATTGAGAAATACAACTTCCATTGTATGAAGGAGGTTGATATTTCTCCAATGATATAAGATTTGCAAAGATCAGATCATTGGATCAAAAGTTATATCCATTTTTTAGTTCCTCGTAGAAAACTATTGTTTTCCTTTGCTACATGGTTTTTGATGGCTTACACAGATTTTGATGATTTCCACGCCAATTTCCACGTGCCTGTGGAATTCTCTATGAACTGTGAGTTATCTTCTTCAACTTGTGGCTTTTCTATATCTTCTAATTTATCACGCGGCTTTTAGTTATGCATGACTTTTTTCCTTTGGCCGCGGTTCATTCAAACCTCTCCATGGATTTTTCCTTGGATTTTTGACATACTCAAATCCTTTCATATCCCTCATTCCCAACCCGTGGCAATCCAAGTTGTTCAATTTTTACAAGGGTGCAAAAATGGAAAACATTTTTGGTGACTCATAGGGAACATCTACCTCCTAGATGGATTGATCAGTGGACTTGAAGCGTCCATTGGGTATGGAGTCAACCTAATAACCTAAAAATGTGATCTTAAAATTTAAAATTCAACCCTTAAGACCACTTGAATCACTGTTGGACCTGAAATTGATTTGAAACTTTAAACTTGGATTCCCAAATCCAATTTAGTTGCTCTACATTTGATTTTATGAGATGATTGCAACTGATCATTTGAACCTCTTTCTTCAGTAACTTGGGAAATATGATAAAAAATGTGCATAATAACATCTTTAAGTAACAAGATTGTACAAAAAAATTAGGGAAAGTAACCTACACTACCAGCAAAACAATTTTCTAAAAGCACTTGGAGGAATTGAAAACCTAAACTACTATGTACAAGATGCAATGAAATATATTAATGAGAGGTTTTGAGGTAAATACCACTGATTGGGATTTGAAAAACATTCCCATCAAGATAAGATAAAATGAGTTATGTGCCTTATAAATAGTGATGATGTATGATCCACTCCAGATTGCATCAAATTTGGAGTGTCTCCCTGGTTTAGCTTGATCTGCGTCCCATTTCAAAGCTAAATCTCCAACCTTGAATGTTTGATCTCTATCCATTACCACTTAGGTCAAGTTCAAAATAAAAAAGACCTAAATAATAAGAAAGTGTTGATGTGATCTTCCAACAAGGTATACTAAAACCAGTTTTGGACAAAAAATTCCAAGTCTTTGAAAATGGAAGTTACTAATGTGAGTAGTGTAACAACATTATTTGGACACGTGAGTCAATATTTATGATGAAAGTAATATTTGTAGCATCAAAATGATGTTATTGCAATGTGAACAACGTAACTTCAACACTCTAAAAAAAACAAAGTAATATTAGGATCAAAAACTAAGACTAAGTATTGATTCACCTCAAAGTATGCAATCAAATAGATAAGGTAACGGTCAAGGAGGAATACCTGTGGTTATGTAGACAGTATGCATGCATTGTAGAATTTGATCAGACTGAATGCAAGAGATTCCCTTTGGCTAGAAGGAATGACTTGTATAAGATAAAAAACAAGACCACTAAATGATATTAAATGGGAAATGACATTGGACTGCCTAATGATTTGTTAGTTTCGAGAAGTGTGATACTTCCTAGATGGCTATCAATTCACTATTTTATCAAATTAATGAAATTAAATATGACAAATAAAGGTCCTCTTGCTAACACTTTGATTTAGGTATCTCAAAATGTTATCAACAAACTAGATTAAGCAATATATTGAAATATAAACTAATCTAGCATCAGGAAAGGTATGTTTTTGGTTGGGAAAGGTCACAGGGGTATTAGGTAAGGTCACGAAGGTATCTGGTAAGGTCTGGGTGGAGTTTAGGTGATGTTGGAGGTAGTTTGGTGAAGGTTAACAGAAGACATAGTGACCGATGTCGGTAAAGAGGGGAGATTGACGATGTTTAAAGTAACCGACATTGGTAGGGGAAATTTGGTAGTAATTTAATGAAAGCATTTTTGAGCTTCTCTATGATTGCACAGAGAATGGAAAAAGAGTGGTTAGGTTTCTAATATTACCAAGAAGACTTAAGAAAGCATAAGGGGCAGGTACAGAGAGCCAAAAGGCCGTGGGTGGTTGGATTGATGGATAGGTAAGAAGGCGGAGATAGAGGAATATAGGAGGAAATAAAGTCTAATAAAAAGAGATAATGAACCTACACTTTAAGAAAGCACAATTTGATGAAAATAACTTATACTTACTTACATTTTCAGATTTTTAAGGTGAAGGAAGATGGTAGTTGATTTGTGAAGAGATTTTGTGTTCAGTACCACAGAAATACTCCCAGAGTGTTCCTGTGAATATTCTAATGCCTTGGGATGAGTATCAGATACTTTCTTGGCCATGTGGTTGAGTATATCCTAGCATATGGATTCTGAGAAATCTCTGATTCATGCTTGAATGTAATAGAGCTCTCCAAACTAAAAATTACCAACCCAGGTAAAAGGTTGCAAAATTATATATAAAGGAACCGATGGTAGTTAGGTGACTAACGTCGGTTAAGGAATAACCAGCGTTGGTTAAGGTGGGAAAGTCTAGGTTTACCAAAAATAGGCAGATCTTCCTAGATTTGGTGTGCTTTCTCATTTAGTCTATTTAGGAAAGTGGAGTTCATGTGAGAGAAGGAAAGAAGAACCTAGAAAAGGTCCAATCAGATTTAGGAAGAAGTCTTAGTTAGTTAGGTCAAGTTAGTGACTCGGCACTAGGAGTTATAACTCAATGATGACTCTGTGCTAAGGGTGATGAATCAGTCACTGTGAGTTAAATACCCCTAGAATGGGTTCGGGGTGAGGTGGAGGTGTGAGGGTGAAATTAATTTAATTAAACTAATTACATTAATTAATAATGTGAAGGTGAATGTATTAATAATAATTAGTAATGGGTTCATGGGGTGCTTAATTAATTGAAAGGGAACAAAGGGGAGTGTGACCCAAATTTGGTGTCTACAAGTATATCAAGAATTTATTATGCCATGCGAGTGAGTAACATAAATTTACAATTTAGATACTTAGACAAAGTTTCATAGTGGAAACAAGACGTAAGTATCACAATTGAATAGATGGTGTGTTTTCTTATTTTTTGGATTAAGCAATTTGGTTTAGACCACCATTGGAAACCTACAACACACGTGTAATTAGAAATTTTTTTATACTCTTTTCTTTGGTAAGAATTAGGTCCTACACAAAAATTGTTAGTAATTATCCAAAAAGATCTACAATATCATATAAAGAGGATTAAATGTTGTTTTTGGTCCTCAAGATTGTCTAAGGACACGAGAGAAGAAAATACACAACAAACAACCTAGCTAGATAACAATGAAAAGCTTGTAAATCAAATAACCAACATAATAATTTGTAAATCAAGGTTCATTCCCAATTAATCCAAGTGTTTTTTAGTGAAAAACTAAATTTGTTTTGATTCTCAAGATCACACAAAGTACAAAAGAAGAGCATACACAAGCTTTAGCCTTAGTTGTTTATTAAATGAAATCTCTTAAATCAAACGATCATATAAATGCCATATGAAAAGTTCATTCCCTTAAGCATAAAAATGAATAATGAAGTTTCCCACTTACTCTAATGTTAGGAAAATAAGGTTTAAAGCTAATTTTGATTCCCAAGATCACACAATGTGAAAGAGAAGAGCATACAAAACCCTATCCCAAACTCATACAAATCATGAAATCAATATTAATTCACCAATTCCTAAGTAAATGTGTTATAAAACCCGTTATAAACCAAAAAACTTGCAATAACAGCTAAAAATCCTATAAGCACAAAGAAACAACAATTAAAATTTTGACATTTGAGTTGAGTTTACCTTAGAATGCCAGTGTGCCCCTTAGCATAGTAGCACAACCCTTATAGCATGATCGCGCCTCATACAAAAATAAAAAAAAATTAAAATAACCAACACACCTCTATCAAAAACACACAGTTGATTAACGTCAGTGTAACCAGTGAGATGTCAGTGCTCACTTCTAAGGACCAGCGCGACCAGCACACAAAGAACAAAAATTTATTGGAACACATGTATGGCCAGTGAAGCATGAGCATGACCCTAAGTGCATGATTGCACCCTCTTTGAACGTGATCACGACCCTGAAGAAGTGAGAGCGCATCTTCCTATAGGTTGTCAAAACATGTGTTTTGACAAGAAAAATATAATAAAGCTCAAATATTTAGCTTTCTGATGTTAGAGTAGGTATTTACCTTAACTCATGTTCACCTCGGTATTTTATTTACCTTTATTGTATTTATCCTCACCCACTTATGTGTGTGGATATTTCCTTTTATCTATTTAGATATTATGGGGATATTATCTAGTTGTTAGGTATAATTCTTTCCTTGATCTATGGTATTGACTAGATCCTTGATGTCTAGTTCTCTCATAAATCTATGGACTTGACTAGTTCCTTGATGACTAGTTCTTTCCATGATTTATATCTTGATCTACGACCTTGACTAGTTCTTAGATTTTTATTCCTTTCCTATATAAACAAGGCTCATCCTCATTGTATTTCATTGATTTCTATAATAATATATGATATTGATGCTCATTTGTTTGCAAAGGTTTTATGTAAAGTTATTCTAGTGAGTTTATTTCATCTTATTGATCGTGGTGTTTGATTAACATATGTGTTCTTGGCTTGGTATGATCTGGTTATTGTTCCTTTTATGGTATCAGAGTAGGAGATTTTTGTTGACATTTGTTTGTAAGTTTCATTTTGCAAACATTTTTTGTATATTCATATATTTGGGATTTTTTTGTATTGTTTTGTTGTGTGCATTTTTATGCAAAACAGAGGAGACCATTGGATCTAAAAGGTGGGAAAACCCTAAGATTGACTGTAAAATCGGCCATTTATGGAGAAAGTTATTTTTTTGGTTGTTTATTGTTGCAAAGTAACGTACTGCTTCGCTTCGGGTTTCGCGCCAGATAGCAAAAAATCAAGGGCCATAAAAATCCTTAGCCACTGGTCATATGAGGGCTTAAAGCTTGTGATTCCTACTAGTAGGTGCTTAACTCTAGCCCCCTTTCATTGTAATTTTCTGGTGAAGGAAAGAGCATTTTATTCTATTTGAGGGGCAATTAAAATAAATAATAGAGCATAATATTGAAAAACTTGTATCTTTTGATCAGTAACTCAGTTTTGAGTGTTGTTTTTTGCAAAAGTGCTTGTTTTTTATGCTCTTTTCATTGGAAATATTTATTTTGAGAATCGCACTATAATTATAAAGTGCCATATTGTAGCACACATTCATTATAAAGTGCCATATTGTAGCACACATTCATTATAAAGTGCTAAAATCTAGGGGGGCTCTTGTTGCATTGTTTGGGGCTCTTGTTGCATTGCTTGGTTCTTGCATTTCTTTTGGTGATTTTTTGAGGATGATGTCTTTATCTAATTTTGCATTAGATCATGCTGAGCCATTAACATCACATAATTACCACACATGGAAACCAAGAATGGAAGCAATAATTAAGCACAAAGGATTATGGGCTTTAACTTCTTCAGAACAACCAGTGTTCACTAGAGAATGTGAGAAATTTCAATACAAGTGAAAATTTCATGAGTGTATGGGTTTGATAGGAAATTATGTAAGTGACAGTATTTTGTTTAATTTGGAAAAGTGTGACTCTCCTTTCAAAATATGGGAGAAATTGGAGGATTTATTTGGTAAGGGGGATCATATGAGAGCCATGCAACTTGAAATTGAGATCACCTCTATTAATCCTAAATATTTTCCAACAATTATAGACTATCTTACCAAGTTTAAGCATTTTTTGACTCAATTGAAGGGGAGTGGAAGGTGTGTTTACTTGATTCTATCCAAATTGAGAGGACCATTCCAAAAAATTTCTTTTACCTTTTTCTCTAGCATGGATGCCTTAGGTGACACATTCAAAATTCCTAACTTAGAAAAATTTTGTGTAAGACTTACTAGGGAAGAATCCAAATTATCTCACTTTGAGTCTGCAACCTCTCAAAAGGAATTAGTTGTATCTAATCCTAAGGGAAAGGGAAAACCAAATAGTAAAACCAAATCCACACCTTCTCCATCTCAAAATGCTCCTAAACCCAAAGAAAACAACTCAAACCCCAAGGATTCTCCTAAATCCAATAGTAAGTCTAGCCGTTCATGCTCTTTTTGTGGGGATAGTAATCATGAAGAACATAGGTGTTATAAGTGAATACAAGCCTTAGAGGATGCAGCTAAGAAACATAAAATTTCTATCTCCATGTCACCTCCTTCTAATCAACATGCAAAAGCACTTAATGTTGTTGGGAGATCTCAGTCACCACTTGCAGACAGTTGGGTTATAGATTCTGGTGCTTTTCATCACATGAATTCTTCCAAGGAGTCTTTTGTTTCTCTAGGTTTGAGTTCTACTTCCAAAATTGAGGTTGGAGATTCTTCCTTTCTTTCTGTTAAAGGAAAAGGTGATATACAACTTGATGGTTTTAGTATCCAGGATGCACTATATGTTCCTAACATCGCTACAAATTTACTTTCTGTATATCAAATTTATCATTCTGGTAACTTAGGAAAAATAGTGACTTTTACACCACATGGAGCAGAAGTATGAAATTTGTTGGAGCCTCATTCACTAGTTGTTGAGGGCATTATTGATCATAGTTCTAGACTATATCACTTTTAGGGTTTTGATGACACTTTTTCTATAGGGACAAGATTGGTTTCTCATGCAGATTCAGAGAGTAAGCTTTGGCATGAAAGATTTGGACATCTCAATTACAGATATTTGAAGGAGTTGAGAACTCATGGTATGGTAGATGGTCTTCCTATAGTTTCTTGTCTTGAAGGAGTTTGTCATGGTTATGCATTAGGGAAACAACACCAAGATCCTTTTCCTAAGAATTTGTCTAAGAGAGCTTCTTCACCACTTGAGCTTGTGCATAGTGACTTGATGGTTTTTCCTACCCCATCTTTCAATGGAGCTAAGTATGCACTTACATTTATTGATAATTTCTCGAGGCGTACTTGGGTTTATTTTCTAAAGTAAAAAAATGATGTTTTTTCACACTTTAAAGTATTCAAGGATTTGGTCAAGAAACAATCTTCTAGTAGCATAAAGAATCTTCGTACTGATAATGGGGGGAGTACTCCAGCAATGAGTTTTTTGAATTTTTGGCAACACAAGGAATTATTCACCAGCGTTTTGTTCCTCATGCTCCACAAAAAAATGGCTTAGCAGAAAGTAAGAATAGAACTTTCAAGGAAATGGCTAACTGTATGATGCATTTTAGAGATTTACCTCCTATATATTGGACAGAAGCAGTTAATTGTGCTAACTACATTCAGAATCGCACACCACATAGAGCACTTGAGCATTTGACTCTAGAGGAAGCTTGGTCCAACACTAAGCCAGATGTCTCATTTTTTCAAGTGTTTGGGAGCCATGTTTGGGCCTTTGTGCCAAAGAAGAAAATGAAAGGTTTGGATAAGAAGAGTAAACCCTTGATTTTTGTAAGGTATTGTGAGGAGATGAGAGCTTATCGTCTTTTAGATCCTAATACACATGATGTTATTTTTCAAACACATGTTCATTTTGATGAGTGCTTCACTCCTCTTGATTCTTCATCTTCTTCCATGCCTCCTTCTTCATCTCATCTTAAGGATCCTTTCTTTGAGGAGGTTGATAAGGAAATTATAGATGTCATTGAGGATCCTATTCCTACTGATGTTATCACTATGCTTGATTGGGATCGTACTACAGTTTTTAAGGTAACACCTTTCATAGAGGATATTACACCCACTAGGCATCATCATGCACATTCTACAAGTTCTGGACTTTTGTGTCAGGTTTTTTCTGAGGATCCTCAGTATTTTTTAAAGGCTCATGGGATACAAGAGTGTGATGATGCAATGGAAGCTAAGTATTCTTCTTTGATAAAGAATCATAATTGGGATTTGGTATCTCTTGCGAAAGGAAGAAAGATGGTTAGGTGTAAGTGGGTATACCAAACCAAATATATAGCTGATGGGTCCATTGACAATTATAAGGCTTATCTTGTTGCAAAGGGTTTTTCACAAGTTGAAGGTATTGTTTACTCTGAGACTTTTACACCCGTTGCCAAGATGGATTTTGTATGCCTTGTACTTGCTATTGTTACAACACAGGGGTGGCCCATATACTAGATGGACGTGAAGAGTGCCTTCTTACATAGAGATCTACAAGAGGAAATATACATGGAGCATCTGTCTGGATTTGTTCAGGATTCATCTCTTTTTTGTAGGCTCCGAAGGTCTCTCTACGGTCTCAAAAAAGCCCCTCGAGTTTGGTATGAGAAGATGGATTCTTTTCTTCTATCTACTAGTTTTGTTCGTTGCCACTCTGATCATACAATGCATCTCTAACATGTTGATGAGGATATTGTGACACTTGTCTTGTATGTTGATGATCTGTTACTTTTCGGTAGCTCTTCTTCCCACATTTAGATTATTCAAAGGGCTCTTTCTACACAGTTTGACATGACATATCTTGGGCTATTGAATTATTTCCTTGGTTTGAAAATTTCTCAGACATATTCAAGGATTCATTTTAGTCAACAAAAGTACACCCATGATCTTCTTAGGTGCTTTGATATGGCTGATTGCAAGCCAATTCCATCTCCTTTTTAGTTTGGAGTTTCTCTTACTTCCACATGTATCACACCACTTTGTGATCCTATGTTGTATAGGTAGTTGGTTGGGAGTCTCATGTACTTGACCCATACTTGTCCTGATATTTCATTTGTAGTAGGGCTTGTATCTCAGTTTGCACATTCTCTTCATAGTAGTCACTGGCAGGATACAAAAAGGATTTTACGCTATTTACAGGGAACTTCCAACTTTGGCCTACACTACACTAGGGGTTCTACTCAGTTGGTTGGGTATACAGATTCAAATTGGGCAGGATCTATTGATGACATGTGTTCCACTTCTGGCTATCTTTTCTATCTTGGTTCTTCTTCATTTTTTTGGGTGTGAAAAAAGCAACAAGCTATTGCACTTTCATCTTCAGAGGTAGAGTACAGGGTAATAGTTACAATGAGTCAACAAATTCTTTGGCTTCGCCAGTTGTTGAAAGAGTTTAGATTCCCACAGGATTCATCGACTATACTTTAGTGTGACAACCAAAGTGTAATTCACATTTCTCACAACCCAGTTGAGCACCAGTGGACCAAGCATATTGAGATACACATCCTCTTCATTCATCAACACATTCAGGATGGAGTTCTTTGCTTGTAGTACCTTCTGACTCAGTAACAGGTTGCAGACATCTTTACAAAGCCTTTTGCATCACCTCACTACCTTGAGTTGTATGGAATGCTTGGGGTTTCAGAAATTTTTGTTGGGGGTGTTCAAGAGAACATCTTCCTTCATCTTCTTCTTTCTCTTTCCTTCTAGTAGGATTCTTTCCTTCTTTTGGTTCGAGATTTCTTCATGGATATATTGTACATGAGTACCTCCTCAGGCTTAGTTGTCAGGACTCATACTATGGGCATGCCACTTCTATTTTTTCCCCTAGCTTCACTTTAGGGGGTGTGTTAGAGTAGGTATTTACCTTATCTCATGTTCACCTACATACTTTATTTACCTTTATTGTATTTATCCTCACCCACTTATGTGTGTGGATATTTCCTTTTATTTATTTAGATATTAGGGGGATAATATCTAGTTGTTGGCTATAGTTCTTTCCTTGATCTATGGTATTGACTAGATCCTTGATGTCTTATTCTCTCATAAATCTATGGACTTAACTAGTTCTTTGATGACTAGTTCTTTCCATGATTTATGGCTTGATCTACGACCTTGACTGGTTCTTAGATTGTTATTCCTTGCCTATATAATTAAGGCCCATTCTCATTGTATTTGATTGAGTTCCATAATAGTATATGATATTTCTACTCATTTTTTTGCAAAGGTTTTATGTAAAGTTATTCTGGTTAACTTCTTTCATCTTATTGATCATGGTTTTTTATTAGCAACTGTGTTCTTGGGTTGGTACGATCTGGCTATTGTTCCTTTTATCTGATGAAATTCTAACAACACTTTACCTCCTTAGATCCTATAAAGAACATGAAAATAAAGTATCAAAATTTGAAATTAATCTACAAATCTTGAAATTTACTTTAAAAATCTTTGAAACTAATCTAGAAAACTTCAAATGAAATGAATAATATGGGGTATGCTCCCACTATGTGTGCCAAATTATAACTACAAAAAACTCCAACAGAGCCAAATAGCTAGACTAACACCACATAGTCCATTAAAAAATCTAGGAATTAACAATAGTAACATCTATGATTAAAGCTTATTGGAACACTTAAAAGAACTAACATGATATCAATCAATATTAGCTAAAGCATGTCTACCTAGTATGAATTGCTAACTAGCATAGACCTAATTGCATCTAAGGGAAATCAAATTGTGTTTGTTGCTACTTCACAAATGGTGAGAGAATCTCTCTAAAAATGGCTACAAGGCCATATTAGATATCCCTCAACTAACCAACATGAAGATTGGAGGCAAAGATTGACCAAGCTAATCCAAGAAGGAAGTAAAGCGCTTAATTATATATCTTATATGATATGAAATTCAAAACATGGTGTAGAGTTTAAAGGTATGTGTTTAGTATTTTTTATAGTTTTTCATTTGGGGAAAAATTGAATCTTGGTGTATGTGGGACTAAAAATACAAAGTAAATTAAGGTTTGTTAATCATGATTAGTGAATTAACAAGTGATTAGAATGTGAGGAGCCTTAATCAACCACTTAGGGTCAATTAAGACTCTAAGATAAGCATTTGAATCCTTCTGAGATGTCTTGGAGGGAAATGGGGTGATTTTGAATGGTTAGAAGAGGGGTTTGAGACAATAATAGGGTTTATTGACCAAAACAAGGGTAAAATAGGCTTAATTAGCTAATAATCACTAATTGTTTGTTCGAAAGAGGATTTTGAATTATGATGTGTCGTAAATTTTCATTCTAAATGTGAAAGAGGTTAGGTATTCAACAAAGCGTTGTTAATTAACCAAAATGGTAAGAAACATTATTTAATTAGTGGAAATCACTAATTATAATGGAAATGGTAAGAATGAGAGCGATTAGCGTGCTTTTAGCAATAAGATTGTAAAAGTGGATTTTAGGTGTCTACATTTGCCCCTGTTTGAGGTGAAATAAGTGGCATCACTTCAAACATAGCAAACAAGAATAAAAAATTTATTTTTTGGAGAAACATTAGTAGAATAAAGGATGCCACCTCGAGTGTTGATGGGGTGATAGAAGAAGTCAATTGACAATCAAAAATATAATCGAACAAATAGAAGAAATGAGATTGGGATAAGCATGATTATTTATTGCCCAAGGTGTTTTGCAAGAAATTTTAATAGTGATAAGACATGATAGTGAATAATATAGGAATAGATCATGCATCCAATATTTCAATAAGAAAATTTGTTTCATCATGTTGCCCCTATGATCTAAATCATCGACCTTTATTAAAATAAACAAAAGTGTAAAATAACATGAAAAGCTATATTACTAACATTTGTTCATTCCTAAAAATGTGTAACTCCATGAAACATACATAATTCAATGCAATACAAGAAAGTGAACCAGATAACTTAATAGAGAAACAAGTACAATCACATCTACTCAAACAAACAATGTTCAAGATAGGTGCACCAATGTTTTTGTTATCAAGCTTTAGTTCCTGAATGTTTGTGTTGTAACGAAAAGGAATAAAAATGGTACCCCAAGAAAGGATACATGTGAGGGGAATAATGGAGGAGACAATTAGTCCCTTGAAAAACATTCATGTGCTATGACAGATTCTCTGACAACTCATTGTTGCACGGGAGTACCGACACAGTAAGCAAAATAGCTTTGTTAATGGAGGTAGATGATAATGATCTACAATTCATTTGAGACAAGAACATAAGAAATATGTTTTATATGAAAAATTTTAATGTTTGGGGATAATGAATTTAATATAGGCTTCAACTGTGTGCATGTCGTTTACCAATTTTTGAAAAAAATTGAATTTTTTACAATTTTCTGATTTTTACCAAATTTTTGGATTATTTGAAAAAAATTATATTGTTTTGAATTTTTAATATTTTAGGAAGAAAATATTGTAGAAAAAATGACAAAGTCATGGGACATCACCAAAAGACATTGGAAAGGAAAAAATATGCTGCATGTAGCAGAAAGGGTCATCATGAAACAAAATCATGCCCAAACATAGCAAAAAATGCGTGAAAAAGAATTAAAAATAATCATCGTGGTCAATGTTAGAATAATTTAGAAGACTCACGATGGTCCCAAGGTGCTTCAAGGGTGAGATACATGATGCAAGTGGGGGGGTCACAATGGGTATATAAACCATGCCACGTGGGGTAAAAACCATCGCAACTAGTTCATTTGTTACCCGCCTTTACCATTGTTACTGTTAATTTTTCTCTAACCTACGAGACAAAATGATGAGGGTTCAGAACCAAAAACACCATGCAGATCGCATTCGAGACTATATGAGACTTCTTATGGATGGCTCACATGTACACAAATCCAAATTTTTCACCCTTGTCATTTTGCAGTGTATTTATTAGCATTTAATCACATTAATTAGGGTAGAAAAGGCACACGATCATGCCAACGCGGCCCTTGGGGTGTGCCAGCGTGATCAGGGGCACGTTGGTGTTGAAATCACATAGGCACTCCATGTTGGTGCGAAATCATGTGCACTGACGTGTAAATTTGTAGGAAACACACACGCCTGCATGTCAGTGTGAAAATGGACACGCTAGTGTTAAAGGATATGTGCTAGAGCGAGCTAGAGAGTTGGGTGGGGAAGGGGGGGCATTTTTGTGAGAACATGGGTTCCTGCATAGAAATTGGGGTGTTGGCACTTGGGCGCGCTAGTGTCAAAGGAGATGCGCTAACGCGAGCTAGAGAGTTGGGTGGGGAAGGGGGTGCGTTTGTGTGAGAATGTGGGTTCCTGCATAGAAATGGGGGTGTTAGCACTTGGGCACGCTAGTGTCAAAAGGGGCACATTGGCGTGGAGGGGTCAACTTGGGTGGCCCTAGAAGATGTTAAGAAAATTTGTAGAAAAAACTTAGATGATGAAATAGATGAATGTAATGATGTAGTATAGAAGAAAATGATTTTCAATACATGTTGTGTCTGATTTTATAGGTTATGCTACCTTGATTGAAGATGTGAGAGAGGCATGGGTAGCTCTGGGCCTATGAGGTGACATTCAGATGATGTGAATAGATTTTTTTGGAGATTACACTGGAGGTGACCGGTCTATCACACGTGGCCCACATGCTACAGATTACTTTAGATCATACCCTACTCATAGCCTTAGCTGAGAGGTGGAGCAGTGAAAGTTAGACATTTCACCTCCCGACATGTGAGATGAGTATTACTTTAGAGGATGTGTGGCAGATTTTATGAGTTCCTATTCAGGATTGGTTGATTACTTATGACGGTCACCAAGACCATGTTCGGAGGATCATAGTCGATATGTTTGGAGTAACAGAAATATGCTAAGGTATGACCATTGACATTACCAGGTGTATGTTAGATCATTAGATGGGATGGGTTCTTGTATTTCTGATAACTCTTGTTAGCAACATATTTTTTCCTGACAAGACTGGTGCTCGATTTTCTTTGGGCCTCATTAGAGTGATACATGACCTTATCTAGGGAGAGTTTTATTGTTGGGGGTAGTGTATACTAGCTCATTTATATGTAGATATTCACTTGATAGCCTATTGTGGTCAAAATATTGTAGGTCATGTTACTTTATTACAGACATGGGTGTGGGACCACATCAACATAGAACGCCCCATAGGAGAATTTTGAGCCTAAGCTCTCGATGAGCCCTCTATCATGGGTTGGGTTCCACATGGATATGAAATTCATGGTCATATGGGAAACACACCCTATTATAGGCGGGATTTAGATGAGCTAAAGCCTCATTTGATTACATGGTGGCCATATAGTTTATATCATTGGGTAGAGGATGCAACCGAGTTGAGTACCGCAATAGTTAGTCATTTTATTCTTGGGAGGAGCTATATCCTTGAGTGGCATAGAGTGGACAGGGTCTAGTGGTAGTTTGGTCTCATTCAGGGGATTCTTGATGATGAGATGTGGTATGCACATAGGTCGAGAGAGACATTTCATATGGGGTTATGGATCAGGCTAGGACAAGCTTCATACCATATTTTTTAAAGGTATGGTCCCACATCCTTGGGTGTACATCAAGCAGAAATAGTAGATAAGGGGACGACCTCGAGATTATGTCATGGATGGTATGCTCAATAGTGTTTCACCTTAGTGATTGATGATTCCACAAGTAGTGTTAGACATGCGACAGTGCAGGGTTTATAAGGTCTAGATCCTCAAGCATAGGCTCAGGAATGCTCTTCAGGCAGGTCCATAATTAGGACCATGCAGGTAGGGCCACAAGGTACAATAGGTATTGGTTTAGTAGTAGGTGGTTGTGCATGTCACTCAAGTAGTGGTTCTACCATAGATACTAGGTGCCCCACAGATTCCACTTTAGGTTCCCTATAGGAACCATTATAGGAACCTCCATCACCTCCTCACATGATTCCACCACATAGTCCACCATGAGGTGGAGGATATGGTGGGGTGGAGAGGATATGGAGGAGGATATAGTAGGTTGGTGGGCAGGTGGCTACCTTACAACAATAGTTTACAACAGGTTATATGACTATAGCTTCAGGATACGGCTAAGAGAGATCTTATTACCTTAGAGAGAGCAAGACCAGGTGACCACAGAGAGAGATCAGATCAAGACATAGTGGGATCAGGTGACCGTAGAGAGAGATCAGCTTAGGAAAAAGCAGGGATTAGGTGACCACAGAGAGAGCTCAGCTGTAGGCTAAGAGGGATCAGGATTTATCAGACAGAGCCCAGTTACAGGTAGATTTGGCAAGTATGAGAGTGGAGCGTGATATGCTCTAGTAGGTGGGTACCTCCTTAGGAGTACAAATTTTTGATTGGTTAGAGTACCTCCCTAGAAGGCGAGGCCACTTATTACGTAGATGTAGTATCATGTATGTCATCCTAGCTGAAGAAAAGAGCTCCATATTATAGTTAGATAACCGATAGTTTATCATGGTATAGATCACATAGGCCATCAAGATCAGCATGATCAGTACAAGGTCCTTCGGCACAATAGGCCTCAGAGCAAGCATGGGTTAGCTCAGCATGGTGTATGCCTTTCCATCATCCATGCCCCCACCTAGCATCAGATCACAATAGATGCCCCTACTTAGATGGAAGTACTTGGGCCATGGCAGTCCTGGAGAGGGAAAGAGTTGTGGTTGATTTATCTTATTGATGTACTTGATGTATCATTTTTTGGTGTGTCACCTTGATATGAAGGCATATTTTTTGGATGTACGTTATAGATGTATCCTTATATATATATTTTTAGTATGCCTCATGATGAAGGAACATTTTTGACCCATGCCCATGATGGCATTTTGTATTTGATATGTATCGAGACACATTGATTTTATACATGGACATTTGATATTTACAGATATATGATGATTTGATGGATTACTGATGTATCACATTTTGATTATGAGATATCATGTTTAATCTATATGTTTATTGTGGTTTATGTTTGTATCACATGTTGTTAGATCATGATAGTAGCATCTGATGATATCACTTTGTATGTTGATGAGATACTTTTTGTTTTACCTATCACATTTTGTGTATGAGATAGTATGTTTAATCCACATTTTTATTGTGGTCTATGTTTGACAAGGGGATAAAAGGTGGTCCCTCTTGCCCCTCTTGGTGATATTATATGATGTTATCTTAGCATGCATGTTTAATTTTCATGTTCATGATTATGTAGCTTAGCCTTTATTTATAATCTATAGATGTTATGATAGATGATATGATGATGAAAATGAAAACAAACTACATAAGCAAACAACAAGCACAAATTAATCAAATCTAATCAAAACAATACAACTATCTACAAGTATGAAAGATAAAAATGAACTCAATGTAATGTATTAAATTTTAAAGTAACACTCAATCTAACTAAGTAAATGAATTTAATTTAAATCACAGTAGATGAAAAAGTAATGTAATCAAAATTATACAAACTAACAACTAAAAGTAAGTAAACTACTACTTTGTTTTTCCAAGACAGTTTTCAAACATTTTTTCGATGTTTTTTGTATTATATTAAGACAATGTTTTATTTTTTGGAGTTTTTTATGAAACGTATGTGAATGCTTTGAGATTTTCTAAGTAACACATTTGAATGTTTTGAGATTCTTTACAAAGTTATTTGATTTTTTCCAAAAATTATTCAAAATCTAAATACAGGGAAATGAAGAAATGTGGATGCCGCTAATGATAAATGGGATACAAAAGGGTAGAATGCCATGTGTTATATGCCAAATGTGATGCTGAAAATTTTCCCCTAGCATGTGATGGGAATATTCAAAGTTAAACTCTTCATATTCAAAAGTAGGATCATCTGGATCAGGGCCAAGAGGGATAGGCTCAAAGTAGCTCAAGTAATAGTTAAGATTATTTTAAGACAAAGATATAACAATACTATACCTAAAATTCTTGTGAACAATAGGTCCTATCCTACAGAGAGAAGGGGGAGGTGTTCCATATCGACATATAGGATGCCCCTATCTCTTGTCTATGCTTGATTCTTTTGCATAAGAGAATCACCGGTTGAGAGATGAGATGCCATCACCGGTGAAACTCAGACTAGATCTACCCTCCAATGGCATTGGAAACTAGTTTTTACCAAAGAACTTGTACAAAGTTCCACCATTGTGTGGTTTTCACTATTAGACACACCTATTTATTTCTCTTTTTTTGTTTTCTATTTTTATACTTTTTTATATTTTATGATATTTTGAGAGATCCCCATATTTAAGTGTAGAGCTGCTTAAGATGCACTGCATTCATGGGTTTTCAAAGCTCCTGACCATCTGAGTAAGCAAGTTTTTAGGATCTTGAAACAAAATTTGTGACCACAACATATGCCCCTAACCAGTTAGGCTCAAATTTTCCCTTCTTTTCTCTTTCCTTGATAGTGTTGAACTGATTTTATTTTAACACCAAGTATCATACCTCAAATTGATGAGGTATCACTCTTTTTTTGTAACTTCGATGCACTGAATATTGATACACTTTAAGGTGATCCAATGTGTGAATTCATTTTTTATCTAACAACTCTAACTTTTCCTATCGAGCTACTCTATAGTCTTCCTCTTCATTTAGGTAATCTCTCAACTATATGCACAAAGAGGGGATCTCAATCTCTAGGGGTAGTATGGATTTTATTCTGAACACTAGGGAGTATGGAGTGACACATGTAGGAGTGCGGATAGATGTTCTATATGCCTAGAGGGAAGGGTGAATTTGTAAATTCCAATTACATCCTGTTATATTCACCATCTTCTCCATAATGCAAATGATAGTTTTATTAGAAGCTTCAGCTTTCCCATTACCTTGAGGGTAACAGGGGGTTGAAAATTTGAGAGATATTTGAAAACATTTACATAATGCTTTCACAGTTTTGTTTTTAAAGGACTTACCATTGTCATTCACAATGGCATAAGGGATATCGTATCCACAGATAATGCGGTTCATTATATACTTAGATATCTGCACACCCTCAACATAGGTAAGAGGAATAACCTCTACCCATTTTTTGAAATACTTAGTAGAAATGATAATTAACTTATGGCCATTTGAGGATATAGGGTTAATTTTTCCTATGATATCTAGCCCCTAATTTGAGAAAGGCCAAGGTGTCATGATAGGCTGTAATGATTGCACTGATGCATGTATTAAATTGCCATATTTCTGACATTCCAAACATTTATTCACATATTTGTAGCAATCATTCTCCATAGTAGGCCTATAATAACCTACTCTAAGTATCTTCTTAGCTAGGATGATTTCATTCGTATGGGCCCCGCAGATGTCTCTGTGCACCTCCTTAACCATTAGGATAGATTCATCTGAATTGAGACAATGTAACAGATTCCTGTCATAGCTTTGACGGTAGAGAGTGCACCTAGGTAGGGTATATCGGGCTATACACTGGATGAGGTTTCTTATGTTAGCATGGGAAATGTCTGTGGGAAATGTTCCATCATGAAGGTAATTAAATATGTCACTATACCAAGAGGAAAAATGACCAACAACTTTGCATACCAAACAAGATTTTGACATGTCATATGTTGGCGTTCATAGACGTTCAAAAAAGAATGACATATTGTTGTTCCCATGTGGGATGCTCAACATAGACCACATTGTGGCCATAGCATCCACTACTCTATTATGTGCTCTTTGGATTTGTTCAAATGTAATTTTCTTAAAGAAATCTCTCAAAGAATCAACCATTCTCTTGTATAGAATAATTTTCTCATATTTAACTTTATACTCGTCGGTTACATGTTTTATAATCAGCATGGAATAACTGATTATATTCACTTATCTGATATCCCAATTAATAGCCAACTTCCTCCTTGTAATAAGGGCTTCATATTCTACTATATTTTTGGTACATAAGAACCCAATTCGGAATGCCTGAGGGATCAAGTATCCTAAAGAAGTGATCAAAACAACTTTGGTGCCTAAATCATGAAAGGTAAAAGAGCCATCAAAATGTAGTTGCCATATGATATATTCCTCAAGATACATTGTAGAATATAGGATTTCTAGACTCAAATGTTCAATACCTGGTAGAGGGGATTCAACTAGCTAATCTACTAAAACTTGTCCTTTCATTGATTTTTGGTGTACATACTTAATGTCATACTTACTGAGTAAGATGATCTAATTGGCCATATTTCCTATGAGTGAAAGCTTTGAAAACAAGTATTTTAATGGATCAAATTTTGATATAAGCTTGAAATTATTATTTAATAGATAATGACAGTTTCTGAAAGGAAAAAACTATGGCCAAACAAATATTTTCTATCTATGGGTAGTTGATCTCGTAAGAGATCAACATTCGGCTTAGGTATTACAAACTTTTTCTTTATGCTCCTTATCATATTGGGCTAACAGTGGTCCAATTGAAAAGTGTGTGGCATAAATGTAGATTAATAATGGTTCACTTGCCATAGGTGGCATTAGAATAGTGGGTTTAGCC
This sequence comes from Taxus chinensis, assembly GCA_019776745.2. Classification (NCBI taxonomy): domain Eukaryota; kingdom Viridiplantae; phylum Streptophyta; class Pinopsida; order Cupressales; family Taxaceae; genus Taxus; species Taxus chinensis. The sequence continues at coordinate 367,680,474 of CM034155.1, forward strand.
AAATATTTATTGAGAAAAGCAAATGTTTGTTATTGTTCGAGAACCCAGTGAAATTTGACATTTTTCTTGAGAAGATGCATGAATGTGTGACTCTTGGCTATAAAATATGAAATAAACCTTCAAATTTCTTGGATCTTTCCTTGCAAGATTCACAATTGTCTCATATTTGTCGGAGGTGGAAATTCTCTGATAGCAGTAACCTTTGTAGGATATATTTCAATTCCTCTCCTCGAAACAATGAATCCTAATAGTTTACCAAATAACACGCCAAAGACACATTTCTTCAAGTTTAGGAAGACCTTGTAGTCCCTTAGACAATAAAATATGTGTCATAAGATCTTTGGGTGATCTTCTTGAGTCTTGGATTTTTCCAATATGGCATCCATGTAATCTTCCATGATGTCACTGATCATGTCATGAAAGATAACAATCATTACCTATTAATAGGTGATGCCTGCATTATTGAGGCCAAAGGGCATGAATTGATAATAGAATGTCCCCTATGGGGTGGTAAAAGTTATCTTATGTCGGTCCTCTTCAACAATAGTTATCTAGTTATATCCTGAAAATCCATCCATGAGTGATAGCATCTCGTAACCAGCTGTTGAATCCACAATTATGTCGATGTTGGGAAGAAGAAAGTCGTCATGAGGAAAAACTTTATTAATATCTCTAAAATCAGTGCAATCTCGAATTCCAACAGGTTTCTTTTGTATTGGGACTATATTAGAAATCCACTTTGAATAGTCAATAGGCTTGATGAATCCTATTACCAATAATATTTCTAGCTTTTTTTTAACCAACAAGGCGACGTGAGGATGCATCTTTTGGAGATTTTATTTTATGGGCTTGGTGTCTAGGTGTACAACAAGATTGTGCACCACTAATACAAGATCAAGTTCCAACATGTCTACATAAGACAAAGAAAAGATATCTACAAATTCTCTTAAAATTAACACAAACATTTTATGTTTTGGGGCTGAGAGCGAAGCTCCCAACTTGACTATTCTAGGCAATTCCTATGTGCCAATATTGACATCTATTGTCTCATCCACTAATAGCTTGGATTCATCTTCCATGCACATAGGATCAAGGGGTGGATTAATATCCTCTTATGTTGAAGGTGTCTCAAAAATATCCTCATCTTTAAGTGGGTCAACTATTTTGTCCATTGATGCTTTTTTGTGTTTTTTTGCAAGTGCCTCAAAGAGGTTTTCACTATAGGACTTGGAATTTTCGCAAGTATTTTTTGTAGAACATTTACTCTTGCTTACTTTTTTGCTTAAATTACCACACAACTCAGCCTCCTCCCCAAAGTATGCGCATGCGTTGAGCTAAATGGAGAATCCTTTCTTATGGTCATTTATCGGAATATTGTCACAAACACCAAAGAACTTGCCAATAGCTTTTTCATTCTGAAATATGTCAATTGGCACATGCTGCTATTGGTCCTAATTCATGAGTGATGGGTAAATCAAGTTTAGTGTCTGAGTGGGAAGGTATATCGCAGTAGTTATAGTTAAGACGGATATGTTAGAAAACAAGTTCATGGAATTTGTTTCGCTTTCACATTCAGAAGAATTTTCTTTGTGCTCAGAAGAGGTATCCTTGACCTATGAGGGGTAAGACTCATATAGCAGGGTTTCAATACCATGCTTATCCTCTTTACGACGAGGTATTGGAAGAGATTCTAGCATACCTTACTCATTGCAGCTATAGCCACGTCCTTTGTATCCCATGGTAAGCATCATTTGGTTAGGGATAAAATACCTAGGTGATTGATAACATAAAGTCATTTCATCATCTTCGGGATGAAACATAATATCTTTGAGTAACATTTCATCTTCTAATAATCTACCAGTAGTGAAAGTGTTGAAAGGGAAATTTTTCCTAGAGCGTTGAAACTTGTAACACGGCCTACCATACGCTTTGGATGATAGGGGAATGTTGTGGACTAGAAGGGCCTGTTGAAGATCATACTCTCTCTAACCATTTGCTATAACCTTCATCTCCCACATAGAAAAATAAGTCTCTGATGTAGAAGCATCATTGTTTTTGGGGGACGAAGTATTTGGATCCACTCATGAAGTGAGGGACTTTGAATGAACTGGAACAGCTATCTCCATAGAAGGACATTCCTAAATGGTGGGGAAATATTCCAACAATGCTCTACAATGAGAAAAAGGTTAGGGATCTCCCTAAATAGTAAGGGTCTATCCTTCATAATGTAACTTTAAACACTGATGAAACATTAAAGGTACGGATTTCATGGAATGAATCAATGGGCAGCCGAGAAATATGTTGTAAGGGAGCTCTAAGTCTAAAACATGGACCTTTGTATCTTGATTGATAGGACCTAATTCTAGTGAGAAAGTGATCATACCAGCTGACTGTCATTCTTCATTGTCATATGTGTTTATGGTTATGACCTTTGTCTCTAAATCAGCTTCAGTATACCCTAGTTGTTGAACTAGCTTTAGAGTACAAATATTTAATCCCGATCCGCCATCCACAAGCACTCTTTTCACCTTCTTGCATTTGATTATAAATTCAATATGTAAGGTTAAATTATGAGAGGGGTTCTCTTCTGGGATTTCTGTTGGACTAAAGGTTATATGCTTTGTAAGAGCAACTTGTGTTACCATTTCTTTCAAGTCAGTTGGGTTGATATCAACAAACACTCTTGATCCTTGTAATGTCTTACAAAGGATGTATTTATGAAGGTTAGAAATTTTAATAAGGTCCAAGATTGAAATCTTGGTAGTGGTTTTCTCTAATTAAACTAACACATCATAATGAATTTATTTAGGAGTAAGGGGAGGATGTTCTTAAATAAAAAGGTGATCTCATCATGTTTCCTTTGTGCACTCCCTTGATTTGATATTTATTGTGTTGATATGTTCAACAGGTGGATTGACACAACCTATTAATGCATCTAAATGGTTTGTCTTTGAGACATAACTAGCATTCTTGGTTTGAGACAACTGTCCCTGATCCAAGTTTTCCTTTCCTTTGTTGTGTTTTGGGAAAGGTTATTTAAATATCCCCATGTTTGTGTTAGGATATTTAGTAGGGGCAGCAGAATCCATTTCCACATCGCCGTTGTCAATTAGGTCTTGAATATAGTGTTTCAATTTCAAGCACTTATCTGTCTTATAACCTTTAACGTGGTGAAATCTGCAATATTCATTTTCCCTAAACCATGATGGCTTAGGCGTGTCATCCACATAAGGTGTAGTTTAAGGTTATCTGACCATATTAACCACCTCAAAATATTTTAATATTTATGACATAGAGTCTGATAGAGGGGTGAAGTTACGACATTTATATTCTTTCGGTGGATTTCCCTTTGAAATTTTCAAGGGAGTGTGATTTTGAACTTCTTTCACTCATTTAGAGTCTATTATTCCATCGCTTATGACATTTTTTTTCTTATTAGGGATAAACTTTGTCTTCTCACTAGGTTTGGAATTGTTATGATCAATGTCATGTGAAAGTGGTTTAACGGTCCCTCTAACTAACAATACTTTTTCTATTTTACTACCATTTTTTATCACCTCTTCAAGTGTGTTACAACAATTCATTTACAAGTGGAATGTAATTTCAGGGTGTAGGTTGGGCTCAAATATAATTATGATTTATTTCTCTAGTATCAATTAAGGTAAACAACTAGGTATCCCTCACCATCCCTTTAAGAAACTAGAAAAGTTCTCGTTATTTTGTTGTTTTACATTTCATAGATCTAACATGGTGACATCATTCTCTATATGAAATGAGAAGTGACATACAATTTTTTTTTCTAGTTTTGGCCATGTAGATATGGATCCCTTAGGGATGTGTAAAAACCATTCCAAAGCTTGACCTCCCAAAATTCCTGGTAAGAGGCAAATTATATAGTTATCACTGTATGCAACCTCTTGAAATGTCATATAAAAATATTTACTATGGTCTCTAGGGCCACCTTTTTCCTTGTATTTTTTGAACTTTGGACAATCAAAATGATGCAATAAAGGTATCTTTAACATGGATCTATCAAAGGGATATGGGCATAACTCTTCAAATTGGTACTTTTTGTTATTACCTATTTTACCTTCTTGCAAAGCTAAAAGGGAATTTTTCATGGTTGACCACTCTTTATTAAAAAATTGGTCTTGTGTGTGTGGTGTGGATTTGTACAAATGATTAAATCTAGTTGTATCTCCACCTTTATTATAAGCATAAAAATCCACATAGGGCTCTTTACGTGCCTCTCGGTGAGGAGTATTTTTTTGGAACTCGTGATATGAAGCTTTTGGTTTAGCTTTCGGTATGATTTGTTTCAAAGGTTTTAGTTGTTACTTGTTTGCATGTGAAGCCAAACTTTCTAATTAATGAGTGAGAGCTTGTACTTGTTACTCTAAGTACTTCGTTATGATTTTCATAAGGAGGAGGTTGTTCATGATGAGCATGTTCGTCATGGTTCGCACAATGAACTCTAATAGTAGGTATATGATAGTCTCTATTATTTTCAAAAGGTATCTCCTCATCATTCTGTCACCCAAAATTAGAGGCATGACATGGATTTAAGATGTTATTAATATTAAGAGGGGGACATTCTACTTCTTCATCTCCACAAACCATACCGGTAATGAGGAAAGGGTCAACCATAGAGGGTAATATTTCTCCAAGCTCCACGACACCCATTAGGACCTCATGTTTGTTTTGGTATGTATAATCGTTAAAGTGGGTGGGATTCAACTCAAAATTTTCTCGAGGAAAATTCTCCTCTCCACCACTATGATCAACAATTTCATTGTCTTCTCAAAGAGGGTTTAACATGTCATCTCCAAAGGAACTTGTCCTTAGTTTTTGATGCCCCATTCTTGTTCTAGGAGGCATAACGCGAAAGGTTTTACTAAGGTTGACTAAAAATGGACCTTAGGTAAATTTCCACAGTGTAATGATGTCAAGTCGTCGCAAAGAATGTGGAATATCAAATGCTCACAAATCCAAAGGTCAATATGAACCTAAGAATAAAAATAAATAATAACACACACTAACATAATATATGATAAGAATTATCTAGGAAAAGATAATGAAGTACAAGACTAAAATCCAATCAAAAAAATAGTTTTACTCCATACGTTTTTCCAAGATAGGTTTAAAGAAAATAATGACAACACGATATTACCACTTAGGTCAAGTTCAAAATAAACAAGACCTAAATACTAAGAAAGTGTTGACGCGATCTTCCAACAAGGTATACTAAAACCAGTTTTACACATAAACAAATTCCAAATTTTTGAAAATGGAATTTACTAAAGCGAGAAGTGTAACAACACTATTTGGACATGTGTGACAAGATTTGTGATGAAAACAATATTTGTAGGATCAAAATGATGTTATTGCAATGTGAACAATGTAACTTAAACAATCTCAAAAACTCGAAGTAATGTTAGGATAAAAAACTAAGCCTCAGTATATCAAGAATTTATTATGCGTGTGAGAAGTGTAACAATAAAATGTAGAGACTTAGACTAATTTTCATAGTGGAAACAAGACGTAAATATCAAAATTGTATGGCTATAATGTGGGTAGCATAACAACTCTAAGTAATTCAAGTGATGAGACAACCTAGATACAATATGAAATATCGATTATGGGTATCGAGATGATGGCTACCAAGATAAAAAGACATACCAACATACTTTCAACATTTACATCTAGGTCTCAAGAAAGGATGAATGTAAACAAGTACAAAAGTGGTGGACACAATCAATTAATAGCACTGTGTAGATGTGATTTCTTTTATCTCAAATGAGCAACGAGAAAACAAAGGTGTAAACCAATTAGTGATGAAAAACACTAAGTGTGACTTTGGTAGAATTTTTCCTTGTCTTAGTACAAGTGAAAAACTAGTACAAAGTAACACATTGTAAGTATCGTAATGAAGTAACACATGGTTTCAAATTTAGTGGAATCTCACCTTGTTTTAACAACAAGGTTTTGACTCGAAAAAATTTGTTATGTTGTGAGATATCTTTTAGAATATGATAGATAAGTCAAATTGGTTCTAATCCACAAACTTCCTATTAGTTCTCTATGTAGGTGTCAGAAACTATCTCTGTGAGTGCGGTTTACCAATAAATTTATATTGACTAAATATTAGAGTATCCCAGCTTTAGTTTACCCCCTTAAATACAATGAGCAATAAATACGTTTAGTTGTATTTTCACTGGGGTTGCAATGGAGATAACTTTGACTCTAATCTCACCAAGGCATACTAATCAATTGGGTAGTGAATAAATTTCCCATTTCTTGCACAAGGTTCCCTCTTGTGTGGACTACTTTGGGGTTATGAGGAACATTCCTTTTGTTGTTTTAAGGATTATGCCATTTGAAGAGAATTTTCCTAGTTCAAAGTGGACAATTTGTAGCTCTTCACTGAAACCTACAATATAGTGTGTTGAATAGATGTTGGTGTGTATTTTTATCTTTTAGGTTAAGCAATTTGGTTTAGACCACCATTGGCAACCTACAAAACACGTGTAATTAGAAAATTATTTATATTATCCTTTATTTGGCAAGCGTTATGTCCTACATACAAATAGTTAGTAGTTATCCAAAAATATCTACAATATCATATAAAGAGGATTAAATGTTGTTTTTGGTTTTCAAGATCGTCTAAGGACACAAGAGAAGAGCTTACACAACAAGCAACCCAAATAGATAACAATGAAAAGCTTGTAAATCAAATAACCACCATAATATTTTTTAAATCAGGGTTCATTCCCAATTAGTCTAAGTGCTTTTTAGTGAAAAACTAAAGTTGTTTTCGATTCTCAAGATCACACAAGGTGCAAAAGAAGAGCATACACAAGCTTTAGCCTTACTTGTTTATCAAATGAAAGCTCTTAAATCAAAGGATCATATAAATTCCATATGAAAAGTTCATTCCCTTAAGCACAAAAATGAATAATTAAGTTTCCCACTTACTCTAATGTTAGCAAAAGAAGGTCTAAACTTTCTTTTGATTATCAAGATCACACAAGGTGTAAGAGAAGAGCATACACAACCATATCCCAAACTCATACAAAACATGAAAACAAAATTAATTTATCAAACCCTAAGTAAATGTGTAATAAAACATGTTATAAACCAAAAAACCTGCAATAACAATAGCTAAAAACCCTAGAAGTACAAAGAAACAGTAATTAAATTTTGAAATTTGAGTTGAGTTTACATTAGAATGCCAACATGCCCCTTAGCATAGTAGCGCGACCCTTATAGCATCAATGCTCCTCATATGACAACAACACGACATTAAAAGCACCAGCGTGCCTTTGTCAAAAACACACAATTGATGCACATGAGTGCGACCAGTGAGACATCATCGTGCACTTCAAAGCACTAGCGCAGCCAACACACAGAGGAAAAAATTCAATGGAACACATGTGTGGCCATTGAAGTGTCAGCATGACACTTGGAGTGTAAGTGCAACCTTGAAGACGTGAGCATGCCCCTTTGAACGTGAATGCTCACCTTCCTGTAGGTGGTCAAAACATGTGTTTTGACAATAAAAATATAATAAAGCTCAAATCTTTGGCTTTTTGATGCAATTTTGATTACACTTTACCTCATTAGATCCTACAAATAATATAAAAATAAAGCATCTACTAATAATATAGTTTAAACAACTATCAAAATTTGAAATTAATCTACAAAAATTGAAATTTACTCTAAAAAGATTTGAAACTAATCTAAAAAACTTAAAATGAAATGAATTTAATGGGGTATGCTCCCACCAGGCGTGCCAAATGATAACTACTAAAAATTCCAACAAATCCAAATAACAATACTAACACCACATAGTTCATTAACAAAGCTAGGAATTAACAATAGTAACATCAATGATTAAAGCTTATTGGAACACTTAAAATAACTAACATGATATCAATCAATATTAGCTAAAGCATGCCTACTTAGTATGAATTGATAACAACAGAGGCCTAATTAGATCTAAGGGTAATCAAATTGTGTTTGCAACAAAAACTCTGCAAAAAAGCAGCAAAAAGACCGCAAAAAAATAGTAAAAACAAACAAGAGCAGCTAAAGAATCTACAACTATTTCTTGGCAGCTTTGTCGATGTTGGCTTTGATGTTCTTCCAGGATTTTAACATTCCCAAAGTTGTCATGTGGGCAGCGTCAGTCTTATCTAGCTGATAAATGGTCCTTTTGCTTTCCTTATCAGTGCCCCAAAGCATTGCCGGAACTCCGCTGAGATTGGAGACACTTCGGACATGCTGCTCAATGAACTCCTCAATCGCACTAAAAATGGCCATATTGTAATCATGCTGAGTTTTGGCCTTCCCTAAATGGGAGTCTAAGGAGTTTAGCTTCTTGTATATATCTTCAATCTGGCTGTTATCAATAATCACTTCCTCCTCCTTCTTCCTCTTACCTTTCTGTTTTGCCAAGTTCTTAACCTCATTCTTCAACAGCTTCATATCATCTTCTAAGGCTTCCAACATTTTTGTAGAGCTCTCCATATGCACATCCCGGGGACTAGCACTGCTAATATTCAGGAGGTCATGTGCAATTTCAATTTCATGAGGACCCTTCCCCACAACAAGGGTATCAAGGTTAAGCCTTCTAAAGGACCTAGTGACCGGCCTGGTCGAGGTGGAAGCGAAGGTGGGGGCGGGAGCAGTAGTAGGGGGAATGGAATATGAATCCTGGACAGCCGAAAGGGGGGTGATAGCAGCGGTGGCAGGGGTAGAGGGTGAAGAAACGGGGCTAGTAGCAGCAGAACTCGGTAGAGGGGGAACTAAGCTAAGGGAGAAAGGGAGACCAGGATATCAAATTGTGTTTGTTGTTACTTCACAAATGGTGAGATAATCTCTCTAACAATGGCTACAAGGCCATATTATATATCCCTCTGCTAACTAACATGAATATTGGAGACAAATATTGAGCAAGTTAATCTAAGAAGGAAGTAAGGTTCTTAATCATATTTCTTATATGATATGAAATTCAAAGCATGGTGTAAAGTTTAAAGGTATGTGGTTAGTCAATTTTATAGTTTAAAACTTGTATCTTGGTGCAGGTGGGACTAAAAGCACAAAGTAAATTAAGGTTTTCTAATCATGATTAGTGAATTAACAAGTGATTAGGATGTGAGGATCCTTAATCAACCACTTAGGGTCAATTAAGAGGCTAGGATAAACTTTTGAAGCCTTGTGAGATGTCTTGGAGAAAAATGAGATGATTTTGAATGGTTGGAAGAGAGATTTGAGCCAATAATAGGGTTTACTGACCAAAACAAGGGTAAAATAGGATTAATTAGCTAATAATTGCTAATTGTTTGTTCAGAAGAGGATTTTGACTTACAATGTGTTGTAAATTGGCATCTTGAATGTGAAAGAGGTTAGGTAATAAAAAAAACGTTGTTAATTAACCAAAATGGTAAGAAACGTTAGTTAGTTAGCATAAATCACTAATTATAATGGAAATGGTAAGAATGAAAGTGATTAGCGTGCTTTTAGAAATAATATTACAAAAGTAGATTTTAGGTGTCTACACTAGGAACTTTAAAATTTCACTTCTTAGGATTGAGAGATACACCAAATTCTCTACATATTTCAAATAGATTCTCGAGGTGACTAATATGATCATGAATGTTCTTTGAAAAATTGTAATGTCATCAAGATAGAAAAGGATGAATTCATTAATGTACTCCTTGAAAGCAATGTCCATTGCTCTCTAGAATGTGGCACTTGCATTTGATAAGCCAAAGGGTATTTACAGATATGCATACATTCCCCATTTAGTAGTGAATGTGGTTTTATACTAATATTAATCATTTACTTTGATCTGATTGAAGCCAAAATATCCATCAAGAATGGAAAACCTTTTAGCTCATGCTATTGTCTATACAATATGCTCCATGGAAGGTAGAGGATAGTGATCCTTTAGACATGTCTTGTTCAAGTCCCTGAAATCGACACAAAATCTGATCTCTCCATTCTTCTTTCTTACTGGGACCATATTTTCTACCCAAGTAGAGTACTTAATAGGAAAAATTATCTTGGCCTCAATCATTTTGGACAATTCCTTTCTCATGAGGGGCTCAATTCTAGGGTTAAATAGCCTTTTCTTTTGTCTAGTTGGCTTAACATTCAGATCAAGATCAATAGCTTCTAGACTATTTCTGGATTAAATTCCTTTAAATCTTCATAGTACCAAGAAAATATATCACTAAAATTCTTACACAAGGAAACAAAAGCATGTCTTCATCCTCATCACATACCTTCCAAGGATAAGCTCTTTTTCTGGAGAAATTGTAACTGGCTAACAGTCTTCTTGATTTTCCACCATGTTATTCTCATCACCTCTGTATTCATCATTTGGACTGCAAATGTGTTCCAAAGTGACCAATACCTTTGGTAATTTGTTTGTTTTTAGCTGAATAATTTGATCACCATAATTGTCTGAAAAATCATATTGCATCTTTGAGGAGAACTCGACTTCATTCTGGATAAACTACACAATTTTTTCATCATTGTCAAACACCTGATAGTTGGTTTTGTTATTTGGGATGGAAGGCCTTACTACCATCTTTACATATTTTGTGTTTCCCTTGATCAAATCCTCAGTGGGTGAGAATTTATAACTAAGAGTTGTTATTTGATTCACATCTTTGTTCAACTTCCTAGGCACAACTTATAGGTTAATGACATCAAAGCTCTCTAGTAGATCCCAGAATCTATGTTTGTAATCCTTCAACAACTTGTTCTTCATGGAACATTTCCCTCTGATTTGGTGAATAACCAATTTAGTATCTCCAAAGGCCTACAAATCTTTGATTTTCTGCTTCTGTTATCCCAAATTTCCCCCTACAAAGTTTGGTTAGAACAAGCCTTACACATAAAGAAAACATGAAGGGAAATGATTCAGACCCACGAGCTCAAGTTCCAGAACCAGGCAAAGTGAAAACAGAGGCCCGAGAAAGTCAAATTTGACCCTATACAAGAAGAAATAGAAGAAATGGTTCTTCTGGGTGTTTCCATGTCTTAAATATATTTAAAGGGTCGAGGGAGGACTCAATAATGGAATTGCAGGGTCATAGAAGAAGGGGCAGTGCCTTAAGAGAGGCCAGGAGCAAGAAAAGAAAAATGGCAAGGATCCAAGGTCTTCGGGCTCAAAACCATTCAAGAAAGAATCCAAAATTGACTAAGTATGGAAGAGCCAGTAGAGGGAACCACGTGTCCTAACGGTGCTCCTCCAAAGGTGAATCCAAAAAGAGAAGCTCAAATAAGCACCGTATCTCCACATGTCTCGGGATGAAACGGAGGCAGGGGAAAATGGTCAAGCAGAGTCGAAAGGTGGAGCTTCGGGGCCGCATGGGAGTTTTCTAAATTTTACGTTTCACGAAAAGGGGAAAAGGTAAATTACAGACCCGCAAACCCAAATTTTTCTCTAACCTAGCTGCCACGTGTCTCATCTAAAAAGGGGGACCCATTTTCAAACTATTTTCCTCGTCCATTCGTACAGACCCGATACAAGCTTCAAAGGGGCATATCTTTCGACTCAGGGCTCGAAATATTGCAAATATGACACCATTGGAAAGATCTTAGTCTCACCTATACCACAGAGGTCTAAAACTTTAATTTTGAGGATGTTAGGTGAAGAAAAATGGAGGAAATTTCTTCTGGCCTTCAATGCAGGATCCATCTGTCTCAATAACTAGATTAGATTCAATCTGTTTCCACCGTTTCCACTTCTTTCAAGGTTCCGAACCAAGGATCGATGCAGTAATGATGAATTTGGGGGCATATTTTATCAAAAGCATTAATAGTAGTGGTTGAGTTCTGACCCACTTTTCTTTCTTCTCTCTCTCTCTCTTTCTTCTCTCTGGTCGAATCTATAAATACAAGGGCAAGATTCATTGTAAAGGGTTGTTCATTCTTCTTCCCTGCCCCCCTCTCTCTTTTCTTCCCTGGGGTTGAAAATGGAGTTTGAACCTCCTTTCATGGCTCTGTAATGGCATTCTCTTACCTCTTGCCCACTAACGATGTACTGTGTGAAATTTTGGAGCAATAAATTATGTTCTGTGATGCATCTGTCCATCCTTTGCTTATTTTATTGTCTCTCCTCGCCTCTCGTCATTGTAGGGTATACTATGCATATTCTGATGTTTGTTGTAGGTCCTTGAAGCTGTGTTTAATGGGTTTTGAAGTGGTGTTGTGTGTGAAATTTATCTCTAGTCTATGGTGCATCTTGTCCACCCTCTCCTCTGCTCACCTCTCTCCACTTCAAGCAGCTGGGATTGAGACCAACACCCCCCTTTTCTTGGTGCCATCACCTTGTTAATGTAGGATTTACCTCTTTATGTACTTTCTCTCTCTTTGTCTCCTTGGCATTGCTAGAATAGGCATAGTTAGGTGTCATTTCTGAATTAGGATTATTTTAGCATTAGGATCACGAAGAAGAAGCCGACTTTCTTTGGAGGGCCATCTCAATTCTGCAAGTCCCACAACTTGAGAGATGGTCCAATGTTATGCAAATCACACCAAATGAGTCTGACTTAGAAAAGAAGACATGTAGAACTCATTTGGGGGTGTTGTGATTTCGTGTTAACAACTTCTTAACATTTAAAAGAGCATGCACCAATGCCTCTTACTCAGGTACATTATTAGAGCGTGAAACTTGTAATATGTGAGAAAAGAAGAAATTCACATTCATTAGATATATCAGCACAATGCCCACCCCAACTCCATTTTTTCTTCTAGAACCATAAAAGAACATTTTCCATAGTCTAGAAGCATTTTCTCTTTCCTGCTTTAATGGATCATGTATGATATATTCTTCTTGGAGAATGCAATAAATACTGAGACCAGTCTTAAAGTTTTTAATCTCTTCAGCATAGGGATAAAATTTATGATCTCTCTTATCCCACTCATCTAGCAATAAATCAAGCATGGGACGAGGGATATGTTGCTCACCTGAAACTGGGTTTTTTTGTGTTCTTTGTATATTAGGCAATTTGATTGGATAGGGGTGGGTTCATATGAATTAATATGGTAGGAGACAATGGGATCAGATTTTATTGTAAATTTTGTACCATATCTAGTCCTCAAAATCATATGAGTCCAATCTGAGGACAAATAGCCACCTGGTAATGAAATCTATAACAAACAAATGGCAAACATGAAAGGTAGTTCAATGACTTAAATTTCATGGGTTATGGTGAGGCTTGGTCAGGCATGAAGTGCTAACTAAAGATCTTTAATTATTCCCAATACTCCAACAGTTGACCCATCAAGTTGCAAAACTTCCTTAGACACAGGAATGTATTTGAGACCCGTGATATCAGCAATTTGTTTAGGCATTACAGAAGTAATAGCCCCTAAATCATTCATACAATTATGTAGCAAGTATTTTCCCACAATTAATGACATGTAAAATGGTGGGGTCTTGACAATTTTACGTACTTGGTATTCCTTTCCTTGAAAGACATTGACCATGGCATGAGTTTTTTGCACTAAATAATCTTCTTGAGGAAGTTACTTGAGGGCTTCACATAGGAGATCTCTTTATGATGGAATAGCCAACGCATCCACATTATCACATTGAAATTAGTCTTTTTCATTTGCTCAACAATATTAAATGGAATACTCACATATTTATGCATCTATTGCATGTTATTATTCCTTTTCTATTGTTACGGCATTTGAATAGGTAACTTTGATTGAACAACAACCTCCTTATATGAGAAAAAATTATTAGGAAATTAAAGAAACTTGTTCTTTTCTAACTCAATCTCTTTCTCTTTAGTTGTGGCATTGCCTTGACCCGCGGAAGATGGAGGTTGTGGTTCCAGCATCCTTTTCTTATGCCTTGTATTATTAACAACACTAATTTGAGTTTTGTTAGAGCTACCTACCACTTGATTGACTGCACAAAAGTCCTCAGCTCCAAAGAACTTGAGATTGAATTAAAAAATTAGTCTCTTGCTCTACTTCTTCATTTAAACTAGATGATTCAAGAAGTTTCTTTTGCTGACTAGAAGTACCTTAAACCATGTAATATTGAAAATGCATTTCCCTTTCACAACCCAATTGATTATGTGGTAGATTGCATGAAAAACACCACTTAGTTTCTTGAACCATAATATTTTGTACTGGAACCAATGCTTGGCTCGAACTAGGAGCAGGAAGTGATTGTGGAGGAGGAATTGTTTCCTATGGGAGGAGGGCATTTTGGCCTTGTCATCTATTATTTTGTTGATTTTGTGCATAAATTTGATTATATTGTTGATTTCTATATGGCAGATATCCCTGGTTTTGATAATTTATATAGGATTGGTCTTGCTATTTCTCTAGGGATATAACTTTGTTGGTCAAATTTCTAATTAAATCTTTCATATGTTCATCTTCTTTTTGCTGTGTAGTAGTCTGAGATGTGGAAGCAACAGGTTATAGACTTTTCTCATGAATAAGAGCAATAAAAGGTTGAGCAGCTTGAGGAAATTCATGATACGAGGGCATGGGTGGCCTAGGGGCTAATTTCTTGGCTTGTATTAAACTATTCTCATCTCTAATTGCTAGTGCATAGGCTCCTAACAATGTTATTCCCCCCATAGATTGGATCATAATAGCTATATCTAAATTTAAAGCTTTTAAGAAATAAATAAATGTACCTCTAGTAGTTGGTCTTACAGGGATTGAAATTCTATCCCACGTTATATGAAACTTGAAGTTGAATTTCTCCATTTGCTAATTTGGATCTCTTTTGATTATAGTCAGCTGCTCCAAAAGAGATAGGTTATTAGCCCTTTCTCCAAATTGATTACACATGGTTGTGCATAATGTATTTCGATCTTGAATTGAGCCTATTGTCAAACTCTTGAACCATTGAAAATATTGCCTTTGAAAGATGAAGCTAAAAGTTTCACTGCCACATCCATGTCAACAATTTCATGAATTGCACATACATTTACAATATCTTGAATGTGATCAGCTCGAGTAGTTTGATTTTCTCCTATGAGGATGGGATATTTTTTAAGGATGCTACTAGGATAGAATTCTGAGCATTCAAAGCAAGTGGAATGATTCCCATGAAATTAACAAATGGATTTGGTGGTTATTAAGCCATTCTGATGGTTATAAGAACTCTAGTGGACTGTAAAAATGGCCTATCAGGTGGAGGTGTTGAAAGAGTTCTATTTGGTGGAGATGGTGATCTCTGAACTTGTCTTCCTCTTCTTCCTATACCTAGTGATATCTGAAAATACTGAAATATCCCCTCCTCTCTTGTTCTAGACCATGTTTTAACCCTTCTCATGAACTTAAACCACCAGTAATTTTGAAACTAGTTGATTTTTTGAATGGAGTCGCCATATGTGTTACTGCAAAGCATCCAAAGGATAGAGTTTCACCAAGATACACACCCAAACTTGATAAAACTTGAAATATTAATTTCTATCATCTGAATGGGTGTGCCAAAACTATTGTAGCTTAAAATTACACTTATCCTTAATCATAAGAATCTATGGCTTTGAGGTAACATGGAATTGTCTCCAAGTTGTGGGGATTAAACTAAGACAGACCTCTAGAGAAGGTTGGCTTCCTCTACTTACTTCTATTTCTAAACTACTCCTACGAATTGAAATGCAACTATCTAACTCTACTCTAACACTCCAAGGGACCAGGGTCAGAAGGAGATGCATAAAACATAAACCTAAACTAGAGAAGGCGATAACACCAAAAAAAAGGGGAAAGATACTTTTGAAAGATAAAAAATGAGATAAAATGATGACAAAGAGGGTGGAAATAATGGCCACAATCCAAGAAAACATTTAAATTCCCACTTTCATGATGCATAATAGATATATATTCTGTAACAACACATACAACATACCCGTGAATGAATGAAAAGAAAAGGAGACACAATAAAATATCATCTAAAGCAGAAACGAGCCACAAAATAGATAATTTATTACTTGAAGATCATGCACAAATCATTATAATGAAGGAGGAGGTGTAAATGCATTCATAGAATCATGATCCAATGATTGAATCTCTAGAATACTTGTGCAACAAAAAAAATACTTCCTCGCATTCCCAAAGTATCCAACATTACAATTGAGCATCATTATACAATATATAGAAAAGTGGGAGATGAAGAAAAAGAAGAAAATTAGAGGGAATTTTGAATTCCTCCTTCCACCCATAGACAACTTCCATTAAATTCTCTAAAAAAAATTAAGCACCCTTATAAATCCATTTGCCCATGCCTTTTTTCCTTGTTGGAGAAGAAATGGGCACCCATACTACATTGAATTTTGGTGTTTCCACCATTTGGAGTAGTCCTTTTACGTGTTGAAGACATTTTTCTTACTTCTTCCCACCCACCTCCATTTAAATTAAGAAATACAACTTCTATTGCATGGAGGAGGTTGAGATTTCTCCAATTATATAAGAGTTACAAAGATTATATCATTGGATCAAAATTTATATCCATTTTTAGTTCCGCACAAAAAAATGCTACTTTCCTTTGATACACGACTTTTGATGGCTTTTGCAGCTTTTTCCACATGCCCACGGCCTGCTCTTCAAAATATAAGTTATCTTCTTCAAGAGTGGATTTTCTATATCCTCTGCTTCATCATGTGGCTTCTAGTTATGTGTGAATTTATATTTACATGTATTGTGGCTCACTCTAAATCCACGATATTCTCAAATCCTTTTGTGGTTAACTCCATACTTCAATGGATTTTATCCTTTAGTTGAAGATCATTCAAACCTCTCTGCGGCTTGTTCCTTAGATCGGGAGCATACTCAAATCCTTCTGTAGCCCTCGTTCCCAACCAATGGTAATCTAAGTTGTTCAATTTTTACAAGAGTGCAAAAATGGACAAAAAATTCTTTGATGTATAAAACATAAGTGTTTGGAAAATCTAGGCTCAGAGGTTATGTACCTGGTAGGTGTGCTTCTTCCAATTGATCAACAAGTGATTTCCCTTTTATAGTTGTTTTATGAACATACTCAATGTCAAATTCACTTAGCAAAATGATCCAGTTGGCCATCCTCCTGGTGAGTGTGGGTTTTGAGAGTAGGTACTTGAGCGGGCCAACTTTATAAATGACATTTATTTTATTATTCAAAAGATAATGATGAAGCTTTTGGAAAGTGAAGACAATGGCTAATCATGTTTTCTCAATTTGTGGATAGCTGAGCTCATAGGAGATCAAGGTATGACTTAGGTAATAAATGACTCTTTCTTTATGCTAGGCATCATATTGTGCCAAGAGCACACTAATAACAATTTCAGTAGATGATATGTACAATAGAAGGGGTTCACTTGAAGTAGGTGGTATCGAAATAGGTGGGCTAGCTAAGTATTGTTTTAGTTAGGAAAATTCCTATTGAAAATTAGGACTCTAGTGGAAAGCAACATCCTTATTAAGCAGATGGGTGAAGGAATGAATGTTGCCTATAAGCTAGGATATGAGTTTATGAATAGCTTTAATTTTATCTTGTAAGCTACGTAGTTGATTAAATTTATTAGAAGGAGGCATCTCATTAATAGTAATGACTTTAGCAGGGTCCAATTCAATTCCTCTTTTGGAGATGATGAATCCCAAAATATTTTTAGAGATAAAACTAAATACACACTTCTTCGGATTCAGACAGACCTTATAATCCCTTCGTCACCTAAAGATATGTCAAGGGATCATCGAGTGTTCTTCTCGGGTTATAGAATTTCCTAGGATATCATCCACATAGTCCTCTACAATATCATGTAACATATCATAAAATATGAATGTAATGATATGCTGATATGTGGTGTAGGTATGCTTGAGGCCAAAAGGCATGAACCGATAGAAAAAGGTTCCCCAAGTTGTAGTAAAAGTGGTTTTTGTTGATCCTCTTCTGTAATTTTGATTTGATTCTAGTTATAGAATCCATCCTTGAGGGATAACATTCCATGGCCTATAGTTGAATCAAAAATCATGTCAATTTTGGGAAGAGTAAACTCATCTTTAGGACATGCTTTATTGATGTCCCTGAAGTCAATATAAATCTATATATCCACTATTTTCTTGTGAAAAGGAATAACATTGGAGATCAAATCTGAATAGTCACTAAGCCTGATAAAACCAAGTGTTATTAACTTCTCTAGTTTTTATTTAACCAAAAGGGAAACATGCGGATGCATTTTGCATAATTTTTTTTAATAGGATTTGTTTATCCATGCACAACTAGGTTGTGCATAACCAAAGAAGGATCCAATCCTGGCATGATTGCATAAAACCAAGAAAATGCATAAAAAAACTCTATGAGGAACATAGTAAAGACCTTATGTTCATATGTGGAAAGATAAACACTTATCTTAATGATTTAGGCTCATCTTCTATGCTGACATTGACATTGATAGCATCTTCACCTAGGAGTTTCAGACCATCCTCCATATGCATAGGATCATGAGGGAGATTGAGTTATTCCTCTATCAGCATCTTAGTGATATTTTCACCAATATAATGACCACTTAAATTATCCATGTTTGATTTTTTAATTTTTTTTCCATAAGTACCTCAAAGACTTTTTCACTAGAGGACCTAGATTCTTTACTTTTATTAGGATTTTTTGATATGTTGTCCTCTTTTTATTTTTGTTGACTAGAGAACTTTCCTCCTCCCTAAAATACACATAGACATCAAAGTTGATAGATAATTCTGATAGGTACATCATCATGTAACTAAAAGAGGGAAAAATGAGAACCAATGTCAAAAACAATGCACCACAATGAGGTTGCACTCTGATGGTAACGTCAAGCTCCAAGGCAATAAGCAAGATTTGAATCAATGGAAAGAAAATGCAAGTAAGAAAACATGTCTGCTCATACTCATAGATCGAAAAAGGAAGTACAAATAGGGGTGATGTGTAACCCCCATGCCTAAACAAGGAAAGAATATAAATGATGCCACTAATGCATATGACGCCACTAAAGGAGGAGTTACAATTCCAAATAAGGAATGTAACTCCTATGACACACTGACGTAAATGACAATGACAGATTCTATGACAAAATATGACACTTGTCATTTGAATTCCTAAGACCTATGACTCTCACAAAGTGAGATGACTCGCCAGGTGATGTGGACGATGACTAGGCATGTCACACACACCAACACCCCCCTTCATCGAAGCTGAGGAAGAGGTCAAGGTAAGAAAGAACAAAAAAGAAGACTCCCCTAGACAACTAAGAAAGATGTGTCAATGGGGCCCGACAACTAAAGGCCTGATAAGATGCCCATATACAAACAACATCTTTCTCAAAAGAAGAAGAGGAGAAGAAGGACTATATAGCCTGAAGAAGATGGGTGGCTATAGAAGACCTCACCCCAAGAAGAGACCACAAGTGAAGAAATTTCACCTCAGTGAAGGGCTTAGTGAATATTTTTGCAACCTGATCAGTAGTTTGAACATATTGTATGTCGATGATGTTTTCATGTATCAGCTCCCATATGAAGTGCATGTGAATCTCAATGTGCTTTGTTCGCTGATGCTGAACTGGATTTCTAAAAATCGAGATAGTTCTCATGTTATCATGGTAGATAATGGTACGCCACTGAAATTGGATGCCAAACTCTGTCAAGATACCGTGTAACCAAATAGCTTTGGTGGTAGTCTTAACTGCTCCTTTGTATTCTGCTTCTATCGATGATATGGCAATGGCATTCTGCTTCTTGCTAGACCAACTGACAGGACCTGAACCAAGAGTGAAACTGTAGCATGAGGTAGACTTCCGATGATCTAGATCACTGGCCCAATTTGAGTCTGTAAATACAACTAAGTCAATCTCATTCCCTCCTAAGTAATGACTACCATCTATGTGAGTTCCACGAACATAGTGAACTATCCACTTTACTGCTTTTAAATGTAGCTCATGAGGCTCCTGCATAAATATGGACACAATCCCAATAACATATGAAAGATATGGCTGAGTGTGAGTTAGGTAGATCAATATCCCACCAACTACCAATAAAGGGTATTTTCAACCAAGGGGGAAGAGCAATCAGACACCAACTTGACCCCATAAATAAAATGAGTAGGTGAGGAATTGTAATCAGACATGTGAAACCAAGCAAGCAAATCAAGAGAGCACTTAGGCTGCAAGATCATAATTCCCAAGTCAGATTGTGAAATCAAGACCCCAAGAAAGTAATGAAGCAATCCTAAGTCAGACATGGAGAACTTTTTGGCCAAGGATATCTTCATAGAATGAATGATAGAGGAAGAGCTACCCATGGTCAACAAGTCATCAACATAGAGAACAAGAATAAGCATGGATTCATCCTGCCGTAGAATATACACATTTGGGTCAGAGTGACACCGAGTGAACCCTGATGTAAGTAAAAAGGAGTCTATCTTGGCATACCAAGCCCAAGGGGCTTGTTTAAGGCCGTAGAGAGACTTCTTTAACTTGCAAACGAGGGATGGATCATGGACATAACCCAGAGGTTGTTCCATATAGATATCTTCCTCTAGGTCCCTATAAACGAAGGCACTCTTAACGTCTATATATTAGACTTCCCATCTATTGGTGGCAGTGATGGTGAGGGTCAGTAGAATGGAAGTCATCTTTGCAATTAGAGCAAAGGTTTCCAAATAATCAACCCCAACTACCTAGGAGAAAACCTTAGCTACAAGTCATGCTTTATACTTCTCGACTTCTCCATTGGCTCCATACTTTGTTTGATATATCCACCTACACCAAATGAATTTTCTTCCTTTCTAAAGAGGGGTAAGATCCCAAGTGTCATTCTTTATGAGTGAGGAATACTTCTCATCCATAGCAAAATCTCACTCAAGAATCCCAGAAGCTTCCTGGAAAGACGGTGGATCAGAAGTAGAGGCGAAGAAGGAGTGGGGTCCAACAAAACTCGAGCGAGTATGTCTCTCATCTGAAGGATCTCCAACTAAATCTCCAGCACTCTGTAAAGTTTTCCTGGCCCAAAGAGGTCCCGAAGGTTCAAGCTCAGAGTCGGAAGATTATTCACTGGAGTGAGATGGGACATAGTCCTCATCATCACTACTATGAGAATCAGAAGAATCAAAAGTTTGGGTATCAGGAGGAGCAGGGAGAGGAGGAAATCACTCAACAACATCATCATATGATGAGTCAAAATCTAAATTAGTGGGCAAAATAACCTCAGTGGAAGTAAAAGTCAAGGATGACTCATCAAAATTCACACTCCTCTCAATATACATCTCATGGGTAGTAGGGTTCAACAATCGATATCCCTTCACACCATCATGATACCTGATAAAGATACAAGGTTTGGATTGTGGATCCAATGCTAGGAAGTTAAGCACGCCAGCCCCAGAGTAGTGTTGGGATGGGTGACCTCCCGGGAAATTCTTGGTGTCACTTCCTCCTAATGTTGTTGGGCCTAATTGGGTGTATACCCAGCTCCATCATGTGGGAGGGTATTGGCATAGAAATTTTTTAACACGATCAGATCACTCTCCACCATCAGTTCGAGCTTTTGGTGTGACGGTAAATAGTTTGGTATTAGGGCTAGGAAGTTAAGTGAGCCAGCCCCAGAGTAGTGCTGGGATGGGTGACCTCCTGGAAAATTCCTAGTGTCACTGCCTCCTAATGCTATTGGGCATATTGGGTGTGTACCTGGCTCCATCGTGTGGGAGGGTGTTGGCATAGTAGTTTTTTAACACGATGAGATCCCTCTCCACCATTAGTTTGAGCTTTTGGTGTGACGGCAAGTCATGCAGCTTTGATACCATGAAAGAGGGAAAAATGAGAACCGATGTTGAAAACAATGCACCACAACGAAGTTGCACTCTGATGGTAACGTCAAGCTCCAACGCAATAAGCAAGATTTGAATCAATGGAAATAAAATGCAAGTAAGAAAACATGTTTGCTCATCCTCATAGATTGAAAAAGGAAGTACAAATAGGGGTGTTGTGTAACCCCCATGCCTAAACAAGGAAATAATATCAATGATTCCACTGACGCATATGACATGAATGATGCATATGACGCCACTAAAGGAGGGTTTACAATTCCAAATAAGGAATGTAACTCCTATGACGCACTACGCAAATGACAATGACACATTCTATGATAGAATCTGACACTTGTCATTTAACTTCCTAAGACCTATGACTCTCACAAAGCGAGATGACTCACCAGGTGATTTGGATGATGACTAGGCATGTCACACACACCAACAGTAACCCCATAAAAACTCCAATTGCATCATCATTCTGAAATAGATCAATTTTTATGTGTTATTTTTGGTCCCAATCAATGAATGATGTGTATATGAGGTAAATTTCAATAATAGAGGGGGATACAACTAAAATAGAAGTGTCAAAAAATAGGTTCGTGGAGGCAAGGTCTTCATAGAGACTACAAAGGGACTTGGATTTTCTATCATGATCCGAAAATATATCCTCACATTCAGAAGAGGTGGTGTCAACTTCTAGAGGTTGTGCCCCATAAGGCTAAATATTAACGCCATATCTATCCATTTTTCATGTGTTGGAAGAGGTTCCTGCACACCTTGTTCATATATGTCACATTTATATCACATATCATACATCATCGTGTTAAGGATGACATAGTTTGGGGATTGATAAAAAGAGGACATATTTTCGTTAGGGGATTGGAATGTATAAGTATTTCTTATTATTTCATCTGTCAGGAGACCACCAGGGGTGAAATTGTTGAGAATAACAGGTTCGTGAACTCTTTAAGGCAAAAGGTCATGACTAACACACATTTTGGGTGACATGGAGAGGTTTGATACAAGGAGGGCCTGTTGGAGGTCATATTCTCTACATCTGGTATAACAGATTTCCAACTTGGATTTCCATGTATAAAATGAGGAAATGGAGGTATAAGCAACACTTTTTTGACGCTGAAGTGTATCTAGATTGATACTGGAGGTGAGGGCCTTTGATTTAAGTTTAATAACCAATTATGTGGAAGGATATTTATAAGTTTTTTTGAAATAACCAACTATCTCTCTGCACTGGGAAAAGTGTTGCGGATCACCAGGGATTGTAATCTATTTTCCTTAATGGTATAGTGTACACACCTAATTTTTTATGCTTTATATTTTCATATATGCGTTGTTAATGCATCTATTTATGGGAATGGATGCCTCAAGGGGATCGTTTTCCAATAGGGTATGGTTATTCACATAACCATTGGGTTAGGGATTATACATGGAGATAGAATAACTTTTGGTCCTATTTATGTACATGTTTTTCTCTTATCTTCTTGATTTCCTTGACATTCTTCTGAAAGCTTACTTGCTCATGAGCACGTTATTTTTGCCTTACATCTCTTTATTATTCATGACACATTACACACACCCCTTTTCATTTCCATCCCTAGTCGACGTCGTCACCTGTGGGAAATTGTGTCGATGTATTTTCAAATTCTTGTCTAACACCTTTTTCCCGCATGCGATGGAGTCGATATAAATGCCAAAAATACTTTTTCACACATAAGAATAACACAAGGACATAACACAGATACATATGTGAACTTTCCATTTTCTCTTCTCTTTTGCACCAACTTACATCTGCTTGCTCAACTTTTAGGCTTCTTGCATCTTGACTCTTAGATTAGATCTTCTTCTGATTGGATTGGTTTACTTCCACTCTTGGATCACCTACAGTGAGTTAGGACTGAATTGTTTCCCCTTCTCAACCCATAAGCTATTATCTCTTGGTGTATGGTCCTTTGGGAAATAAATACAACAACGACTGCCTCTACATGTAAGTTCTCTAACTCAAATTTTCATTTTGTATAGATTAGTTTCCTATCTTTGTTTATTACTTTATGTTATCCTAGAATTTTATGCACATGTTAGGTTAGCATATGGTTATTCAAATTTATTTTATGTTGCATGCTTTACTTTTGTTAACATAGATTTTGCATTTTTATCTTGTCCTTAATTATCCCCCATAGTTCTGATACGCCAATAAGGTTCTTTCATTTTTTACAACCTTGGGCCTTAGAAACCCTAGGTTGTCCTAGTGTAAGGGTTACTGTCCTTTGGGTATGTGATATTAGCAGTGCCTATACCCCGTTTGAATTCATGTTTCATCCTTGTTGTTTCTCTTACTCAATTCCTCGATACCCTAGTTAGGAGGATGATGAGAGTGCATGTCATCTAGGCACATTTTTTCCTATCATACAACCTCCTCCTACATTCATCACATGCACCCCAAACAAGGGGGTAACCATCGGGTGAAAATATCACCCTTCCAATAGTACAAAAATCCATAACATAACAACATAGTACATAATTTCCAAAGACATAAAGTTACATAGTGGTCCAGAATCAGACTTAGCTCACAAACATAGAGCAGACACTAGAACCTAGTTTCAGACAACAATGGTGAGAGTTTGTGTCCCACCTGGGAGCTTGTGTCCTGGTGGAAAAAATAGTCAATTTATTAGTTTAGCATAGTTTTCAACATGTTACAATACAAATCTACAATATCAAACACTTAACTTTAGTTATAGAGTTTATTCAATTGGCGAAAATTCAGTTACAACTCAACTACAATTTGGTTACAAATCAGGATGTGTCAATCTGCAGTGGAACTTATCATTTAAGAAGCGTTATGGAAGGATAAAAGAATAAACCTATCTTCCCAACACTCTTCTCTTGGCATGAGATCACCCAAAAAACTCATCCTTGGCATGAAATCACCAAAAAAACTCACTCTTGGCATGAGATCACCAAAAACCTCACCCTTGGTGGAAAGACACCTAAATCTGCAACATCTCTAAGAAAAACAAGAAAAAAAATTATCCTATACTCTCTCATACATCAGATGCACTCTTTCCTTAACTATTACAATTTACACAATTTTACTTACTTATACATACGTTATTATGAATTTTCACATACAAGACTTTGACTACTATTTTTCTCTTCTATTATAGGTCCGTTGTTAAAAGCAACAAGAAACAACTCACATCAACAAGTACAAGCTCTAAAAATATTCTACTATGTAAATGATTCAACCCTAGGGTCTACCTCTCTTTCCTAGTTATCACACTTCATATTATGATCACTTCATGCTTCACATGACTACTTGTCTGCTCGGCACACTATTGGATACACTTCTTTCCAGATTATAAGGTGCACATCTTCTATCTACTTTATTCTATCGAATATTCACTCAACAACATAAAGTGGGGTAAAATGTAGACAAAAAATCTATACACTTGGGTACATTTCTAGGTCCTAAAGCATACTATTGTATGCATGATTCCTAAGCAAGAAAACTAGTGGTTGACAACTCCTTTTGGACTATTGGTTGTTTTATCTCTTACACTTTATTGGCCTTACAAATCTTACAACTCTATCAAGACTTGACTGATTTATCTTTTGATGGCCTCGGACACTAGTGCCTAGTTAGGGAAGAAGCACCAAGTGCTCTTGTCCCTCCTAGGAGATCATGTCCCTCTTTTCCTTCTTCTTACTCTTTTGGATCATTTTCAATTATTGATCACCTTTTAAAACTTTGGGTTATCCTTTAAATTGTTAATTATGAAATTCAAACAAGGGAATCATATATATACACACACACATAGTTATTTCTCTCAAATAAAAGAGAATCAAACACTATAAGCATTATTTATCACCACCTAAGCTTACACCAAGGCACAAGCACACTACAAAGATACATCTAGCACATTCATACAAGGGATAAGGGATACATATATATGCATACAATCCATAGGAGGGGAGTACATTCTATTCCATCACACACATTTTACATACTTAGAACAATCTAAATCTAGCCCGCTATCATCATGTAACTTGCACAAGGGAAACTTGGGGCATCATTTCATAGATAAGTATGGAGAACTACATGGAGTTTGAGATGTAGTGCAACACTCGGTCGTAAGTTCACTCTTCAGGTGACCGCTGGGATCAGTTCAACTCCAGATTTTGCATATTTTTTATTATATTTGATGTGGTTTATGGGCACATGTAGGTAGACATCTATTTTTCAAGTTACAGGTACGAACGATGACATATGAGCAAAACCAGAGAAAAAAGAGGGACTAACAAAGAAGCTCTTCTAACCTAGAAAATACCAGACTCCAAGCATTTGAGAAGACACATCCACACAAATAAATCACTAGTTCCTAGGGTGCTCCTATCCTCCTATGGGTGTTTTTTTCCCTTGCATTCATAGGGTTTTAAACCCTCATCGAGCCTGTTTGACATTGTTTCTATCTAGATCTAGCAGATACACAATCATGATCACTCCCAGGTTGCACGAAATCAATTAAGTAATTTTTCTCCCTTCAAATTCTTAGCTTTTTACATTTTTGAATGCTTATTTCTTTCACGTTATTGTATTTTATTACATGCATATCATTTATTACATTAATTTACTCTGAATTAAGGTTTAATACAAATTAGATTAACTCACATAGATAAAATGCATGCCAATGGCCTCTGGTGGGCCTGAAATTCCTTCCATGTAGGTGTGGGTGTATTTTCCTTTTTGAGGGATAATATTTCCATAGAGACCTCATTAAGGCACTCTAATATTGATGCATCTATCAATTTTTCCCATATATTGGAAAGTCTTATGCTTTCACAGTCTTACAAGTGCTTTTTCAAGAAGATTATATTTAATATTAAAGCATGTACATTGTGCTATGAGGTTATTATGTAGGTTGGTTTTATTTTTTATTTCAATGTATCATTAGTCCTAGGGATATATATTCT
Source organism: Taxus chinensis (assembly GCA_019776745.2). NCBI lineage: Eukaryota > Viridiplantae > Streptophyta > Pinopsida > Cupressales > Taxaceae > Taxus > Taxus chinensis. The sequence goes on from CM034155.1 coordinate 367,707,262, forward strand.
TCTAGTTTCACTTGAACCATGTATTTTCAAATGCTTATACCACTCTTAGGTAGGGTGAACAAGTTTGGGAGTTCAGGTCCCTTATAGAGAAACAATGTTTATGACGACTCTTTAATCATTTGTGATCTTATCCATATACATATGATTTGGGGTATTGTATTTTATGATAAAATTAATAAGTATATATGTGTTATACCACTTCTTACTAAATTTAATAACACTATTCAATACATACATTACACAAACCCGTAGGTCATAGACAAACAAAATTCAATATATATAAAAGAGTTGATAGAGTATTTATTCTTATGCTCATAACATAGTTCAAGTATTTAGATCCAATGTATGTATCTTCATATTTGTTTAATGTACATCATATAAAATGTATAGGCGCACATAATTGAAACCCAAAACAATATGAAAACTCAAATGAAGGGAATTAGGATCTTGGTTATCCTTAACCATCTCCAACATCCTTTTACAGAATTCCAAATGACTCTTCCACTTTTTTCTCTTACCAAAAGATGACATTAGATTTAAGTGAAGACGCATAGGAATGTAAGGTGGCTATAAAGGAGAACCTTCATATGTAGCATATAATCAATAAAATTGATTGAATTGTATATCTATTGATCCACTTACTTTGAGTAAGTACCATCAATCACAAGTGATATGGTGGGAAATGAATCCCCGTCATCATCTATAATTTTAATAAGAAAAATTGAAATTTTTTTTGTACATTTTAATAGATAATAAGCAGTAATTTTTGCGTTGTTTTCCTCTACAGTAATTGCAAATATATGACATGCACAAACATAATATTATAAAACTAAAAAAATTATATACATACATAATTTTATGAAGAAAAACGATAAATATTCCAATGTGGTACAATAATGTAATTTAATTAAGGCTCTAACAAATTCATCCAAATTATCATAATTAGGAGAAAAAATTAGATCCCACCCATCCACATTATCCTCCTCCTCAAAAGGTGATGTCATCTATATTTTTTATCCCAATCACGAACATATTTATTTGCAATGCTTTCAAATACACTCCCATATTTATAATGTCCCCTTTCCTTCACAGAGGGCCTAAGGGAAAATATTTAGTCTTAGCCTTGGTCATACCCAAGGGGATAAAGACTTTAGAGGCTATTGAGTATTTTACCTTTCTTATTTGTTATATTCCTGCATTGGCATGGGTGCTAAGTGACTTGGTGGGGGAAAATGTTATGAGGGTGAATAATAACATTTTAATGTTATATTATTTCGTTGGGGTCACTTATGTCCCTATGGTGAGTTGGGGGAGAAAAGCAACTTAAGTTGCTTTATTTTTTAAAGTTTGACTTAGGTTTCTTGGGGCACAAGTTGTTTGGGGGAAATTATAAAAGGAGATTGGGAGCAGAAAAAGATATTATTGTTGCATACAAACTTGAGCAATTGTTGTTTGATTTTTCTAGCTTGCGGAGTAAAATCCCACATGAATCCTAGCTTCAGTGGTGAGAGATCCATTCCTAGCTAGCAGGGCATTCTTTAGTGGTGGAAGATCCACCCTAGCTTGTCAATTTGGAACTAATTTAGGGATGTTTTTTCAGAGATCAATTTTAGGGTTTTTAGAGAGGGTTTTTGGTGGAATATTGGGATTTTTGGTGGATAAAAATTAAGGTTTTATAGATCTATTTTATTGCAGTCATTAGGACAGGTTTTGTGCCACTTCTGGAGGAATTTTGGAGGGTTTGTGGTCTCTTTCTATAAAGCGACCCATTTTAGGATTTTACAATGCTTTTTGGATTGTTTTCAATGTGCTTTTTCGAGGACCAAAAAATATATTTTCATTCATATTATTAATAGGCGTTATTTCCAAAATTTCATAATTTTATCATATGTATTTGAGAAGATACAAATTTTTAAGGTTTTCTTGTTGTCTAGGGTTTTCTGTAACTTTTTGGGAGTCATATATAATCCAAAAAATTCCAAAAATATTATTATAGGGTTCTTCATTATCATAGAAAGCTTCCTACAAATTTTCATATGTTTTGGGCAAATATATTGAGAAAAATTAATAAAAACAGTTCGTTGCCCTAGGTAAGTATTTACTACAAAAATCAGATCTTCTATTTGTTGTAATTTACCTTCAATTTGTGTGTTTTTGAGTGATATATCTCCATGGATATTTTAATATCCATCCTCATTTATGCCACAATCACAAACACAAGAATAATCCCTTTCTTTCAATATAGATGCAGTCTTTTTGGTTATCATAATTTGATCAATATCCTTGATGCCAATAATACTTCTACAATTATATTCTCTTTACCAATCAATATTTTGTTCAAAACACATCAACCATAATCATAGTAATGAATAACAATATGTCAAAATACTTGTGGTAGAATATAACTTACCTTTCACTTCCCAAAAAAAACTTATGGGATACTTTGTGGTTATGCTTGTGTCAACACCACCAAAATGTTTCTTACACCAATTGACAACTTCATAGGAATCAAAAAGTGGAAAAATGTCAAATTATATTTTTTCCATCAAAGTGCATGCTTTATATAAGCACTTGCACTTTCATGTTCCCATTTTCCATGCCTACTTTCGAAAAAAATCAGCACATTTCATATATCATGCTTACAATGCATATGACATAGCCAATTGAATGTTTTTGACAACTTGAACTAGCCACGCAATCATATGACCACATCCAATGTTTGTTAAATTTGATATGACACTCTTTAATATATTTGAAAAAATTCAAAGTAATGAGAAACATAAAATATATCATGTCTTGTGGCATCAATGATATAAAATGAAACTCTTGTAATATCATTGGATTTTCATTAGTACTATGAATCTCGTTGTCGACATCATGTTGCACATGTATTTAACATGCATGCACCATGATGACCACCTAGTCTGAATTATAATACTGACTTTGAATCTCTTTTTTTGGACAAAAATATAGTTCTCGATAAATTCAACCACATACATAACAACCAACAGAAAAAAAATTCTTAGATTTACAAAACTCCAAAGCTTGTCACCTTAAACCATAGCTATGTTTTGTATATGGATAATTTTTTCCTAAAATTTGCCATGAAATCACAAAAATAAATTATTTAAATATTAGGGAAATATTCTTTGATTACTTGAATTTTAAGTATAAATTTCATACTCGAGTCTTTTCCAAATAACTACATTGTCTAATGACGAGTCATGAATCTCTTATGGTAGTTTCATTTTTTTTAAAAAAAATTATAAATACCCCTTTGATAAAATCAACCTTAAATTCAATTACACCTTTTACTTTTAAAAAATCATTGACAAACTAATTTACATGTGGAGGGGGGACATCATTTGTTGTCATTTACTCCATAGAATTTCTAAACGTGGATCAAATACTATATGGGTGAGACAACAACATTTCCTTACATGCATTAGCTTCAAGTTCTTGTTGTGTAATTTTGATTTCAGAATTTTTATCTTTAAAACTTCTATATAGCTCAGTTTGGTTTTTTTCCTAATTTTTTTTGGGGTGTTCTTTCCTCAAAACAGGACCAGCCCTAATTTATAAAACATCCTTAGAATTGGAAGAGACACGAGTATGGTTTTCATAACACTCAATAACAATATATTGTACACCATTAAATTTTCTTTTTCTTCTAGGTGCCCTACATATCAATGCCTAATTACCGTACATGATATCATCCAAGTTAACCTTGCACTTCACATACCTTGAATAGTTCATCTACGTTTACCAAGAGCATTTACAATTGTTGTGACGTATCACTTTTTTACTATTTCAAAACCCACTAAAGTTGTTAGGATATATTTATGTGTTGCATAAATGTATTTTCTATGAGAGAATATACCAATAATGTCAAGTGCATTATGTAAGTTTTTTATCATTTTATTTGTAGCTTTTGAATCAACTCCTAACAACTCAAAAACATAGAACACATATTTATGTCGAAAAAATATTACCACCAATTAATCTCTACTAATCAAAGATTTGTTTTGAAAACAATCTTTGTATATATTCATTGAATTGGATTTCATTATGTTTATAGATTGTAACTTAAAGTCTTCAAGAGTAGTAAGAAATCGTCATCATCCATATCTTCAATATTATTCAAGTTTGGTAATCCTTCATTCAGAATAAATTATTCTTCCTTTGCTTGAGCATAATCAACATCTTCATCCATTTCTAGTGTTCATTATTTTCTTCTACTTCTTCATCTATTATATCTATTATATCTAGTGTTCATTATTTTCTTCTACTTCTTCTCTTGAAGTGTTTGCTGAGTTTGAATATATTTAAGAGCTTGATGAGTTTGAATAGCTTAGTGAGTTTGAAGAGTAATAGTTTGTGCTTTTTTTCACTTATTTGCAGTGTTTCTTTTTTTTTTTTTATTCCTTCTCCTTTTCAAGGTCTCTATTTCAATCAATATTCCTTACTCTTATATGGTTCTGACCCATTACATATCAAATTACCTATTAGATTGTAATAATTTGATTTAATAATTTAATTTTAAAAACTAAATTAAAAATAATAATTTGATTTCATATTTAAACTAAAGGAAGCAAATGATTTTTTTAACTAAACGAAACAACTTGATCGATTATAGAATTGAAGAAAATAAAATAGTTTGATTTTGTATTTAAACTATAGAAAACAAATAAAACAAATTTAAGAAAATGAAACAAATTGATTGATTACAAAATTAAAGTAAATAAAATAGTTTGATTTCATACTTAAACTATAGGAAATAAATGAATTATTTTTAACTAAATGCAACAACTTGATTTATCAAGACATTGAATTAAATTAAATAATTTGATTTCATACTTAAACTATAGGAAATAAATGAATTAATTTTAACTAAACAAAACAACTTGATTAATCAAGACATTGAAGAAAATTAAATAATTTGATTTCATATTAAAGCTAAACGAAACAAATGAAAATAAATTTAACAAAATGAAACAACTCAATATTACAAAATTGTAGTAAAAATAAGTTTCGTACTTAAACTAAAAGAAACAAATGAAAATAAATTTAACGAAATGAAACAACTCAATATTAAAAAATTGTAGTAAAAATAAATTTCATGCTTAAAGTTGGGAGGTTGTATCGTGTACTAAAGGAAACAAATGAAAACAAATTTAACTAAATGAATAACCCGATTGATTATAAAGTTTGCAATGTCTATTATAAGGTCACTACCACCTTAAATAAAAAAATGTAGTCTTTCATGTTTTCTTGTTATAAATCTATGATGCCTTTGCATTTTTCTTTCCATCATTGAATTTCTTAACACCAAATATATTTTTTGCTATGTTTGGGCATTCTTTCTTAGATATAGGATTTGGAACTTTAATCTCATTTAGAATAATAAGCAATTAAATTGTATTACAATAAAACATTAATATTAATAAATTAACTTTTTTCCAAGTTCATATTGAATACATGTTCAACACTATCATAAATTAGGCCAAATCCATTGGAATATGAATGATGTCAACCTATATATTAAAATATAGAGCCTAAAACTAAATAATGTCAATTTATTAATAATAAATCGGGGTTTTTTAATGCTAAGCCTAAAACAAATATATTAAAAAATGAGAGTTTTAAAAAAAAATGAAAACCATGAGAGGTTCATTAACTTTTTTTTTTTCACAATTTCACCTTTTAACTTAGGAATACTAAGATTCAAATATCTATGGTGGACAATGTTAATTACAAACCACTTTCTGCAAAACTCTTTTTCACATTGAATTTGTTTAACAAATAATGTCCACGTGGGATATTTAAAGGGTAATTGAATGTTTGATTGAAACCAAGTCCTTTTATTATCAATATAAAAACAAAATAAATCAATTTAATCATGATTATAAATTCAAATTCAAAATAAAAATAAATATCAATATATAAATCAATTATTTTAAATATTAGGTCCATAAACATATCATGATCATAAGGATCCTTCAAATATATATTGAATAATTAATCAAACATGTGTATAAAGGACCTATGCAATATACATTGGTAGGTCCCTCATTAGGTTACTTTAAAAACCGTTTGTATGCACAATATAACGTCTAACTTGGGATGTGTTGGGGTAGCTTCTTACAGATAAATTACATCCAAAAATCCTAGCTCCTAGTATAAAAAAAGGCACTTGCCACCAAAGGTCATTTTAGTGGCTAATATTCACCATTTGGCTAAAATTAGTTTTTGGTCCTCTTGAAAATGGCTAATTTTGTGAAAAAAATTGATTGACCAATTCACCTAGATTTTATACAATTTTTTATATTCCTTCTTGTAATTGATTTAAAAAATATAGAGATTTTATAAAACCCTAGATATTGCAAAGTCACATTTGATAAATAAATGCTACAACTTAGATTTGACACAAGTAATAAGCCAATGAAAATTGAAACCCTAAGTGCAAGAGAGGGAATAAAAGACTTATCTAATTTTGCAATAGATCTCGAAGTGTTTTGGTTAGAAAAATGGTAAACATGAGGAATAAATTGTCACAACCTCACCCATAAAATTATGTAACTACCAAATGAGCCTGGACTAGGGCGCCTGGACTAGATCAAGGGCATTGGAGATCTCTTTTGGGTGTCAGTGACTATGAAAATGCTCAGAAATTAATTCTTCTTGTGTCACAAAGTGGTCACTAACCTTCCTTGTTGGTCACTTGTATGTCCCTAGATGTCTGTATAATTCACTTATAACCTGCAAAAAAAATGATCTCTTGCAAAACCCCAAAACACATCAAATCCTTAAAAGAAAATATGTAAATGGGGATTCAGGCTGACCTTGGTGGTCACCTGACAGAGTGAACATACAAATGAGATATTTCATTACATCTCATACTTCATGTAGTTCTTGTGCGTGTGTGTAGAAATCATGCCCTAGGAAGATTTTTTGTAAGATGCACTTGATATCAAGCAATAACTAGATGTAGCAATGTAAATAGATGTGTGGATGTCAAAATGAACTTCCCCTCCTATGCATGTATGCAAAAAATATAGTCCCTTATCCCTTAAATGAATCTAAATGGATGCTTTGATGCTCTTAGAATGCCTCTAGATGTAACCTTAGGTGAGGATAGTAAATGCTTAGAGATTGGTCCTTTATTATGGTCACATAGCTTTGTATTTATATGATTCCCTTGTTTGAATTTTTTAATTGACAACTAAAAGGCCAACCCATAAGAAAACAATATTCACAAAAGATAAAAGAGGCCTAAAAGAGGCAATTAAGATACAAAAAGGTCAGGGTTCTCAGAGGGGACGACGGTGCTTGGGCGCTAGTGTCGAAAGTCAATAAAGATGAAGCAATGCATATCAGATTGGGTTGTAGGGTGTGCAAGAACAAAGAGGAAACCAAAAAGATAGAAAATAGGCCAAAGATATATGTCAATTACTATTTTATCACTTAGGAATAATATGAATAGTAGTATGTGATTAGGACCTATAAATATACCCCAGAACATGATTTTATGTCTAAATTTGCCCCAAATTTATGGTGTTGAGTGAATATTCGATAATATGAAGTAGATAAGATATGAACACCTTATAACCCTATGGATTAATGGTGAAATTGTGTTGAGGAGACAAGTGAAATCATCGAGTGATAAAAAATGAAGTGTAGAAGCTAAGGAAGAGGAAGTGACCTTAGGGGTGAAGTGTATGTGTTGTGTCATGTTTGTACTTATTTCATTGTCATGCTTATTATTGTTGTGTATTAAGGATGGGCCTGCAAAAGAAGAGTGAAAAAGTATTAAAAGTCACGTGTTATAAAAAATCTTGTAAAAAAGCATTCAAAAATATGTAAAAAGGTGAAAAACTAGTAAAAGAAACATGTGCACCTGATCTGTGATGAGTGAAAAGGATAGAAAGTGTACTGATTTGCTGTAGAAGAGAGAGTTTTTTGGGTGATCTCATGCCAAGAATGTTTTTTTTGGGTGATCTCACACCACGACAGAAGAGTGTTAGGGAGAAAGATCTAGTTTTATTCTCTATTTGTGGTTACCTCCTAAAATATATACACCACTACAAATGGTGTAATCCTTTTATGTTTTGTGTTCAATCCAGTTTGATCCAAGTACAAAAAGAAGATAGAATACATTCTACTTACTGGAGGATTGTACCTATAGTGTGCAAACTACTCTATGACATGCTGAAAACTATGTTGATATGAGAAAGTAAGTGTAATTGCCACTTGGTCATAGGTGCCTAGGAAAGGTCAAGAGCACTCAGGTGCTAGTGTCTGTGTCTAGGCATTAGTGTTTATGCTAACCTGAGGACCCAAGTTAGATTATGGGTCATTCTGTGTCTGTAACTTTATTTTGTTCCTTTGTTATGCGGGCTTGAACTATATTTTTATACTATTGTATAGGGTGACTAATTCACCCAATGTATGCCCCCTTCATTTGGAGTGTATGCAATGTCACTAGGAGGATGCGGCCCAAAGGAGAGGACTGAAATCTGATCTGAAACAGATAACCTACCTGGGGAGGGATTGTGCTTGGTAGTAACTAGAGCACATGCAAATAAAGTGGATAGGACATGTGTTAGTACAATTAATACAAATACACATATAGAAAAAAATGTGTAACGTAGAAAACTAGAAGACATTGTAGACCGTAAGAAGTGGGTTTTGTAGTCACTTTTACTCCCATTACAAAAGGAAGGAACCCCATGCGCGTTGGCCTATCACCTAGCAAAAGTTGAGTGCTCACTCGAGGCACGCGTAGGTACCGAGTCTCTCTTTTATGTGAGTTTAGTGGGAAGCATCATTTATGATTAGTGTAAGAGTTTTAATGAGGGAGGGTGAAACATACAAGGACCATAGGGCTCAGAACAGCCTCTAGATACTTGCAGTCACCTTAGAGTGAGTACTTTAACAGAATCCAGAACATATAGTATAACAGAAAGAATCATACAAGCATTAATACATAGCATGAAAGGAAAGAGAACTCATATGAGAGAAATATGCATTAAAACCATTGATATCCATGTCTATTTATAACTGCTAACCTCATTATATTCGTTGTTTCATTACAGAGTGTCACAAAGAGAAGACCGCAGTCATGCATATTATTGGACTTATTTAACTAAGCTAACAGAAAAATAAAAATTACAATTCCATTCTTAGTGCATTCTTTCCTGAATACAAATATCCACTCGCAGTAATTATGTAGAACTTCGCTCACACTCTAACCCGTTATATCTCGTACTTCTCTCTCTTTTACTCCACAGGCACTTGTATTTAATTCTCCTGCACTGTTAACTCACCTTCCAGCATCCTCAGATCTAGTGCCAAGTGTCGAATGTGGTCCATGCGAGCATGCTTCTTCAAGCATGAGATTTCCACTTTACCTCATGATGTTCTTCTAGAAGATTCCATCGCAGGCATGCTCCTCCCTGAGCCAACCTGTCACCAGGCTGGAATCTTATCTGTGTGTAACCAATCACGCTTTTCATGTGTTCTGTCGTGGGTGCTCAAATTGAATAAGTCCCAAGCCTCCTTTCACACGTCATGCGTGATATGTGCTTCCCTAAGCCTTTCTCTCGTGTGCTTTTTCCCAACGTTCCTTTTCATAACTGGGACCGTGCGCACCCATGCGCCTTCAAACTTGGTTAAGATTACAGGGGTCCAACAAGTTTCAAACATGGTAAATCACCCATAATGTTGTAAGACAATCAGGGATGAAGCAGACAAAAGCATACAAGCTATGAAAAAGCAAGACATAAGGCATAGCCCGTAAAGAATGACATACAATAGAAGACAATAACAAGCAAAGAATCAGACAACCATGGTGGAAAATAGTTCTTGTAAGACAAATATTGCACATGAAGCACCCGGTAGCATGTTAGAAAGATAAAAATTATGTCAAATCATATATGTTCTGATACAGAGTAGTGTGCTAGGAATAATATGAAGTAGTAAAAAATGAAACAATAACACCTATAGTGTGTACAAATGTAGATTCCCCCAGGAGCCTCAGTGAGACTGGTAAGAGGTATAATGCCAAACATCCATGTTACATGTAAAGATCTGTAAAAATTCTACATTCAAAACTAGAGAACAAGTGAACATGTATGTGTATATGATAAAGATAATGACATATAAATTATATGTCTAACATGAAAACAAAGTATACATGTAACTATAATAAGAAAGCAAGAGTATGTGTAGCCAAGATATACAATATGCATGTGAATGAGTGAGATGAAATGATATGAAATGTGAATGTGATAGGAGAAGCATGCCCCCCCCCCAAACATATGTGGATGAGTATGAGATGAGGTTAATTAAGACTCCTCGACAGTTAAGAATGAACCATAGAATAAGAGTGTGTCATCAAGAAATGGTTTAAAAACATATGCTAGCAAGATATGATCAATGAAGCCTAGAGCATAAAGAGTGTGAATGAGGTGAGGTTCATATTAGATTTAGACCCTCAACAGTTGAGTATGAACCATAGCACAAGAGTAAATCATATGGTAGTGTGATGTGGGAGAATGGGATGCCAGAGAGATGTGTCATAAATGCACAGAGTGTGAAATGTGTCATGTGTATGATGTGAGGTTCATGGATGTAGTATGCCCTCAATAGTCAAGTGTGAACCTTAGCACGAGATTGCATCAAGGGTAATGACCATACAAGTGGTTTGTATTAATGTGTGTAAGATGAATGATAAATCTAGATGCTAAGCACAGAGCTTGAGCATAGAAATGCAAGACACTTGATAGTGCTAAGAGGGGGAAAGTAATCATGATTCCCCCCAAGTGTATGAAAGTGAATAAACTATCTGAAAAAATTGAAGGGTAAGGGTCCTCCACCTGATGCTTGTAAAGAAAAAGGCATGTGACCATGCTCTAAAATTGGTGATGTATGAGATAAATGGTGTATCGGTGAATGAGACCTATGTGCAAGAGACCTAGGAGGTGATGAATACCTATGTGAAGGAAATATAGGAGGTGAGGAGCACATTTTTGAAGGGGACTTTGGAGGTGATGAACATTTATGTCAAGGAAACCTAGGAGCTGATGAGAACCTATTTGAAGGATACCTAGGAGATGATACATGCCTATGTGAGGGAAACTGCGAAAGTGATGTGCACGTATGTGAAGGAGACTACGAAGATGATGTATACCTATGTGAAGGATTCATCTGAATGGTGGACCTAGGATGATGAGATATAATAGTGGAATGATGAGACTGAGTAGGTTGCGTGTGAATAGGAGAGCTAGGAGTAGATTGTGCTTAAGATTTGAGAGGTCCCGGGGGCCTAGATTCTCTAGCGAGTGCAATGAAAACATCAAGAGGAGATTGCGTCCATGGTTTGTATGGCGAAACACCTTTGATGGTGATAATTTTCTTGTTGTGAATGAAATTTAGACACAAGTGATTCATAGAAATTATAGCTTGAGTGACATGAAGCCAAGGAAGACCTAAGAGCATATCACATCCTTTGAATGAAGGTTCCAAAATGAATGGTACAAGAATGATAAGAGGCCCAATGACAATAGGAAGATTTACATAACCATAAGATTTAGGAACTAGATACAGAATATGCAAGATCAGATAATTGATAGCATCCAGAAGTGCAATAGAGCACATGCCCATATGAATTGATGGATCGATCATTGTATTATTGGTAGCATGATTCCTGATAGAAGCCTTGATATGTAATGTATTAGAAGAGAATGTAGCATGATAATCATGATCAAAGAAAGTGATGAATGGTGGTGATGCATCAACATTAGCAACTAGAAAATTGAGAGCCCTCAATGAAGGAGGATGTATTACACGATATGTATGATTGGCAGAAGATTTAGTAACTTGTTTGTTGTGCTTAGGAAGAGGATCATTAAAAAAATTGAGATTTTGATTTTCATTGATTGACGTAGATGTAGAAGGCTCGGGGAGCTCGATTGCATTTTTGTTTATAAGATCTTGAATGACATGCTTGAGTTTAAAACATTGATCAGGAGAATTCCCAATGCATTGATGATACTCACATCTGAATTTTTCATTATAATTGTGTGCTTTAGATTGAGATGGATCTAGATGAAGTGGAAGATGATGTGTAATAATATTGCTTTCAACAAGATGTGGTAATAAAATATGCAGAGCACAAGGTAATTTTGTGAATGTACGCTTTGGAGGTTGTCATTGAAGCTTTTCAAGAGAAGAGAGAACATTAATAGTAGCTTTTTCTTTAGTCAGCTTAGTAGATGGCTTGAAATCTGATTTACTTTGAGCTTGATCACAATATTTAATCTTTCCCATAAATAACAGTTTGCTTTCTAGAAAGCTTAACCTTGAGACTCTTGCTATGGAGAAGGGTCCTCATGAAATTGAAATTGAACATGACCTACTGAACATTAGCAGTGCCAGTCCCCGAGATGTGCATATGGAAAGCTCTTCAAAAAGGCTGGAAGCCTTAGAGGTTGATATGAAATTGTTGAAGGATGAAGTTAAGAACTTGGCAAAACAGAAAGGTAAGAGGAAAAAGGAGGAGGAGGTGGATATTGATAACAGCCATATTGATGATATATACAAGAAGTTGAATTCCTTAGACTCCCGTTTAGGGAAGGCCAAAACTCGTCATGACTACAATATGGCCATCTTCAGTGCGATTGAGGAGTTCATTGAGCAACATGTCAAAAGTGTCTCCAATCTCAGTGGAGTTCCAGCAACACTTTGGGGCAATGATAAGGAAAGCAAAAGGACCATTGATTAGCTGGATAAGACTGACGCTACCCACATGACAACTTTGGGTATGTTCAAATCCTGGAAGAATATCAAGACCAACATCGACAAAGCTGCCAAGAAGTAGATGTTGGTTCTTTTGTTGTACTTGTCTGTTTTTCTGCTATTTTTTCGTGGTCTCTTTACTGCTTTTTTATAGTGTTTTTGTTGTTTTGTCTTGTTTGGTAGCTATTTTTTGGATACTTTGGGCCTCATTGTCACATTTGGATTCTGATCCTTTATTCTCTGATTTTCATTCCTATTCTGGCTCCTAGGCCATCTCTTGTACTCAAGGGTATAGTCCCTTTCAAAAAACTATTTGCCAATAATAAAAAAAAATAGTTTGCTTTCGCATAGCTTAAGAGTATGACATAGCTGATCAAATGATGGAGATATCTCAAATATTACACTCTCTTAAAAAGGAGGTAAAATAATTTGAACAAAAAGGTCTTACAATTCAGAGTTTGCGAGTACATTAGACATCTTAGCTAAGTTATTTTTATATCATAAAACTAATTAAGTGAAATGTGAATTATATGTGCCTAATCTAATTGTTATTGTACCAATAAATAAATGACAATTAAATGCAGCAAATGACCCAAGAAAATTAATCTATGAATTTTGAAACCCTAATTACAAAGAGGGTAAAAAAAGCCTTAGATGATTTTCACAGATCCCGAAGGTGCATAGACCTAGAAAACTGGAAAATACAAAGCACAGACTGTTGCAATGAAACTCATAAAAATGCATATCTAGAGGAATATATTGGACAGAGGCACCTAGAAAGGGGCAGGGGTTCCTGCGGGCACCATAGACTTGTTGTAGGCACTTGTGATTTTCGAAAATCTTAGAAAACCATCTTTGACTGTTCGTAAGGTATCCGTTGTCCTAGGTGGCTCTTGTTCATGTCACACTTGATAGCAAGAAAAGTAGCTAGATGTAAATAAATGTAATAGATGTGTGTATGGAATAGAATAGACTCTCCTCCTATGAAGTGTATGCTGAATAATGTAGTCCCTTGCCCTTGAATGGATGATTTTATGCTCTTGAATAACATTTGGATGTAACCTTAGGTGGAGATAGCTAATGCTTAGTGCTTGGTCCTTCATTATGATCACATAAATTTATATTTTTATGATTCCCTTACTTAAATTTTGTAATTAACCCTGAAAAGGATGACTGCAAAAAATATAAGATGCTCAAATGGCTAGAAAGGACCCAAAAGATGTGAGTAAATTACAAAGAGGTCATGACGCCCAAAGGGGACGAGGGCTCTTGGCGCTAGTTTCATGGTTGGGTGTTCATGTCTAGATTCAAAGAAACTGAAGGGACAGAGGTTAGACTAAGCAAGAAAGTGTGCAATACCAAAAGTGGCAGTAGAAAGAAAGGAAATATGGAAAAATACATGGGTTAATTAGTACTTTTCTTACTTAGGAATCATATGAATAGTAGTATGTAATCAGTAGTATATAATTACCCAAAAGTGCATGATTCTGTGTCTATATTTTTCCCCAATGTATGTTGTTGAGTGAAATCTTGATAATATAAAGTAAATAGAGATGCATACTTGATAACCATGTAGATCGATGGCGAGAAGTGTGCCAAGAGATACAGAAAAGCGTGGAGTGATAAAAGGTGGAACGTGCAGACTAAAGATGAGAAATTGTAAAAAGTGATGAGATGTTGACCCTAGGGAGGAAACACATGTTATAAATGTTGTCAATGTGCATGTTGTCGGTGTTGATGATTGTGTGTTTGATGTTACTGATTTTTTTGAATGATGTTGACTACTGCTTCCCATACGGGAAGACCTGCAAAAGAGAAGAACGGCCAAGTAGTCAAATACGCATTTATATGTGTAAAAAGTATGTAAAATGAAAAATGTGAAAAAGGAACATTTACACCTAATCCATGATGAGGAAAGAGTGTAGAAAGGATCCTGTAGATGTTGTTGATGACCTAGTTTTTTGGGCGATCTCACACTAGTTATGCCGAATGTGAATTTTTCAGGGGATCTCACGCTAATGATCAAGAAGAAGTGTAGGGAGAAAATTTTGGTGTCATCTTCCAACCTTTAACTTCTTCCCGCAAAGTAGAACACCACTGCAAATGGTTTACAAAAATTGGATCCAATTTAATCAATTCTAATCCAATGTTGAATGTTGTATGTATGGTGGGTTCTAAGGACTATCTCCCCTATAAAATTTACTATGTGGAGTGATGTAGACTATGTTGCACTGAATAATTTTGTGTAACTACCCACTAGTCACATGAATCCAAGAAGGGTCAGGGACACCTAGGCACTGTTATCTTGGTTTAGACATTAGTGTACGTGTTATGCAAAGGACCCAAGTCAAGATCTGAGCCTTGTCTAATGTTGATTAATGTGTTGTACTGGTAATATGTTGTGTTGAACTATGACTGTGAACTGCTATATGTGGTGACTAATTCACCCAAATGATTCCCTCCTCATTTGGGGTGCATGTGACATCCCTAAAGGAGAATGCGGCCCAAAGGAGGATCGATCATTGTGCTAAAATTGTGCCCTGCAGGAGGAGTGTTCTTGGTAGAAACCAAGGCACATGAAAACAAGTGGCTAGGAGAAAAGTGTTAGTACCAGAAAACATGCATGGAAAATGTAAGCTAGAATATAAGAGGACAATGTGTAATTTAAGATGCAAGAAGACAATGTAGACTGTGAAAAGTGGGTTGTAAACATGATACATCACTCACGATGTCACAAGAAAATCAAGGTTGACTAAGGCAAAAGGAAACAAGTGTACACACAAGACAAAGGGAAAAGCCTGAAAACAATGGAAAACAAAGATAAGAAATGTACCATATAACCATGGTAGCAAATAGATATGCAAAACAAATGTTACGCATGAAGCACATGTTATCATGTTAGAAAAAAAGTATGTCATGACATGTATAATCCGATATAGTAATGTGTTATGAAACAATGACACCTATAGTGTAGACGAAAGTGGATGCCCCAAGGAGCCATTGTGGAACTGGTAATAGGTATTGTGCCAAACATTTGTGTTGCGTGTATGGATCTATATAATCTGTAATCACAACTAGAAAGCAAGTGAACACGAATATGTGTATGGAAAAGAATAATGACATACAATATATCTGTCTAGCATGTGTAATAAGATGTGTATATAACAAGTAAATGTAAGCAAGACTAAATACGACAAAGATATAGATTATGTTGTGGATGAGATGGAATGGAATGTAGAGTGAATGATAGGAGAAACGTGACCCTCGAGTGAATTTGTATGTATGAGATGAGGTTCATTTATATATCTCCCCTCATCAGTCAAGAATAGACCGTAAATAAGAGTGCATCATCAGGAAATGGGTTGTATTGTGTGTATTAGATAGATGTGATCGTCAAAGCGCAAATTGTAGAGTGTAAGCATGTAAGTGAATGCTTGAATGATTGAACACGTGAGTGTGGTGAGGTCCATTTGAGTTACAAACCCTCAATAATCAAGTATAGATTGTGGAACTTAGAGTGCATCATAGGGTGATGTGTTGTGTTGATTGTTTGAGAAATATGTTGAATGTGTAATATGTTGCTTATATAATATGTTGCATTAGATGTGGTAAATATTTTAATAGTGTAATATGATGGTGAAAGAGATTGATCGTGAACACGTTGAGTGTGTAATGTTGCACATTGGGAGAGCTGCGTTATGAACTCCCTAGACTTGGAGAAGGTTGTGTAAGATATTGGTTTTGAGTGCACACTAGAGAGATATGCTTTAAAAGCAGTGATTATGTAGTAGGTTGTAGATATGTTGAGTGTTTTGTATGGTGTGTTGAATATGTGTAAAAAGGATGTGTTTTTATTATGTTGAGTTTGTATTATGTTATGTTAAATGTGTGTAGTAGGAATAATGTATCAAAAACATGTGGATTGTATAGTGATGAATATGTGTGAGAAATAAGACGATGTGTAGCATGTACTGTGTGAGAGGTTCATGTATATAGTATGCCCTCAATAGTAAAGTGTGAACCATAACACGAGAGTGTGTCACTGAGTAATGGCAATACAAGCATGTATCAAGATGTGCACGTTGTGTGTAAAGATTTAGATGTTAGGTGATGAGAAGATAAGATACTTATTGATGTAGTGGTGGGGGGGAATAATTGGGATGCCCCCAAAGTATGTGATGATAAGAATGATCAAGTAGTGTCATCAAAAATGTCATCATTGTCATGGTCAAAGATGAATGGTGAAGCATCTGAGACTTGATAAGTGATAGTACTAGGTTGGTAGAGTAAAGCACCATTTAGGCATAAGTGGTACATGCCCATATCATATTCTTTGTTAGTCAATGGAGGTATTAGATAACCATGTGCATACTAATGAGTGTGATTTCGTGAATAAGAAAGAAATGAGTCCTTACAAATGAAAACGTGACCAAATGGCACAATAAAGGATATATCATTGTGATCAGTATCTAACATGCCCTCAATGTAATCAAGCCAAGACTTTCTGAGTGTAAGTGGAGAAGTACAAGGAGCACGTGCATGAAAAAATGTGAGATAAAATACTCGAGGACCGTAAGTAGTGGTAATGCGAACAAATACATGGTAGAGATGATGATCATGAGGTGGAGGAAAGATGTCATCAATTCTAAAGCCTAGACGAGCCAACCTATCATGTGTGCATATAGTATCCAAGCAAGTAGGATCGAATGGAATGTGCTCCCAATAAGAGTCATTCATGAAAATTGTAAATATAAATGGAGGTTGTGCTAATGGAGGTGGTTCATGAGAAGGTAAAGGGGATGAAATGAAATCCACTATTTGGACAGGCCCCAGATAAATAATCATGACAGTAGTAGAAGTAGGGGAAGGAGTTAGCATAGTTGAGACAATATCTAACATGTAGACAACACCTTCAAGCGGTGGTAAATGAGTCGGGGCATCCATGGGTTGTGGTTCATTAGTGGTAACAAATGTTGGAGTGGGAAGTGTAGCTATGGGATTGCATTTGCAATGTTTAAATGGTTCACGATCACCAGGGATTGTATATTTGACACCCTTATGTAATAACTTAACACATCAATGCACTGTAGCGGGTACAAATTACATGTCATAAAGCCATGGTCTGCCAAGTACACATTTATATTGAACTAGGAATTTCATGAAAAAGAAAACCGTAGGAAGGTTTTTAGGTCCAAGAGTGATAGGCAAAATGATTTGGCCTATGCATGGACAAATAGAACCATCATAAGTGAGAAGAGAAATGGAGGAAGGATTAACATAAGTTGTAGAAAGGTCAATGGCCTCAATGAATGATAAAATAAATAGATTAAGCTCAGATCAATTATCGATGATGGTTTGTTTGAAACCCACATTATTGATGTGAATCATTATGTATAGAGGTGGATCATTATCAAAAATAGTAATATTGTTAGTAGGGGTAGATGGGAAAGTAAAATGTTGAGAAAATGCATCTAAAAATGTGTTATATACTATATCCAGATGAATATTAGAAGGGATTCGAGTAGTATCCAAGAGAGTAATGATTTTATCTCTTAATTCAGGGTTGATGAGTAATAAATCATGAATATAGATATCCATGATGAGATGATCTTATGAAGGTAAAAACAATAAAGGTATGAGGACCTTAAGAGTGTTCAAATCGAGTTCAGATTCACCAAAATGATTAAGTGAAAATTGAATTATATGTGCCTACTCTGATTGTTATTGTAACAGTAAATAAGTGACAATTAAGAGTAGCAAATGACCCAAGAAAATTAAGCTATGAAATGTGAAACCTATAGTCATTTGTATGCCCTTAGAATAACAATCTAATCCCATGCACATCGGCCTATCACCCAATGGGAACTAGGCACTCACCTAAGGCATGTGCGGGTACTGAGCCCCTCCTTTATGTGATTATTGTGAGAATACATTGCTTAATGACATGAAATTAGATGCAAAAAGGTAAAGGGCCATGCATTCATTCTGAGAACCAAGGATGAGTTATTGTATCAATATAATCATTTTAAATAAAAAGAGAAACATCATATAGATAGCATTTTTGATTCAAAATATCAAGAAAATGTACTAGGGTTTACACCCATGTACAATATATACTTAGAACAGAACCATATATTCATATTGATCTTAGTTCAATAACCATATTACATTCACAAGGGCCATAACAGACCAGTGTACCAATGTAAATAAGACTCATGCATCAGAATCTCTACCTATTTTTTCCACACTACAAAAATTGTCACAAACCCATCCCTTTAGATATGCTAACATTCCTACAGTCCTCTAAACGATAACCCCAACCCCTAGAACTTCCTATTATTTCTACAGAGCTTCTCCCTTCCATTCTCTTTATGTTGCCCAACATATTTATCTGATGGTGTCTCTCTAAGAGTAATCTCTCCATTTTCCCTTTTATTTTACCCAAGCATCTCTATATATAGCTTTAGCATCCACCGCCATGCCTTACTTCAGGATTAGATCGCAGTGTTCATGTGGTCCTCCAATGGAGCATTCTTACTCTAATCCGAGCTCTCCACTTTCTATAATGATGTCTTTTGGAACCTTCCATTGCATGGAATATTCCTTACTTGACCACCAAGTCACCAAACTGGCACCTTATCTAATCTACATGCTTAGTCGGGTCATGCTTTTCTCGTGTGCTTCCTAGAACGTTGAATATGGCTAAGTCCTGAAACCCTTTGCTTTTCCTTGTGTGCACTGTGGATTCTACTAAACCCATGTCATGTGCACCTTCACCCCGCGCACCCTTCTTCATATTGGGAAATGATAGAATAGTTGGGATGTCAAGTATCTAGGAGTCTAGGTATTTGCATCCAAGGTGGGAAATAGTAATATGTTTTTGTTTTATGTTCTATTTTTAATTTCTCAAAGATGAAAATGTCTTTTTCTTAGTTGGTGCTCTTGGATTCACTATAATTTCTAAAGCAAGGTAGAGGAAATACATGTGAGTTATGTTAGGAATACATTGGTTAGTGCTCCATTGTAATTTGTTAGTTGTTATTTGTTATTACATGTGAATATCCCAGGTTATTAGATCCTACTTCTAAGGAGTCTGTTATTCTATCTCTATGGCTATATAATATCCTTTGTAATGTTCTTGTGAGATATGTTGAATAGAATATTATTCATACAATTTTCATTCTTTGATCTCTATGAAAATATGATGTATAATCATAATCTAGTATCATAAAGTTCTTGTACATATCGATGGTTGCCATTATTGATTGTGTTTTGTAGACCCGTCCAGTTTATTTCTGGTCTACATCAAATATAATTTATTTTAATGCAGTGTATTCATATGTTCATCGTCATTTCATTGAGGATCCAAAACATGTAATAGGTCTAATTTTGTTTCTCCATAATCGCGGATATGAGCGGATCCGTTTGTAATTATACATTCTTAGTAATAATTATTATTCTCAAATCATCTACTTCGCTTCCATTTGTCTTAAAGGCCAGGCAAATAGTTTCTTTGAGGTAGTAAAAGTTGGGTATCGTGTTTTAATTCTGAGTAGGGATTAAATTTGATGCCCGTTTAGACGTTTTTCAAGTTTTTAGCCATAAAAACAGTCAAAAATTATTTTAGAATGTGGTAAAGGATGGGAAAATTCTTTTACACCCCGTCAATATGACGTTCAAAGTAAAAAATTTGGCCATTTTTAATTTTAAATAAAGTCAAAAAATTAGTTGTGTTATTCATTGTGAGTCACAACATATGGCAGAGACTTCAACTCTTATTTGTCACTTGTCAATACCAATTGCCACTTGGCATTTAAGGACTCGCGACTGCCACTTCAATTTTTTAGTCTTATACCTATATTCTAGACTCTAGTAATTATTTCGAGTTACTGTTTCACTGGCAGGTAATATATTTTATTATACTTTATGCACGTCTATAATAAACATTTGCTTCTTGCCAATAAATGTATCAGATGGAAAAGATATGAAATGATTTTGGCCTCAACTTTCTTTATCTTATATTGTATGCAGGGTCATGGAGACGGGACTTCAATGTCTTTTCAAATTCAATGCTCAACAGTGAACACTATGAAATATGAAGATCCGTCTAGAGAGAGATCCTCATTTCATTCTCGGCAAGGGATTTGGGTTCAAATGCCATGAATGTGAGCAACGTGCCCCCTTGGATCACGACTAAGGTGCAAGCACACTCGATAGGCTATTTCCTCTCATCTATGCAGGCGACAATGAGTTTGGTCTTCTTGGTAATTTCTGGTGGGATGAGATGTTGCACAAACTGGGAGAAACGTGTCGTAGTGAAATCTTTATGGGGATTGGGCATGATATTAGCTAACACTGTAAGTACAGGTGAAGCTCTTTTTTTGAACAAGCACTTGCTTTCGGCTTTGGCAGTAGGCTTCAAAACCATGGAGATCAGAAACTATATCTAGAAAAAACTAAGAAAAATGATAAATACATGTATGTATTTGCAATAAGCATTTGCAATTTTGTGACATTCAAACTTGTTATGCAGATTTCTCCTAGATCATTCAAGTAAAATTAAAATGTGTAGGTTTTAAGGTTGTCGTTCGTTGAGTAACATGACGGTATAAGAAACTGAAGAACACAGTGATCCAATGGAACAACTCCAAAGTATTCAGAGGTAAGGCAATTTAATCTCTTAATGCCCAAATTAGGGGTATTGAAATCATTTTACATTAAATTATAATTCTGTGACTTCTTATAAATAAAACCACTCCTTTAAATTACATAAGTCTGCATCTTTTTTTGAATCAAATCAGTTATTTATATTGTATGTGCAAAATTACAATATTTTCAATCAGAAAACTTAAATCAAAACAATACAGTGTTAAGTAATATATAAGCCTGTCATGTGCGTGAACCGGGTTTGATCCCCGGCAACAGTGACCTTATAGTAAAATGGTTCGAAGTTTTTGTAAAATATTTAAGGTCTGATATTTGTATAGTTAATCATAGGAACATTGAATTTTAATGATCCTCTGTTAACTCAGTTGCATATAAGCTTGCTCAAGTATTTAATTTGTGTTTTAACTCAAAATCGCCATTAAAACATACACAGCAAGGCAATATTTGGCAAGTAAAAAATTGTTTAGAGTTTTAAATAGGAGTATAAAATATGAAATAATTATAGGTTATAATATTAATCTATCTAAAATATTATGATAAAGTAGTGTTTCTTAGATAAATTAAGATATAGTGAAAATGAAATAAGATTTCATGTGTCAATAAAATCTCTATTCAATACATGATTACTATATGAACTTAAATGTTTTGATATTTACATGAAAATTATGAAAGTCAATAATGAAAATTAAACGTCATGTACAAGGTAATATTATTTAAAAAACCCTTACAAAAAAAATTCTTGACGGATAGGGGTGACCGTCAAATTTAACCCTTGATTCTGAGCAACAAGTATGAAAATCTCGGCTCTATCATGCTCAGACACCAACAGGTTCTTAATCCTCCACGTCCAGCTATGTGTTATTGAACCAAACGTCATCTACTACCTGAGTATTCATTCTTCTACAGACTTCTGATCCGATTGCCATGTTGATCAGGTCCATACCAGCTTGATAACTTTCCACGTCTGTCATTACATGCATTAAATTTCGTGTATCTTTGGTTTCGAGAAGCTCAACATTCACTTACCGCTTGTGCATTAAAGGAGAGAGGAATCAACTTTTTTACTTGCCATCAGCCTCATTTAGAGTCGGTGTTCAGATGCATAGAATAGTTTGAAGGTATGTTGATTGCAATTCATAAATCCACTCAAATACTCGGCCCCCAATCTGCGGTTTATCTTCAAACATGCTTTATTATTCGCCTTACATCGAGCGTCTAGCAGCCGTAGTATCGAACAAGTTAGCACTGTTTTAAACTTGTATAGAGATCACTGCGTCTTGGAGACTTCACCCATCTCACAAACTATTTTATCTCATAATACGTGGTTTTGCATTCAACAAGAAGGTCTGTGCTATCGACAGAATAAAGGCAATTTCTCGTTATAAGTTTTTTCTTTAGATTGTTCAAAGTTTCGCTAGTCTATTTTAGAGTTACACGTTTAAATTCGTGGTATTTATTAGGTTGTTTAGATTCCATTTATTTAGGTAGAGTTTTTAAGATTACATTGAGTTATTTATGGTCTTTTCCGTTTAGGTAATTATAATATAATTATTTTTAATTATAGTCTTGTTGTTAAAGTATAGAGTCATTTTGTTATAGGGTGGCTAAATGGTGCACATCGTTATAAGTGTTAAAAATAAAGGAGTCTTTATCACTATACTTAAAATGTCAATTGTTGATTCGAGCTATTGTAAAAAGTCGTATTGCTATCACGAAATTCGTGTGGTTGTCATATCATTAAAGTCAAAAAAAATTGTCATTGTAGAAGTCCAAAAACTAAAAAAAATTACCTCACAGACGTATTATCGTTGGAATGTGACATCCGAGTTGTAATTGAGCATTAAAGCCAAATCAAGCTGAACTAGCAACATGACACCGGAGGCAAGAGGCATCGGATGTTGGAGGTCAATCAACGACCTCTTGTCAGTCGCCAACAATGGGGCCACATGAAGGTTTGGTGACATGTGTGTTTACAGTTTGTGCAGTATGCTTTCTGTTGTGTTTTTCAGAGTGTTAGTCGCAGTGTTCCTGTTTTCAATAAGTAGAAATTTCACATTGAGGGGGGATATGATCCCAATGTTCCATTTCCATTATGTCAGCATTTTCTTTGTGTGTATGAGCAACAGATTTAAGTGGAATTTCCTATGTTATCCCCTGCAATGAGATGTGAGGAGGGATGATAATAGTACTTGACACATCATGATGTGGTTGTAGGTAAACCACTTTAACAACTTCATTTTTTGGTTTGTGGTACTTCAATTGAAAACCACCATTTTTGGTTCGTGGTCAACCATTTGAAAACCATACGATGGGTTTGTGATCATTCTGCAGTAAAAATCACCTAATCATGAAAGCAAGTGCAAGTATAAAGATAGGTTTTCTCCATGTTCGCACTAAGGGGGGAATGTCAGGAATATAAGTTAGTGCTCCATTATAATTTGTTAGTTGTTATTTCTTATTACCCGTGACTATCCTGGGTTATTAGATATTACTTCTAAGCAGTCTGTTATTCTATCTATATGGCTATATAATAGCCTTTGTAATGTTCTTGTGAGATATGTTGAATATAAGATAATTCATATAGTTTTTAGTCTCTGATCTCTATGAAAATATGATGTATAATCATCAAGTTCATCTTGCACAAAGATAAAACACTGAAAAAAAATTCACCACCATTATGGGTGCTTTGCTATTATTTTACAACTTTATTCATTTATTCCTTTTTGTTCCTAGGTAAAGTTTTCTCTCTTCATTTTGTTCTATAAGTGAATATATATGGGTATTCTGAATAATGTTGGTCATTGCAACCCATCAAACATGTTGATATGATGAAGTAATTTTTTTTAGAAAGGATATAATAGACATTTTACACCTTATTATTAAGCCTCGTTTGTTGGGTAACCAATGTTTAATAGCACTAAATTGTAATTTCATTTTTCTTGTAATTTATTGATGATGGTGTGTTTTTTGTTGAGCTAAATTAGGTTCTTACTTAGGAGCTTGCACAAGATGAATAGGCAGATGTGGAGATTTGTGTGACCCCTATGCAAATAAAAATAATCATTCATGCTACGAGTACACATAATGTTCTTGGTAAGGATCTATTTTTTAAACTGAGGTTGGTCAAAATATTTCATAGATTTGTCCAATCACAATTTGAAAAGTATAAATTTGAAATCCCTTAGGAGAAAAGGGATTAGAGAATTAACTTACGTAGTTAAAAAATGGTGAAATTTCCCAAAGAAAACTATTGAGCTTTATGCATATAATGTGAACAATAGGGGATTATGTGCAATTTCATAAGCCAAGTCATTGCTCTAAAATTTGTTTATAGGGATCATTCTAAGAAAGTAGGGACTAGTTTGATTGTTGTATCCCCTCAATGATTGCCCATTTTCTGAACTATTATCTTTCATTTGCATAGATGACAATATTTGTCTCAAGCTAATAGTAAGGTTGATATATTTGCAAGGATTGCTATGACATACTCAAGTTCATCATGGAAATTGGTGTTAAGGGTTGCGAGATTTGTTCCTTTTGTATATCAAATTACCTTCCTTTAATTGTAGTGTGGATTTTTAATATATTACTTTTCTAGATAAAGATTGTATTTATTGTTTGGGTTCTAATGATTGGATAATAATGTACATATTATAGTGAGTGGAAAAATCAAGGCACATCATGTAAAATCAATGGAGCTTAAGGATGGATATATGTTGTCTTTTGGACATCTTCCTAACAAGGCAATGCAACATGTTCTTTAGTGCCAGGTAAAAGTAGAGTTACCTATTTTAAAGCCTAGGCTTATAGGGCAAAGTTGAAATTTTGTTTTTGATAGCTTATAATATGAAATTTATAACTAAGAAAACAACTTTTTGTGCATTAGATGCATGACATGAATAAGTTCATATATTTTCCCAATTGACTTTTCTCATGCATTTATCCCTAATTATCCTCGCATATATAGTCTATTTGTTTTTTATACTAGAATCTTTATTGCTACAAGTAGATAGTTAGAAGTGAGTATTATTTGCAATGTTCATCTTGCTTATGAGATTTATTTATGGATTATTTAATATTTTTTTGAAGCATCTCGTTGAGCTTATGCTAAGACCTTTGCAAGAAAAATGATTTTTTGATGATTTTCTTATTGGTTGAGTTTTTTACACATTATTTAATATTGTTTTGAATTAGTTCACTCAAATTGTGTTTAGATTATTGTAAGGAAAATGAGGTTTTGATATTTTTCTTTTGTCTATGCAGGGTGTTCTTGGAATTAAAAGTAAAAATAACATTGGAATGAGATTCAAAGGAAGTAGAGTGACAGAGTCACTTGACACCACTTCCTGACTTGGTTACCATTCACACTCCCAAGGAATAGGAGAAATTTATTCTCAAACCCCAAGTTGTGAAAGTAACTAAACTAATTTTCTATGTGGTTACTTTGTATACTGTATGAAATATTTTCATCATTGTTAATTTTTAAATAGATCCATAAATATTAAAAATATTCTAATTTTTAATATAATATTAGGCATTATAAATTCTTGTCCTACTGATATGAATGCAAAATTTGGAATCATATACAAGACACATAAAATGTTTGAAAACATGTCTCAATCAAATGTCCTCTCAAGGAAAGAAATGGTTTTAGAATATTCAGAAAAATAGAATGTTGAGAAGGACTTATAAACTTCCTCTACTAAAAATAGCTATAAAATTGAGTCTTTTGTTTGTTCATCATACATCTTTATTCATTGGTTTCTCAATTTAAACTTTCTGTTAACTATGTCTATAAATACAATCATTTTAAATTATATTAAAACTCTTAGCTCTTTTGATAAGACTTTAGCTTAGCTCTTAAAACTTTGACCTTGATTTTCCTTTGCTACCACTTCAGTTCTACAACTCTCTCGATCTATGCCACATGGCCTTTATTGAAATTTTCATGCTCCTCACAGTTTAAAAAACATTAGCTTAACATACTGTTGGACCACTAATTACATACAACTGGATTACATTGTTGTATCTGTGTACCGTAGAGTCTTGAGACTTTTAATTGTCTGTATAGTTAGGTTACTGATCTTAGACACTTATCACAAATCAATGAGCCCATGTCTTGTAAGACTTTGAAACTATGATGTCTTCATACTATTCTCCACAACAATGTTGGACACTTGTCCAAAATTGGCACTCAAAACCCTTTCAACTTCTTTAACCTTAATCATTTATAACATTTAGCCACCAATTTGTGACATATTTCTTTTATCAATGTAACCATGTACACCACATTGTTTTTAAACTTAATTCTCTAGACATCCTCTCCACCGATTGGAGACACATGGGTTGTAGCAGTAAACCTATACACTACAATACTTAGAATTATATAACTTCTTTCCACCAATCTTGGACATGTGTCCAAATATATTGTTGTCTATATTTGTGAAGCCTCCTAACCTTGGTCTTCACAAATAATCCCATTATCTTTCTACTTCAATTTCTAACACTTGTCTAAGACCGGTTCAATTGCATGCCATATAAGTTTGAACACTGGTTTGATGATAGACATTTTCTTTGATCCTAAACCTCACTCTAATGGTTGACAACTATCTAGATTGGACACATGGAGTAAATCAATATTCTAGTTATCCTCCATAGATTCTGAGTCATGAGATTAAATTTAACATCTTGAGATTAATCAAATCTTTTAGATTTGGCCATCAACTAAATGTTTCTAGATCTATTCTTACTTATAACATGTCAAATCTCTTTTAATCTTTACCCCGATTTACCCTACATACAAAGGAAACTAAAGTATACTAGTGAGAACATCTCTTATAAATAAAACACCATGAAAAAATTTAACATTTTAAATCAAACACAAGCTAATACTGTAAGGATATACAAGTTTTGAATGAATTGAGACCCCAGATTTCATGCTTCATTCTAAAGGGTCTTTCAAGGAATGATTAGAAGTGTATAAATGTATATCATAACTCAAAAAAAGGGGTTCCATTTTCTAACTAAAATGGGGAGTGTTGGCTACAACGATTTCCTTATACAATAATGTTGTTATTATCTTATGTTTTACAATACTATGTTCTAGTTTGTAATTATAATTATGTAATAATAGTCTATAAAAAATTACATGTTACTTTCAATTTCAGGTAAGCCTCATATTTTTTGCATCAATTTAAAAGAGAAAAATCAAATTTTAGTTGTATTCACTTTATTTTTTAATATTATGCTATTATATCTTTTTTTAATTTTTTCACTAGATAATTATAAGTTATTTTGAAAGAGTCAATAAAATAGCCAATCAATTTATACCTATATGGAAATTTCTTCAAATCTTAGCTTATCAAATTATGCATAAACCCTATGATTCACCAAGATAATACATAAAGTTATATGGTTCCATTCTTAAAATTATCCATGTTTGCAACCCTTTTAAATGAGTTAGAAAAATATCAAAAAAATGCCCCCCAATGATTCTCTAGCTCACACACTTCAAATGTGTCAATTTAATTTCTTCGTTTGAAATATTTATTCATTAATATTAAAACAAAATAAGATCTATAAATTGCAATAGATTTCAACTTTAAAAATATTGAAAATTATTTTTTAAGACAAAAGAATACACTAAATAATATATTGAAGAGTTAACAAAATTCAACTTCACAGTGCATTCTAAACATCAAATTACAAAAAAATATTAACTTTAATACAAAAAAAATAAAATGTTAATGATATAATACAAAAAATATTTGTGATAATGATAAACACTTATTGATTCATATAATGACCAATTATATGGTTTTGGTTGATGAAAATGAATATATGTAATTACTCGTCATGAGGTCTTTTTAATGTTAGGCCTAACAATGCAAGATAATAAACTTATAATCATGAGATAAATGTCTTTAACATTAATATTATAATAAACATTCATAAAGTGTAAATTTTATTAAAATGTAAATGAGATATGATCTTCTATCTTGGGAATGGGCTTGATGTTTACCATATTTATAATATAACCCAATAAACCATGGTGAAAGGATTTCAAACAAATTTTATGGATATTAAGTCCAACTACGTACCATGAAATTTTAAATAATTTTTAAGGAAATTCATTCAACACTTCAAAATTTTCATGGTAAATTCAAAGAACCTCTTTAAGAAAATATTAAATGGGAAAGTACTGGTCATGACCAACTATTTGAGTTGGGGAGGCCTAACATGGAAGGATTTCAAGATAATTTTAGAAAACAAGAGCTTGAGTTGGGGTATGCTCGTGGGCTGTGAAGAACTCTATTATATGATAAAATCTTGAGGGATACCAAATAGATCCATACATGTTTCTGATGCAACTTGGATTAATTTTTATTTGGTCAACAAGATACTTGGCCTTAAATTTTTGTATAATATCCTTTGAGACTCTATCACTTGTTTTAATCTAGTGCATAAGGTAGCTTAACTAATAACCTCTAACTTAATGACACAACAATGACATAATTCTTTTTAAAACTATAGAGGATAGGTGTACTTGCATATCATTGTTAAAAGGGGTAATTTTAAGCTCATATGTGCTATCAAATAACTCTTTACTGGAGTTTATATGAGATTGTTAGTGAAAGTAAACAATTTTCTTGTCAAATATCCTCAAGAAGACATTCATCTGATTGATGGAATATTACTTGGTCAATAAATATAACCTTTGTTATAGGAAGGTCTAGGAACAAAGTTTAAAACTTTGCATATTTAGGTGTATGTCTTATCAAGTGCTAAAAGATAAGCATTGAGACAAAGTTAGTTTATGAAGACTTTGAATAGTTTTCCTCCATGTGAATGTTTTTTATATTGAGATAATGATAATAAATTAAAACATCAAACAAAAATTTGATTAGTCAATCAAAATTTGTATCAAAAGAGAATAAGTCTCGTTCATCCAACATAGCCTTTATAGGTGTTTTAAGACATTCAAACACAAATTTGATTAGTCAATCAAAATTCGTATCAAAAAATAATAAGTCTTGTTCATCCAACATAGCCTTTCTAGGTGTTTTAAGACATTTTCATTCCCTTTCCAAAGAATCAACTAAGTGAACCAAGGGGAATCTAATTCCTTGTTCCAGTTGACATATAAGCTTATTGTAAATATTAAACCCAGTTTCCCAATTTCCAACGCTAGTACATAAGGACAACTATTTTCTTGTCATGAGTGAATTCTTCAATATTGAAATTTCACACAAATTATAATAAGATAATATAAAATTGTATGCCAACTAAATCCATAACATTGTTCATTTAATGAAAATTTTGGACAAAAATAGAAACTCAAACCTACAGGAATGATCATTAACATAAAAAGCATGTAACTATGAACCCCAAATGATGATTTTTGAATTACAATTTGGTGAAAGAAAAATTAATATAACTTCTCCACATCATGGTGTGTATGGAAATTACATAAGGAAAATAATTTTGGTTTTGATTTGTAGTTAAAAAACCCATGCATTTGGTATTGGTTTGAAGCGGATAAAACCAAAATTTGCAAGGAAATTAGTACTAATTTGTTAAAAAAAATGTGTTATAAATTACAAAAAAAACTCAATTCTCATACAAAATTGAATCATTTAAAATAGATAATTGAAGAAAATAATGAAACTTACCTTTACACAATGAGTTAGAGGTGTCTGTTATGTGTAGTATAAGATTTATTTTATTATTTCTTATACTTTTATTATTTCTTATACTTTAAATTTATTTTAGTAAATATAAGAAATTAGGGTCACTCTACACCTTATGGAAGTGGTCTCGTAGCTCCAACAGTTATAATCTAGAAGTAGTTTTTCAAAATCTAATCTGGTCAGTACTTACTCATTTTCAGGATTTCAGCAAACGACCTAAAACTTTCAAGGCATATATATTGTAGTCGGTCTTTGTTTTGGGAAATCATATAGTCATTTTTTAGGTTTTTTGACCTTCTAAAATGGATTTTGGCCATAGCACTACTTGAATCGGTACTAATTTTTAAATTTGGTCCATAATTCACTTTAGTGACCATGAATTAAATCTATGATGTTTGTCTACTTCTTACTAAAAAGAGATACTCACTTTGTAGATAGAGGATTGTTCCCTGAATGGGATTCTTGTCCTATGGCCAAAATGAGGTGATTGTAATGTGCCTCCTCCTTAAGGTGTGATAACACTACTAGGTGTTGAATGAGTTACACTTACGAATCATACCAAGTGAATTGCATCAAGTGAACTCAGATGATTTCTCATTCTTACAAACATGGTGCTCCATATAAAGATCATCCCCTCACCTTTCCTAGCTCTAAAATCATCCTTTCGTGGAATCAAATTCATGATTCTCATACATGTTTTTGCTCATATGTCTCTTATGGAGACAAACGATGCCTTAATACTTCACAAATAATAGTCCTTGATAACTCGGTGACATTACTAGCTCATTTTAGCTTGTTCTAAAGGGTGTTCAATTAACTACAAAATGGCCAAAAATGCCTTTTTAGGCCTTCAAAGGAAGTAATCTCTCATAAAAACTAAATGAGTCGATCGATCACCTTAACATTATTCCCTACACACTGAAACACGTTGAATGATCTTTTTAGGAATTTCCTTTGAGAGAGGGTTTAGGGTTTAGGGTTTAGGGTTTAGGGCTTGGGGTTTAGGGTTTAGGGCTAAGGGTTTAGGACTCAAGGTTTAGAGTTTAGGGTTTAAGGTTTAGTGTTTAAGGACCATAGTTCATATTTTAGGGTTTAGGGTTTAGGGTTTAGGGTTCATGGTTTAGAGTTTATGGTTTAGGGTTTAGAGTTTTGGGTTTATGGTTAAGGGTTTAGGGTTTAGGGTTTAGGGCTCAAGGTTCAAGGTTTAGGGTTTAGGGCTCAATGTTGAGGGTTTAAGGTTTATGGCTCAAGGTTTAGGGTTTAGGGTTTAGGGATCAAGGTTGAGGGTTTAGGGTTGAGGGTTGAGGGTTTAGTTTTTAGGGTTTAGGGTTAAGGATTTAGGGTTTACATTTTAGGGTTTAGGAGTTAGGGTTTAAGGTTTAGGGTTGAGGATTTAGGGTTTACGATTCAGGGTTTAGGAGTTAGGGTTTAAGGTTTAGAGGTCAGGGTTTAGGGATTAGGGTTTAGGGATTAGGGTTTAGGGATTAGGGTTTAGGGTTTAGGGTTGAGAGTTGAGGGTTCAGGATTTAGGGCTCAAGGTTTAGTTTTTAGGGTTTAGGGTTTATGTTTAAGGGTTCAAGGTTTAGGGTTTTGGCTTAGGGCTTATGGCTTAAGGTCTAGGGTTCAAGGCTTATGGTTTAGGGTTTAGGGCTCAAGGTTTAGGGTTTAGGGGTTAGGGTTTAGGTTTTTGGATTTAGGGCTTAGAGTTTAGGGTTTAGGGTTTATGGTTTAGGGCTCATGGTTTAAGGTTTAGGGTTGAGGATTTAGGGTTTACGGTTTAGGGTTTAGGAGTTAGGGTTTAAGGTTTAAAGGTTAGGGTTCATGGTTTAGGGCAAAGGGTTCAGGTTTTAGGGTTTAAGTCTCGAGGTTTAGGTTTTAGGTTTTAGGGTTAAGGGTTTAGGTCACAGAGTTCAGGGTTTAGCGTTTAGATTTTAGGGCTTAGGGTTTAGGGTTTAGGATTTAATGCTTGGGGTTTAGAGTTTAGGGTTTAGGGGTCAGGGTTTAGGGTTTATGATTTAGTTTTTAGGGTGTAGGGTTTAGGGTTTAGGGACCTTTAGGATTTAACATTTAGGCCTTAAGGTTTAGGGTTTATAGTTTAGGGCTTAGGGCTCAAGGTTTAGGGTTTAGGGGTTAGGGTGTATGGTTTAAGGTTTATGACTCAGGGTTTGGGGTTCAGATTTACGGGTTTAAGGTTTGGGGGTTAGATATCAGGGCTTTAGATTTAGGGTTTAGGGCTTAGGGCTTAAGGTTAAGGGTTTAGGGCTCAAGGATTAGGGTGTATGGTTCAAGTCTTAAGGTTTAGGGTTTATGGTTTAGGGATTAGGGTTTAGGGTTAATGGTTCATGGTTTATGGCTTAAGGTTTGGGGTTTAGAGTTACTAGTTTAAGGTTTGGGGGTTAGAGTCCAGGGCTCTGGATTTAGTATTTAGGGCTTAGGGCTTAGGGATTAGGGTTTAGGGTCTAGGGTCAAGGGTTTAGGGTTATGGGTTTAGGGCTGAGGTTTTAGGGTTTAGTATTTAGTGTTTAGGGTTTAGGAATTATTATTTTGGTTTTAAGGTTTAGGGTTTATAGTTTAGGGTTTAGGTCTCATGGTTGAGGGTTAACTGTTTAGGTCACAGAGTTCAGGGTTCATCGAATTTGTAGGCAGAACATCCAAAGAGAGTCATCAAAATTTGATGTTTTTCATTTGTTGATATTTTGAAAACATCTATGGGTTTATAATATAAGAAATTATCAATGAATGGAAGGTCACTAAGTCATAGGTGAGGTAACTCCCATTTAGAACTAAACAAGAAAGATTTACTAGGTGATTAATAACCCCTTAGTGTTCATAACCATTCCCCTGTTTCTATGCTTATTTTGAACACTTTAGGAAGTTCTGTCAAATTTACTATCCATTCCAGTAGAACACTTAAACTTTATCTTTCTCCGGAGGAGAGGATACTACAGGAAATTCAATTATGATCCTACACCTCTGCATTTATATATTCTCTATGTTTCTTTTGTTTCCTTTAAGATTAATTTTGTTGTTGTGATGGTTATTTTTTCCATCTTCCAATGGGTCATCATGGCTTGTATAATACTATACATGGAAATATGAGAAATGTGAAATTTGTTTCAAAGTGTGAATAAATATACATTCAAGAGTGCAAGTATATGTGGGGAGAAACAAGTTTGGAAGAGATGTGTAATATATGCATTACAAGGAATAAGGTAGATGTCATATCCATTTAGTTACTTGTCCCAGCTCTCATAAACAAGGTAGTTCTATAAGCAGACTAAATGATGGTTCTAGGTACAAGACTAGGAAATATTGATGAAAGATGGTTTGGGGTTTAGGGTTTATGGTTTAGGGCTCATGGTTCAGGGATTAAGGTTTAGGGTTTAGGGTTCAGGGTTGAAGGTTCAAGGTTATGGTTTAGGATTTAGGTTTTAGGTTTAGGGTTTAGTGTTTATAGTTAGGGTTTACGGATCGAGGTTAAGGATTTAGGGTTTAAGGTTTAGGGTTTATGGTTTAGAGTTTAGGGTTTCGGTTTAAGGATTTAGTGTTTAGGGATAAGGGTTTATGGTTTACGGTTCAGGTTTTAGGGTTTATGATTTATGGTTTAGGGTTTAGGGTTTAGGATTTAATGTTTAGGGTTTATGGTTTAGGATTTAATTTTTAGGGATCAAGGTTTAGGGTTTATGGTTTAGGGCTCGGGGTTTAGGGTTTAGGGCTCAAGGTTTAGGGTTTAGGGTTTAGGGTTTAGGGTTTAGGTTTTAGGGCTTAGGGCTTAGGGTATATGGTCTAGGGTTTAGGGCTTAGATTTTAGGGCTTAGGGATAAGGGTGTAGGGTTCAAGGCTTAGGGTTTAGGTTTAGGATTCAGTGTTTAAGGTTTAGGGTTTAGGGTTTAGGATTTAGTTTTTATGGTTCAGGGTTTAGGGTTTAGCATTTAGGGATCATGGTTCATGGTTTAGGGTTTAGGGTTTAGGGCTTATGGATTAGGGTTTAGGGCTTAAGGCTCAGGGTTTAGGGCTCATGGGTAAGGGCTGAATGTATAAGGTTTATGGTTTAGGGTCTAGGGATCATGGTTAAAGGTTTAGGGTTTAGCGTTTAAGGCTCAAGGTGTACAGTTTAGTGTTTAGGTTTATAACCTATGGTTTAGGGTTTCAATTGTAGAATTTAAATGCTAAAAGATTTAGGCTAAATGCTGAAATCCTAAAAAAATACCTATGTACTGACCAGATTATACTTTAAAAAACTATCTCCTAAACCATGACTCATGGAGCTGTGAGACTAATTCCATAAGGTGCAAAGTGACCCTAATTTCCTATATTTACATAAATAAATTTAAAGTATAAGAAATAATAAAATATAACTAATAATAATATTAGTTATATTTTATTATTTCTTATGCTTAAACATTTATTTACGTATATATAAGCATGTCAAAATCATGCATAATGTTTATACTACACATAACACGTACGCGTTTTGCATTTTCTCTTTTCCCAAGCCATGCCTCAAGGCTTGGGATCCGGTTTGGATCCCCAAGCATGAGGCATGGACCTACACAAACACAACAAATAGCGTGTTTTTACAAGAAAATGTAAAAATGTCAATTCCTCTATGATAAATCAAAATAAAACAATCAATCCATTTTTAAAAAATTATACCACGGTGTAGAGCAGAGTCTCTTCTTTCTAAAAATATAATTTTTCAAATTTGCTGACTAATATAAGGTTTCCATATTATTTATTTTCTAACTATGCCTTTTTATAGCTATTTTTTGAAGTGTAAATATGTCTATCTTTCATGGTGTATCTTTTTTTTGGGTGATTGAAATTTTAAAAAATGTATACTAGCCCAAACTAGGCATAATTCTATACATATTAAAAAAAAATTTGATTTTCGATACTTTTTGAGGTAGTTAGGGGCGAACACGGTTGGAGCTCCGTTATTTTTCAAAACATAAAATTTTTGTACTAAAAAAATCACAAATAAAATAATATTTCCTAAAAAGATCTAAAAAAAATCGAGCCCAAACTAGATTCTCCTAGCTATCTTTCTACCAAAGGGTTTTCAAAAATACTAAATGGTGCTCGAAAAATGGTGGGGGCACGAAAGTCAATCTATTATGTTTTTTAACAAAAACATGAGTATATGTTGGTATTTTAGTTGTTTGACCCACTTAAAATTATTTGTTTTCAATACAATTTAGTAGCTTAGAAACTAGACTCAAAATGCTACGATTCATATTTCTACAACATCTTCCAATTTTGAGTGTAACTATTTCGAAAAACTCGTACAAGTTGATTTTTTTTTACTTCAAAAAAATGCGTCCACTTAAGACCCCCTTTTTCCCTCCCCCCCAACTTGGTGCACTTACCCACGACGAAAGATAGACGTGTTTAAACTTTTAAAAAAAGATACAAAAAGGCATAGTTAGAAAATAAATAATATGGAAACCTTATATTAGTCAGAAAAATTATGTTTTTAGAAAGAAGAAAGTATAATTTGTGTCGTACTCAGATTTTTATTAAACGAATCGATCTTTTTAATTTGATTTATGATGTCAGAAGTGGCATTTTAGCATTTTTATGCAAAAACACGTTGTTTACTATGTTTATGTAGGTCTGTGCCTCGGGCCTAGGGATCCAAACTAGATCCAAGCCTAGAGGCATGCATTGGAAAAAGGAAAAATAAAAAATGTGTACGCGTTCCACATATTATAGACATTATATGTGCTTTTGGCATGCTTCTATTTATAAAAATAAATGTTCAAATATAATAAATAGTAAAATATAAATAATAATAAATTATTATTTTTATCATTTATTATTATTTATATTTTATTATTTCTTATACTTTAAAATTATTTTAGTAAATATAAGAAATTAGGGTCACTCTGCACCTTATGGAACTAATCTCACAACTTCATGAGTTGCGGTTTAGGAGATATTTATCTATAGTATAATTTGGTCAGTACATAGGTAATTTTTAGAAATTCAGCATTCAGCCTAACACTTTTAGCTTTTAAATTCTACATTTGAAACCCTAAACCATGATCCCTAAAACCTAAAACCTAAACCCTAAACCTTAAACATTCATCCCTTACCCGTGAGCCCTAAACCTTAAGCCCTAAGCCCTAAGCCCTAAGCCCTAAGCCCTAAACCCTAAATCCTGAGCCATAAACCCTAAACCCTAAACCTTAAACCCTAAACCTTGAGCCCTAAACACTAAACCCTAAACCTTGAACTCTACGACCTAAACCATAAACCCTCAACCCTTAACCCTGAGCCCTAAACCTTAAACCCTAAAACCAAAATAATAAACCCTAAACCCTAAACCCTAAACCTTAAACCCTAAACATTGAACCCTGAGTCGTGAACCCTAAACCCTAAACCCTAAATTCAGAACCCTGAGCTCTAAAACCTAAACCTTAAACTCTTAACTCTAAATCCCAAACCCCGAACCATGAACCCTAGACCCTAAGACATGAACCTTAAGCCCTAAACCCTAAGCCTTGAACCCTACACCCTGATCCTTGAGCCCTAAACCCTAAACCATAAACTCTGAGCCCTAACCCATAAACCCTAAACCTTAATCCCTAAACACTAAATCATGAACCCTTAAACCTAAACCCTAAACCCTAAACCATTAACCATAACCCTTAACCCTTAATCCTGATCCCAAGACCCTAAAACCTAAACCCTAAACCCTAGATCCTAAAGCATTAACCTTGAAACCCTGAACCATAATCTATAACCCTAAACCCTGAATCATGAGCCCTAAACCCTAACACTAAATCCTAAACCCTAAACCCTTAGGCCCTAAACCATGACCTTAACCCTAAACATTAAATCCTAACCCTAAAACCCAACCCTAAATACTAAGCCCTAAAACTTAAAAACCCTAAACCCTAAACACTGAATCCCTAAACGCTAATCCCTAAACCTTGAACCCTAAAACCCTAAATCCTAAACACTAAACCTAAACCCTAAACGATGAATCTTAAACCCAAACCCTGACCCAAAATCTTAAAACCCGCAAACTCTTACCCTGAGCCATAAACCATAAAGCCCTAAACTATGAACCCTACCCTTGAGCCCTAAACACTAAAAACCCTAACCATGAGTCCTAAAGCCTGAACCTTTATCCTAAACCCTAGATCCTAAGCATTAACCTTGAACCTGAACCATGAATCTTAAACCCTAAACCCTGAATCATGAGCCCTAAACCCTAAACACTAAATCCTAAACCCTAAACCCTTAGCCCTAAACCATGAGCCTTAACCCCTAAACCTTAAATCCTAAACCCTAAAACCCAACCCTAAATACTAAGCCCTAAAACTTAAACCCTAAACCCTAAACACTGAATCCCTAAACCCTAATCCCTAAACCTTGAACCCTAAACCCTAAATCCTAAACACTAAACCCTAAACCCTAAACTATGAAATCTAAACCCTAAACCCTGAGCCCAAAATCTTAAACCCTCAACTCTTAACCCTGAGCCATAAACCATAAACCCTAAACTATGAACCCTAAACCTTGAGCCCTAAACACTAAACCCTAAACCATGAGTCCTAAAGCCTGAACCTTGAGCCCTAAACCCTAAACCCTGAGCCTTCAACCCTAAACCATAAACCTTGACCCAAAGGAATTTCATAACAAGATCATTTAGTGTGTTTCAGTGTGTAAGGAATAATGTCTAAGGTAATCGATCAACTCATTTAGTTTTGATGCGAGACTACTTCCTCTGAAGGCCTAAAAAGGCCATTTTTGGCCATTCTGTAGCTAATTGAACACCCTTCGTAAGATTTTAGAGAAAATATAAAGCATCTAAGGGTGATTTTAGAGAGAATTGAATATTTCTTAGTAAATTTAGGAAATTTTAAGAAATAAAAATCTCATTTAGGAGCAATTTTTTAAGACCGGGTTTTCAGGTTCAAGGAATGAAAGCTAAAACTGTAAAAAATGACTTATCTGGATGATTCCAGGAGTTCTAGAAATACATAGGATGAAAAAAATAAGAATTGGAAGGATATTAGAATACTCTATAAGGTGGAATAATCAAAATTGATTCAAGGCTTAAATATTTCTTTAAGTACTTCAAAACTCTTCAGTTGCCCCTCTAAGTTCATGAAATAGGACCTAAATTTTGAGTTTTAGGTAAAATTAGATTTTTAGAATAATTTCATTGATCGTAAAATGGGATTTGTAGTGTTTCAGTGAAGTATGAAGGTCAATAACATGTAACTCGTACTCAAATTTCATTCAAGGATTCATCCCCTATCCGGAGGAGGAAACCCATTTCCATGAGGAGCAACTTGAGAAAAAAGGTGTCCATGTACCATAAGCATGCTTAGAACTAGGTTTAATCTTGGTCAATAAATTAAATTGTGAAGGATTCATCATATTTAAAGGTGAAATTTGGAGCTCAAGGAGTGACTTGATGATCATCATATCCTGACTCTAACATTAGTTTTGGAATAAAACAACAGGGAAACTATCAGAGCTTGGGGATTTGTCTCCTTTCAGGCTAAAAATAGCTTTATGAATTTATTCATCAGTAAAAGGTTGAATAATCTTATCATTAATTTCATCATAAATGAGCTTGGGGATATGCAGCAACATGACAGACATGTCAGACTCATTGGGTGGCCCTTCTTCTGTAAGGAGATTAGCATATAAATTTACAAGTTCTGAAGTAATATCATCTTTAGAATTTAGAAGTCTGTCATCCAACAATAAAAGTTCTTTGATTTTGTCTTTGCTTTTATGTTTACAAGTTGCAGCATGAAATAATTTTGTATTATGGTCACCTTGATCTAACCAGAGAACCCTAGATCTTTGTCTCTAATAAATTTCCTCCTCAGCAAGAGTATTATGAAATTTGCTAAGAAGATTTAATTCTTGTTGATGATATTTGGGAGTTCTTCCACATCTTTCAATATTAGAAGAAATTTCATAAATCTTTTGAGAAAGTAGAATTTTTCTTTCTCTAATATCATTACAAATTTTAACTTTCTAGATTTTCAACTTCTTCCTGACAAATCTTAGATTCTTAGCGAAATTGAACATAGTTGTACCATGAAAGTCCACCAACCACCATTCCTCAATGAGTGGCTCAATATTTTGATTCTGGATCTAGGCCAACTTAAATCTAAAAGGTAAGCTCTTGGATTTTTGGAAGGTTTCTATACTTAAAAGTAAAGGGCTATGATTTGAAGTAGCTTTGTTAAGAGAGTTTAGAACTAATCCATGGAACCAAGCATTCTATCCAATCTAATTTGAATTTGATTACTACCTAGTTTTTGATTCATCCAAGTAAAAGAGACACCGTGGAGATCAAAATAAAAAAAAACTCACCTTGACGGATGAAGCTGGCAAGGGACTCCATACTGTTGCAACTTGCTAGGGTATCGCCTTGCTTTTCAGATGGGTATAGAGAGTAATCAAAGTTCCCTATAATGAGCCACGACAAATGTATGCTATTATTTATGAACTCCAGAATATCTTTCCAAATGACTTCTCTCTGAGATTCCAGATTGGGCACATACACATTTATAACAATTCAACCTATATTAGAGCTGATTTCCTGAAAGAACATACCCATAAAATGGGGAGTTTTGATAATAAATTCTCAAAAAAGCACCTTCGAGTTCCAAAAAATACAAATACCCCCCTTGTTGGGGCTAGCACAAGGTTGTATAGATAATATATCAGATCTGAGCATACATGCAAATAAAAATGGATATTCTACCAGAAGAAATATACAATACAAGAGATATAAATCAACACCAGATTTAACACGGTTTACCAAGTGTGGGCTACATCCACCAAGAAACAAGCCAATATATTATCCAAATATTTTAGAAGATATACAATGAAGATTTACAATCTTCCACACCTCTCAAATGTACAATACTTTCTTTCTCTCAAGCTTCTCCTTCTCTAAGAATTATCTCTCTCACAATTATTCTCACAATAATCATTTAATTCTTCAATCCTTACTTCTAAACCCTTGCTTTTATGCTTATATAGGCATATACAAACTTAGGAAACTTATCCATGAAATTACAATCAATAGATCTTCTTTAATGCTAAAATTAGGTCTAATTCACGTGAGTTAATTAAAACACTCACACACAGGTAATTGACGCCGGTTAGCCCTAACCAATGTCGATTCCTCCTTTCTCGACTGATGTTGGTCATAGGTGACCAATGTCGGTCCCTCCATAACCAATTTCGGTTACTGTATTTTCCTGCAAGTTTAATATTGCATGTTAAATTGAAGTAATTGAGCTCCACAACTCAACAATCTCCCACTTGGAGATAAAGTACTAGACTATGCATGTACAACGTCATTCTTGGATCTTTTCCTTAGCTTTGTTTCTTCATCTTCAAGTCTCAAACTCAAAGACAACCAGAAGTGGAGTGTAGATCCAACTTCTCTTTTGCTAATGGCTTCATTAGCATATCCACAGGGTTTTCACTTGTATGAATCTTCTCCAGTTTCAGCTACCCATCCTCCAATACCTACCTTATGAAGTGATACCTCAACTAAATGTGTTTTGTTCTAGAATGAAATGTTGATTTCTTTGCCAAATGAATTGCACTTTGACTGTCACTGAACAATTTGCAATCATCTTGCTCCTTTCCCAATTCTTCCATGAGTCTGCTCATCCATATCATCTCCTTACTAGCCTCTGTAGCTGCAACATACTTTGCCTCTGTAGTAGAAAAAGACACAACCTTGTGAAATCTCAAAATCGAGCTAACTTTTATCCCACTACTGTGAAAATATATCCAATAGTGCTCTTTCTACCATCCAGATCTCCAGCCATATTCGAATCAACATAGCCAAATAAAGAAATATCCAGACCTTCATATCATAACTGTATGTTAGATGTCCCTCTCAAATACCTGAGTATCCATTGGACTACTTTCCAATTCTCTTTACCTAGATTGGCCATAAATCTACTCATAACTCCCACTACCTATACAATGTCTAGTCTGGTATAAACCATAACATACATGAGACTCCCAACTGTTGAAGCATATGGTACTTGTGTCATGTATTCGACCTCCTCTTGTGATGAAGGACATTGATCTTTGCTCAATTTTAAGTTTCCAGCCATAGGTGTACTTACAGGTTTTGAATCTTGCATGTAAACGTTTTTTTTACAAGAAAATGTAAAAATGTCAATTCCTCTATGATAAATCAAAATAAAACAATCAATCCATTTTTAAAAAATTATACCACGGTGTAGAGCAGAGTCTCTTCTTTCTAAAAATATAATTTTTCAAATTTGCTGACTAATATAAGGTTTCCATATTATTTATTTTCTAACTATGCCTTTTTATAGCTATTTTTTGAAGTGTAAATATGTCTATCTTTCATGGTGTATCTTTTTTTTTTGGGTGATTGAAATTTTAAAAAATGTATACTAGCCCAAACTAGGCATAATTCTATACATATTAAAAAAAAAATTTGATTTTCGATACTTTTTGAGGTAGTTAGGGGCGAACACGGTTGGAGCTCCGTTATTTTTCAAAACATAAAATTTTTGTACTAAAAAAATCACAAATAAAATAATAATATTCCTAAAAAGATCTAAAAAAAAATCGAGCCCAAACTAGATTCTCCTAGCTATCTTTCTACCAAAGGGTTTTCAAAAATACTAAATGGTGCTCGAAAAATGGTGGGGGCACGAAAGTCAATCTCTATTATGTTTTTTAACAAAAACATGAGTATATGTTGGTATTTTAGTTGTTTGACCCACTTAAAATTATTTGTTTTCAATACAATTTAGTAGCTTAGAAACTAGACTCAAAATGCTACGATTCATATTTCTACAACATCTTCCAATTTTGAGTGTAACTATTTCGAAAAAAAACTCGTACAAGTTGATTTTTTTTTTTTTACTTCAAAAAAAATGCGTCCACTTAAGACCCCCTTTTTCCCTCCCCCCCAACTTGGTGCACTTACCCACGACGAAAGATAGACGTGTTTAAACTTTTAAAAAAAAGATACAAAAAGGCATAGTTAGAAAATATAAATAATATGGAAACCTTATATTAGTCAGAAAAAAATTATGTTTTTAGAAAGAAGAAAGAAAGTATAATTTTGTCGTACTCAGATTTTTATTAAACGAATCGATCTTTTTAATTTGATTTATGATGTCAGAAGTGGCATTTTAGCATTTTTATGCAAAAACACGTTGTTTACTATGTTTATGTAGGTCTGTGCCTCGGGCCTAGGGATCCAAACTAGATCCAAGCCTAGAGGCATGCATTGGAAAAAGGAAAAATAAAAAATGTGTACGCGTTCCACATATTATAGACATTATATGTGCTTTTGGCATGCTTCTATTTATAAAAATAAATGTTCAAATATAATAAATAGTAAAATATAAATAATAATAATTATTATTTTTATCATTTATTATTATTTATATTTTATTATTTCTTATACTTTAAAATTATTTTAGTAAATATAAGAAATTAGGGTCACTCTGCACCTTATGGAACTAATCTCACAACTTCATGAGTTGCGGTTTAGGAGATATTTATCTATAGTATAATTTGGTCAGTACATAGGTAATTTTTTAGAAATTCAGCATTCAGCCTAACACTTTTAGCTTTTAAATTCTACATTCGAAACCCTAAACCATGATCCCTAAAACCTAAAACCTAAACCCTAAACCTTAAACATTCATCCCTTACCCGTGAGCCCTAAACCTTAAGCCCTAAGCCCTAAGCCCTAAGCCCTAAGCCCTAAACCCTAAATCCTGAGCCATAAACCCTAAACCCTAAACCTTAAACCCTAAACCTTGAGCCCTAAACACTAAACCCTAAACCTTGAACTCTACGACCTAAACCATAAACCCTCAACCCTTAACCCTGAGCCCTAAACCTTAAACCCTAAAACCAAAATAATAAACCCTAAACCCTAAACCCTAAACCTTAAACCCTAAACATTGAACCCTGAGTCGTGAACCCTAAACCCTAAACCCTAAATTCAGAACCCTGAGCTCTAAAACCTAAACCTTAAACTCTTACTCTAAATCCCAAACCCCGAACCATGAACCCTAGACCCTAAGACATGAACCTTAAGCCCTAAACCCTAAGCCTTGAACCCTACACCCTGATCCTTGAGCCCTAAACCCTAAACCATAAACTCTGAGCCCTAACCCATAAACCCTAAACCTTAATCCCTAAACACTAAATCATGAACCCTTAAACCTAAACCCTAAACCCTAAACCATTAACCATAACCCTTAACCCTTAATCCTGATCCCAAGACCCTAAAACCTAAACCCTAAACCCTAGATCCTAAAGCATTAACCTTGAACCCTGAACCATGAATCTTAAACCCTAAACCCTGAATCATGAGCCCTAAACCCTAAACACTAAATCCTAAACCCTAAACCCTTAGCCCTAAACCATGAGCCTTAACCCCTAAACCTTAAATCCTAAACCCTAAAACCCAACCCTAAATACTAAGCCCTAAAACTTAAACCCTAAACCCTAAACACTGAATCCCTAAACCCTAATCCCTAAACCTTGAACCCTAAACCCTAAATCCTAAACACTAAACCCTAAACCCTAAACTATGAAATCTAAACCCTAAACCCTGAGCCCAAAATCTTAAACCCTCAACTCTTAACCCTGAGCCATAAACATAAACCCTAAACTATGAACCCTAAACCTTGAGCCCTAAACACTAAACCCTAAACCATGAGTCCTAAAGCCTGAACCTTGAGCCCTAAACCCTAAACCCTGAGCCTTCAACCCTAAACCATAAACCTTGACCCAAAGGAATTTCATAACAAGATCATTTAGTGTGTTTCAGTGTGTAAGGAATAATGTCTAAGGTAATCGATCAACTCATTTAGTTTTGATGCGAGACTACTTCCTCTGAAGGCCTAAAAAGGCCATTTTTGGCCATTCTGTAGCTAATTGAACACCCTTCGTAAGATTTTAGAGAAAATATAAAGCATCTAAGGGTGATTTTAGAGAGAATTGAATATTTCTTAGTAAATTTAGGAAATTTTAAGAAATAAAAATCTCATTTAGGAGCAATTTTTTAAGACCGGGTTTTCAGGTTCAA
Source organism: Taxus chinensis (assembly GCA_019776745.2). Lineage (NCBI taxonomy): Eukaryota > Viridiplantae > Streptophyta > Pinopsida > Cupressales > Taxaceae > Taxus > Taxus chinensis. The sequence goes on from CM034155.1 coordinate 367,751,515, forward strand.
GGAATGAAAGCTAAAACTGTAAAAAATGACTTTATCTGGATGATTCCAGGAGTTCTAGAAATACATAGGATGAAAAAAATAAGAATTGGAAGGATATTAGAATACTCTATAAGGTGGAATAATCAAAATTGATTCAAGGCTTAAATATTTCTTTAAGTACTTCAAAACTCTTCAGTTGCCCCTCTAAGTTCATGAAATAGGACCTAAATTTTGAGTTTTAGGTAAAATTAGATTTTTAGAATAATTTCATTGATCGTAAAATGGGATTTGTAGTGTTTCAGTGAAGTATGAAGGTCAATAACATGTAACTCGTACTCAAATTTCATTCAAGGATTCATCCCCTATCCGGAGGAGGAAACCCATTTCCATGAGGAGCAACTTGAGAAAAAAGGTGTCCATGTACCATAAGCATGCTTAGAACTAGGTTTAATCTTGGTCAATAAATTAAATTGTGAAGGATTCATCATATTTAAAGGTGAAATTTGGAGCTCAAGGAGTGACTTGATGATCATCATATCCTGACTCTAACATTAGTTTTGGAATAAAACAACAGGGAAACTATCAGAGCTTGGGGATTTGTCTCCTTTCAGGCTAAAAATAGCTTTATGAATTTATTCATCAGTAAAAGGTTGAATAATCTTATCATTAATTTCATCATAAATGAGCTTGGGGATATGCAGCAACATGACAGACATGTCAGACTCATTGGGTGGCCCTTCTTCTGTAAGGAGATTAGCATATAAATTTACAAGTTCTGAAGTAATATCATCTTTAGAATTTAGAAGTCTGTCATCCAACAATAAAAGTTCTTTGATTTTGTCTTTGCTTTTATGTTTACAAGTTGCAGCATGAAATAATTTTGTATTATGGTCACCTTGATCTAACCAGAGAACCCTAGATCTTTGTCTCTAATAATTTCCTCCTCAGCAAGAGTATTATGAAATTTGCTAAGAAGATTTAATTCTTGTTGATGATATTTGGGAGTTCTTCCACATCTTTCAATATTAGAAGAAATTTCATAAATCTTTTGAGAAAGTAGAATTTTTCTTTCTCTAATATCATTACAAATTTTAACTTTCTAGATTTTCAACTTCTTCCTGACAAATCTTAGATTCTTAGCGAAATTGAACATAGTTGTACCATGAAAGTCCACCAACCACCATTCCTCAGTGGAGTGGCTCAATATTTTGATTCTGGATCTAGGCCAACTTAAATCTAAAAGGTAAGCTCTTGGATTTTTGGAAGGTTTCTATACTTAAAAGTAAAGGGCTATGATTTGAAGTAGCTTTGTTAAGAGAGTTTAGAACTAATCCATGGAACCAAGCATTCTATCCAATCTAATTTGAATTTGATTACTACCTAGTTTTTGATTCATCCAAGTAAAAGAGACACCGTGGAGATCAAAATAAAAAAAAAACTCACCTTGACGGATGAAGCTGGCAAGGGACTCCATACTGTTGCAACTTGCTAGGGTATCGCCTTGCTTTTCAGATGGGTATAGAGAGTAATCAAAGTTCCCTATAATGAGCCACGACAAATGTATGCTATTATTTATGAACTCCAGAATATCTTTCCAAATGACTTCTCTATGAGATTCCATATTGGGCACACACACATTTATAACAATCCAACCTATATTAGAGCTGATTTCCTAAAAGAACATACCCATAAAATGGGGATTTTTGATAATAAATTCTCCAAAAAGCACCTTTGAGTTCCAAAAAACACAAAGACCCCCCTGTTGGGGTTAGCACAAGGTTGTATAGATAATATATTAGATCTAAGCATACATGCAAATAAAAATAGATATTCTACTGAAAGAAATATACAAAACAAGAGATATAAATCAACACAGAGTTAATGGGGTTCACCCAGTATGGGATACATCCACCAAGAAACAAGCCAATATATTATCCAAAGGTTTAAGAAGAAATACAATGAATATTTACAATCTTCCACACCTCTCAAATGTACAATACTTTCTTTCTCTCAAGCTTCTCCTTCTTCTCTAAGAATTATCTCTCTCACAATTATTTTCACAATAATCATTTACTTCTTCAATCCTTACTTCTAAACCCTTAATTTTATGCTTATATAGGCATATACAAACTTAGGGAACTTATCCATGAAATTGCAATCAATAAATATTCTTCAATGCTAAAATTAGGTCTAATTCCCGTGAGTTAATTAAAACACTCACACATAGGTAACCGATGCCGGTTAGCCCTAATCAGTGTTGATTCCTCCTTTCCTGACTGATGTCGGTCATAGGTAACCGATGTTGGTTCTTCCATAACCAATGTCAGTTACTATATTTTCTTGTAAGTTTCATATTGTATGCTAAATTGAAGTAATTGAGCTCCACAAGTCAATAATCTCCCACTTGGAGATAAATTACTGCACTATGCCTGTACAATGCCATTCTTGGATCTTTTCCTTAGCTTTGTTTCTTCCTCTTCAAGTCTCAAACTCAAAGCCAACCAAAAGTGGAGTGTAGATCCAACTTATCTTTTGCTAATGGCTTCATTAGCATATCCACAGGGTTTTCACTCATATCAATTTTCTCTAATTTTAGCTACACATCCTCCAATACCTACCTTATAAAGTGATACCTCAACTAAATGTGTTTTTTTCTAGAATGAAATGTTGATTTCTTTGCCAAATGAATTACACTTTGACTGTCACTAAACAATTTACAATCATCTTGATCCTTTCCCAATTCTTCCATGAGTCTGCTCATCCATATCATCTCCTTACTAGCCTCTGCAGTTGCAACATACTCTGCCTCTGTAGTAGAAAAAGAAACAACCTTGTGAAATCTCAAAATCAAGCTAACTTTCGTCCCACCTACTATGAAAATATATCTAGTGGTGCTCTTTCTACCATCCAGATCTCCAACCATGTCTAAATCAACATAGCCAAATAAAGAAATATCTAGACCTCTCATATCATAACTGTATGTTAGATGCCCCTCTCAAATACCTGAGTATCCATTGGACTGCTTTCTAATGCTCTTTACCTAGATTGACCATAAATCTACTCATAACTCCCACTACCTGTGCAATGTCTAGTCTGGTACAAACCATAACATACATGAGACTCCCAACTGCTAAAGCATATGGTACTCGTGTCATGTATTTGACCTCCTCGTGTGATGAAGGACAATGATCTTTTCTCAATTTGAATTTTCTAGCCATAGGTGTACTAATAGGTTTTGAGTCGTGCATGTTAAACCTTTCCAACACCTTATTGATATAAGCCACTTGAGACAAATACAATTTCTTGTTTTTCCTGTCTCTGTGTATTTTCCTGCCAAGGAATTTTTTTCGCAGCTCCTGAATCCTTCATAGAAAATGCGTGAGATATCTTTCCCTATAGCTCACCAATGTCATGCATACTAGATTCTACAATAAGAATATCATCCACATATAGTAACAAAATGATATAGCTACCATTTTCAAGCTTATTGAAAAAAACACAATGGCTAGATTCACATCTCAAGTAACCATGTTCATGCATGAAACTATCAAATCTCATGTACCATTTTCTTGGAGCTTTTTTGAGCCCATTTAGGCTCTTTTTCAACCTGCACACTAATTTCTCCTTACCCTTGACTTCATACCCAAGCGGCTGCTACATATAAATATCTTCATCCAAATAACCATGAAGGAAAACCTTCTTCACGTCTATTTTCTCTAAATGAAAATATTCTACTGCAACCATACTCGATACAATATGAATAGAATTCATTTTTACAATAGGAGAAAATATTTCACCAAAGTCAATACCTATTTTTTGTGCAAATCCCTTTACTACAAGCCTTGCCTTGTACCTTTTCTATCCAGCCCTCTTCTTCCTTGATCATGTAAACCCACTTGTTATGTCAATTTTTTCTTACCTACTGGTAACTTAACCAAATCCCAAGTCTGGTTTTGTTCTAAGGAGTCCATCTCCTCATCCATGCTATGTTCCCACTACACATGGGTCTCATCCTACATTGTTTCTTCAAAACTTTCTAGTTCACCATTATCAGTAAATAATAAATAAGATAGAGAAGGTGTAAATCTTTTTAGAGATTTGCTTACCCTTTGTAACCTTCTCATAGAAATTTGGGGTACCGGAGGCTCATTTTGGACCTTCTAGACATTTGCTTCCAATTCTGACTGTGACCGATGCCAGTTACCTATAACTGACGTCGGTTCTACTAACCAATGTTGGTTTGGATCTTATGTAATCGATACTGGTTCAGCTAATTGATGCCAGTCTAGGGTCAACCGACACCGGTTACTGTGTAACCATGTAGGTATGAATTTTAAATTCGAGAGTTTATTTTCATTCAATAAATTCTCAACCTATTCATCCTTGGGTACCAAAATTTGATCCCTGTACATTCTCTTTTCATTCCATTTAATGTCACGACTCCTAATAATTTTAGAATTCTCTAAATCCCAAAAATGGAATATGAAATCACCAGATCCATAACCAATGAAAGTGCATCGCTTGGATTTTGCATCCCACTTTTTCCTATTTTCCTTATCAATATACACAAAATCTTTTGAACCAAAAACTTTAAGAAAATAAATATCTACCTCTTTTCCGTTCTAATCTTCCTCTAGTATTCCTTCATCTAGTGAACTTGAAGGCCCACTGTTAATTAAATAAACCGATGTATCTACTGCTTCTGCCCAAAAGTTCTGCAAAGGAAATCCAGCATCTATCATCATACTTCTAGCTTGTTCCATGATTGTCCATTTCATTTTTTCTGCAACATCATTCTCTTGTGGTGTTCTTGGAACCGTACTTTCTCTACGTATTCCATTTACTGAAAAATAATCAGTGAAAACCTTGCTACAATATTCACCACTATTGTCAGACCTAAGGTACTTCAACTTTGAATTTAATTCATTCTCTACAAGGGCTTTCCATCTTTTAAAAGTTTCAAAAACATCATATTTACGTTTAATACAATAAACACATACCTTTCTTCTAGCATCATCAATGAAAGTAACATAATACTGAGATCATCCTTGAGAAGCTACCTGGGATGGTCCTCACACATCTGAGTGTACAAGATCCAATTTTTGCTCCTTCTTAGTTTCCCTAACTTTGAGAAATCTCACTCTGTTTTGCTTTCCAAAGATACAATGCTTACATAATTCAAGATCTAAATCTTTCATATCTAATAACTTACCTTTAGCCTTTAAGATGTGCATTCCTTTTTTACTCGTATGGCCCAACCGATTATGCCACATGCATGCATTTGAATCTGAAGCAGATAACATATAAAAGGAATCAATAACACAATGTAGATAAATATAATGTTCCTACCTTCTTTCCTCTTGCCACAACAAAAGTACCCTTGGTGACTTTGCAAGAGTCTGTTGTGAATGTAACCATACAACTAGCTTCACCTGGTTTCCCTACAAAAATAAGATTCCTCTTGAGGCTTGGCGCTTAGCTCACATGTTTCAATACCCATGTATTTCCATTCTACAATTTTAGATGAACTTCCCCTTTACTAGTAGTACTGCAAGGTTCATCATCGCCCAAATAAACATGCTCAAAATTTTCCCGGACATAATTTTTAAAATAACACTTATTAGGGGTTGCATGGAAGGAATCTTCTAAATCTAAAACCCATGATTCTATTTTACTATCCAAAGAAAGAATAAGATCATCTTGCATTACCTCTGCTACAATATTTTCCTCTTTATGTGACTATTTACCTTTTTTCTGGATGTTGGTTCTCTTTATCCGTTGACCAACAATCTTTCTTTGCATGTCATTTCTTTCCACATTTCTAACAGGTAATTCCCTAACCTTTAGATTTAGATCTACCATCCCTTGACTTTGATTTCCCATTATTCTTACTCTTGGATCTCTCCTCTTGCCTTCTTATGCTTTTTACATTCAAAGCATTCATAGATGATGATTCATTTATAATGAATTTCTTCATTCAAGATTATACTAACCACATCATCAAACTTAAAAATATTATTAACAGATATTGTATTACTAACAACCATTACCAAGTTATCCTAACTATCAGGTAAAGAAAATAAGAATAAAAGTGCTTTTACTTCATCATCAAATGGAATATCAATCGATTTTAACTACTTTACAATAGATCGAAAATCATTCAAATGACTAGATGTAGATCTGCCTTCGTGCATATTAGAACTAAATAGTTTCTTCATCAAATAAAATTTATTTGAAGCATTAGGTTTTTCATATAAATTATCAAGAGATTTCATTAACTCTACCGAAGAAGTCGCTTCTGTAATATTAGAAGCCACAGATGTTGTTAGGCTCAATCTTATAGATCCCAAAACATTTCTATCAAGAATCTTCCATTCTTCATCAGTCATCTTCATAGGTCTGGAATTTTCATCGAACGATAAGTACAAATCTCTTTGATACAGATAATCTTCAATCTGCATCTTCCATGATTGAAAATTTTGGTCGCCAAACTTATCTACCTTGTATTTTTTTTCTTCTGCCATTGTTGTAGCTCGCACTCAATCAAAAAACCCTATGTGAATTACTCTATCAACACACAAAACCCTCAAACAAAACTCTGATACCAGTTGTTGGGGTTAGCACAAGGTTGTAGAGATAATATATCAAATCTAAGCATACATGCAAATAAAAGTGGATATTCTACCAGAAGAAATATACTATACAAGACATATAAATCATCACCAAAATTAAACTTGGTTAACCCAATGTGGGATATATCCACCAAGAAACAAGCCAATATATTATCTAAAACTTTCAGAAGATATACAATGAAGATTTAAAATCTTCCACACCTCTCAGATGTATATTACTTTCTTTCTCTCAAGCTTCTCCTTCTTCTCCAAGAATTCTCTCTCTCACAATTATTCTCACAATAATCATTTACTTCTTCAGTCCTTAATTCTAAACCGTAGTTTTTATGCTTATATAGGAATATACAAACTTAGGGAACTTAGCCATGTAATTACAATTAATAGATCTGCTTTAATTCTAAAATTAGATCTAATTCCCGTGAGTTAATTAAAACACTCACACATAGGTAATTGACATTAGTTAGCCCTAACCGATGTCAATTCCTCCTTGCCTGACCAATGCCACTCATAGGTGACCAATTTTGATCCATCCATAATCGATGTTGGTTACTGTATTTTCCTACAAGTTTAATATTACATGCTAAACTGAAGTAATTGACCTCCACAGCTCAACACTCCCAAGTTTCTAGAGGATTCCTGAGAGGAAAAGGATGTAGCTGACCATATCTTAGGAAGGATGAAATCTTCCTTTAACTTAGTTTCTTGAAGCATGATTAAGTCTGGGGAATGTTTTAACCTCATATCCTTAAGGACTCTTTTCTTCAGGGGAGAACTTATTCCCCTCATATTCCATGAGAGGATCTTCATTTTTTGGATTTAGTTTTACCCCCACCATCCATAGTGAGAGTACCACGTACACCTTGAGCAATATCTCAGGTTGTCTCTATTTGAATCTTTGTATAGTTATAATGTCTCCCTTTGTTACTATTGGTGCCAATATCACTATTTTTCTTGTAGTTTCTTCGTGTGTTCTTGGTAGGACCACCATCCTTCATAATCAAGGGGGAAGGAAAGGGAAAGGACGAGCCAATATCTAAGCAGATTGATAAAGAAGGGGAGGAAGGAATGGAGGAAAATATCTCCTCATATGTGTTGGAAGGAATAAGGGGGATGTCAACCTCAAGCGGTGGGTCAAGGAGAGAATGAAGCGAAGGAGAGGAGGGAGGAGAAGAATCCTTGACCACAGGGACATGAGGCAATTGTTTAGGCAGAGTCTCATCTGATGGGATTTCCCCCTCTTCTTAAAGGGCCGCAAAGGGATTAGATGTATTTGTTTCTTGCATTATTTTAGGGACATATTTATTCTTCATCTTGGGCGAACAAACATAGGCATTCGGTTTTGGGGCCATTTTTGAATGGAAATTCTGGGCCTTGTGCACAACGTTCTTACAAATAGAGAAAGCCTGTAGAACATACTCGTATTCAATGGGTTGAGACCAGACCCCAAAATCTGACGAAAGGTTAATGCATTTGGGAAGAGGGAAACTGACATCAACGTTTACACATAATCTAGCTTGAATAAGCCTGGATTTAGCTCTGGTGGCCTGGTCAATAACAATGAGAGATCCCAAAGATAGAGTTATACCTTCAACGACAGAGGTATCCCAGAACTCTGGTGGAAGATCTAGAAGGTGAATCCATATCGGCACTTGGATCATTGTCTCCGTGCGAGGATTAAAACCCGACGTCCACTTTTGGAGATAGATGTTGTGTCTACCGAAGAAACACGAACCACCAAGGAGTGCATAGGTGAAATATTTCTTAAGGCTGAAGGTGAACAAAATGAAACCATTCGACATTGCAACAATCTCCAGAGGGCCACAAGGGGCCCACTTAATGTGTGACCATTTCTGAATTTCCTCCAGGGGGAGTGGGGTCCCATCAGTTTCCCAATTAAAAAAAGTCCCTCGAGGCAAGAGCAACATCCTTGACTTGAGAAGGAATCTACAGCGTCAGCATCCCATCCAACACCTAAGGTTGCAACTTGATAGAATGAGTCACCTTGGGCAATCCAGTTACCACTTCTTTCCAATACACTTTAGGATAACGAGGCAAAGAGGAGTTAAAATCCATCAAGAGGATTAAAATGCAGAACTAGAAGGATCCATCATCAAGGCTCGAAGGAAGGACTAGAAAATTCAAAAAACTTCAAGCGAGAAAAGTTGCAGAGCTCTGTTAGTATCAAAAGAGTTAGTACTGGTCATGAATATAAACATTAATAATGAATCCATTTTTGTTATTTATTTTTGGAAGGAAGAATGAAAATCAACTTTTACAATATGTCATTTGTTGTAGATATAGTCTGTGCCTTTGCCATTTTACAATGTAAATAATTCCTTGTTACAACCATGACAAAATTGTGCAAAAGAAAATCAATGTTATTTACTAAAAATTTGTGTAAATATTTCTTCTAATTCTTTATTATTCTTCTTTTTCACATAACAAACCATTCATCGGTGATGGTTTAAATTTTTAAGCAAAATGCTCGAACGAGCATAAGGTGAACAAAGTTGTGAGTTTTAGCAAGAAATGAGAAAATAATAAAAAAAATGCATTAGGTCATGTGTTCAAACCCTGGGGATAACAATGCTATCAACAGACAAGTTAGATTAAGCATTGAGAAAATTGAACAAAAATGGCTTACTTTCAAAGTTATCTCCATACTATGTTGCCTCAAAGATTTGCACATTGAACCCCTTTCCCCCTCTTTACATTTCACACAAATGACATGTGATCCATATGTGACTTACAAAAATAAAGAAGTTGATTACCTACTTTCCTTCCAAAATTTTCCTCTTCCCCTACAATTCTCCTCCATCTATCCCCTTGTTCATCTCCCCCCTTCCTTTGCGTTGCTTCTCCTTTGACCCTCCCTACCAACATATCCATTGCACTACTTATTAAGAAATACATATTAGTGTGAACATATTATTGTAATACTTTCATAAGTTTGAGATTGCGTGAACAATAGTGGTTGTAACCACATACATGGAATAGAATGAGTTGGGTGGACAGTTAAGGCTAACTCCTTGTTTCTACAAGCAATTTGGCCTATATATTTGTGTATTATATTCCAAATGAATTAATAGAGAGATTTTTTCTGTGATAATATGCTCATACCACTTCATTTGGTATCATAGTGTTTTGTGGTATCATAGTGTTTTGTTCTCGCAAGATGGTGTTATGATTTCCAAAGGGAGAGTCTAATTTTGCTTGTCGCCCTTGTCAATGTTATTTAAAAGTGGATCCAAGGGAGAGCTAGACGCTTCAATATTTGTTGAGGAATGCTTCTTAAGTGTAGTTCAACTACTTTTCAGATAAATCCGTATTCTTTAGTTTGAGAGAAGACCGGTGTTTGTGGGCTTCAGTCTAATTTGTATCGTTCCAACTTGCTCTGATGATTTGATCTGTTTTTTTTTTCTATGCCCTTTGGTGCCAAACCCCCTTTTCATAACTGAAACAAACCATTTGAATCTTTGCATTGACGTTTGACATCGAACTATGAGTGCTCGGGTCTGTTATCCTGTCTTCAACGCAGCCTCTTCCTTGTACACGTGAAAAACATTGGGGGTCACCCTGTGTAGATATAGTTTTGTTCGACGTGATCTATATGGAGATAGATTCATTATTTATTTTTGACTACCAGTGTTAGATCATTCATGTTCCGGCCACTGAGCATAAAGGGCACGTGGATCACATTCAAATGCCCTTCTGTATTCTGCATATGGTTGCAGTCAGCTTTATTCACTCTCATTGGTTTTTTTCCACACACTCTCGACCGACTATAGACCTGCCTCCTCAATGGTGGCCTCCACTGGCTCACTTTCCATTTGCTGCAGATGTTGAACTTCCTCTTCTCTGGCTTTAACCAAACAGTTTCTCAATTGACATCAGGATTGCATTCTCCATTATTGCATTGGGTTATTCTTGATCTCCGAAGCATCCGTAGAATTGCAATGTACACTTGAGTTGGCCTAATGGTGAAGAACATGTGCTCTTGAAATAGGTATAGATCACAAGTTCAAATCCTGCAGGGGGTAGGGTATGTATGCCTTGTACTCATGTGAGTACAAAGCTGCCCCACGGCATCGTAGACTGTAAAAACATATTATTATTATTATTTTTTTGATCCCACGTTTCAAGACATTTCGACAGCTGTTAAAAATCAGGATGCATTAACATCTCTTCACGTCCCTGTCATCGTGTCTAATTAGTACGAGTCAAGCTTCATTTGTGAAAAACAATAAGGTGGTGGGTCTTATAGACATTCTATGCAAATAAAACGTCAAAAAGGTTTTATGATAGATTTAGATTTTACTAATTAGTCTATTTTTATTTGAGCCATTTAAATAGGTTAGTGTTTATATTTAAGATTGCATTAATTGCCGAATTTTAGTGAGAGCGGTATTGTGTTAGTATTAATAATCGAAACATTTTTAATGGTATTGTCATAGTCAAAGTATTTTTTATTTAAAAAGTAATTTCATTTTATTATTTTTTAAATTTTTAGTAGACTTTTTTTGTGCGAGTCAAAAGTGTCGTTGTTAAAGTTATAAAAATCTAAAAAAATACCTTATGGACATTTTCGGTGTTATCCGATGTCTGAAAAATAAAGTGTTTCATATAGCGAGAGGAGACAAAATAAAGTACAATGTGGAAATAGATGTGCTTCATGTTTGTATTTCACTGAGTTAGCAACACATATACTGGAGGATGGAGGTCAAGCAACGACCTCTCATCAGTCGCCAATGACAGGGTCACATATCAGTTACGGTGGCACATTTTTGTGGTGTGAGTTTTTTATTTTTTAGTTGTGCTTCATTTCAGTCTTTCAGCGATTCAACGTGGTTTATAGCGGCTGATGGAAAAATGAGTGTATTGGAGAGTAGATGACTGCAAAGATCCTCTGACTGCCATACTTCGTTGGAAGACGATTGGTCAGTGAATACATTCATTGAAAATGGTGATCATGTGCAAAACAATCCAAAACAACAAGATCTAGTAAGTAGTATGCAGTTTGATATGATTTGATTTGCAGTGTTGTTGTTTATGTGAATAAATGAAAAATTCACATTTTGGGGGGAACATGACACCAATGTTCCGTTTCCATTCTACGAAAAAATGACTAAAATCAAAGGCAACTTCCAGTGGTAGTGGCAGTTTCTTATGCTATTTGAGATTGAGTGGCAATGATCGACAACAATAGCTGCAATTAAGAACATTACGATTCTTACATGAAGTAACCTAAAAGCTCTTTTCAGTATGTATTCTATTGTTCAATTTTGTAATAAGCAAGCTATGATTCTTATATACTTCCCTGATGTACAAGCATAGCAACAAACAAAAGCTCCAGAGTAAGTTCATGGATCTTGAAAGGGTTTATGGGAGGATCGAGAAAACCACCCGAGGTGAACAATTAATGAGCCCTGTTCACATTAAAGTTTGTGGTAAGCTTATTTAAAACCATGGAAGGAGAGAGTCTTTCTTTTTATCAAGATCATGAGTCACATAGTAGGACGTGTTTCACAGGGGTGATCATATTGTAGATAAGTGTGTGTATGTTTTTCTACCATGTTCACACTAAGGGGGGAATGTCAGGAAATAAATATTAGTGTGAACATATTATTGTAATAATTTAATAAGTTTATTATTGCGTGAACAATAGTAGTAACCACATACATGGAATAAAATGAGTTGGGTGGATAGTTAAGGCTAACTCCTTGTTTATGGAAGTAGTTTGGCCTATATATTTGTGTATTATGTTATGAATTGTACCACTTCATTACTCAAATGCAATTGCTAGTTATAAGTTAAGACGTGTACATCTATAAAGTATCTAGGGGAGATGACCCAATAGTTGTGCATGCACCAAAACATGTACATTGGATTTCACCGTAACTTGATGGAAAAAGTATCAATAGTTTTTCACTTTTTCATTAATGGTATTTTTTAAGAGCCAACCACAATGTGACACATAGGACACTCGGTTATTGGTACACTTTTCAAATGTTTTATAAAAATTATTTGTATATTAAATCAATTCAAAATCTATTTTTCCCTCCAAATAAATATATAAAACTAAAATAATAATGTAACATGGTCGTATGCTACACAATAATATATATTTACGCCGGTAGGCGTTTACTTTGAAGGTGGTGTTGCTGGAAAGTGTCAAACTCCGGCAACACCCTGCCTGTAACATTTTCCTCCGCTGCCTGTAACATTTTCCTCCGCTGACATGGCGTTAGATATTTTAAATATTTATTGTAGTCACTGTTGCGCATATGAGTGAATTGACCCCGTAATAACTGGCACAGAGCCGTGTGCATGCAAAACGGAACAGGCAATACACTCCAGTTTACCAACGCATTCATTCTTTGCAACACGATGCGCCCATATTCGCGACTTTGGCTGTGCCCTTCCGCAATGGTAATACCACACGTATTCAGGCGCTTGCTGGACCGACTGTATTTGCCTGATTTTTGTTTGCATGCGCTGCAACCTTTGCAGTCCACGCGATCACATCAGCGCCAGATTATACTGTTCCAGTGACCATTCTCGACTCCCATCTGGCTGCTGCACAGTTCCGCCGGTCTCCCCAACTACGTGTGCACCACACTCCATAAATACATCCACCGCCTTGCAATAACTTCACTTAGATCTTTCCTCGGGCTATAAATACACCCTTGCATCTGTAAGTTTTCATTCTCCCTATACATCACGGCTCAAAAACTTGTAACACCCTTCTCATTGTACACCACGGCTCAGAAATATACCAGGTATGCATAAATATAAGTTTGTTTGGAGTTCAGTCAATGCCTGTGATCTATTTTTCTGAATATACTCCCAACTTGTCCATTGATTTCAGTTTGCTCCTGTAACTATAATTCTATTTCCATCAATCTCAAGGCGTAATTACCATATTTATAATTTTATGCCAACTTGTATCTCTTACAACCTGTAATCTGCTTAAGCCTGCAGGCTAACTATGCGATTCTTGGCTAAATCTGTGAGCAGATTTGATCGATGGGAGTCTTTTACAGCTAGCTGTGCATTGATGTTTAAGTCTGCCTTGGCACTTTAGTTACAAACAAGCAGCAGTCCTATTTTCTCTTAAGTATTTACCTTACGGCTTTTGATAAGCAACTAGACCAAAATTGCCTATTAGAATAGGTGATCAAAAATTGAGAGTTTTTTACTTGAAGCTTATGGCGGTATATTTTTCATGAAATCTGTCTTTTACTATTCTGTGCACATCATAGTGCAAGGAACTACAGTTTCCTATAGAATGTGTTAAAATCTGAAGCACTTGGTCTGGTTATTCACAGCCTCAAATTGCTGCATGCAGCCAGTAGAAAAACCAGTCTGTGCTTTGATTTGTTTGTCAAATACGTGATTACATTTTATTATTCAATGCATATTTTACCACTGTCAAGAGTAGTTTAAGATGGCAGCTTATGAACTTTCCTCTGTATCTTTAATTGTTTGGATGGACGCACTCTTTGAAAGGTTGACAGTATGTACAGCTAGATATGGCAGAATCTTTTAGGAGAAATGAATAATGATAATCCAATAGTAAATTACTCACCCTCCAATTATGCATCGTATACCAGTCAAGTGGAGAGAGGACCAATGTGGGTCATCAACCATAGATAACCACTTTACATGTTGAAATATATTTAGGATTCAACACTGATCATCTACATTACCCTTTGAAAACACACCGATGAATGATCTCTGATTTAGGCTCAATCTCATCGAGTTCAGTCTATATGTTTTGCTGCTGATACTTCAAAGGCTCTTAATCTGTTAGTGATAATCTTTATGTAAGCTCTGCTCAAAACTTCAATGAGCATATCTGACATTTCCATAGTTGCATACAGAGAATTATGAATAAAATATATGATATATGATTAGTCGATGTAATTCCAATTTCAGTTTCAACGAGCCAATATATTTTGCAATGTATATATATTTCTGTTCTTGTCAGTAGAAGCAAAATTTATACTAACAAAGTTGGTTGTTTCCCCCAGGTATTATGGCCACTCCAAGTGGAAGCCCGTCCATTATCACAATATCAGATGATACCTCTGGTGCCATTGTCGGGAGCCCTCCACTTGAACTGGTCGCTTCAAATGGAACACCACAGTCATATGCAACCCAAGCAACCACCAATGAAAGCTCCATACAAAGTGTCCAGCCACCGCTTGCGACGTCTGTCCATACTTTGGCTACCTCTGTTGCAGCTACATGCTCGACCATTTCTGGTAGAATATCAGAGTCCCTCATCCCATCAGCAATGATTCTCGATAGTGATTTAACCGCTGTCTTAGACATGATGCACAAGGTAGACGCAACGTACCTTAGGCTTGACGCATTGTTCACTTTCCTCCGTTCGCTCAGCTACGACCAGTACTACTCTGGCGGCGAGGAACACTCCATTAGAGCTGCATTCAACGCTTATCTTGCATCCCTTTAATTTAAGCCCCTACCTCACCCCTACTACGACCTTGCACTGGTCATACATATGCCCCCATCTTTCATCCTACCCCACAGTAATCTCTTTTTGAAGGCCTAACTTGATAAACCTATACTTGGATAAATATGGTGTACATGTTCCATTTTGAAACCGTCGTCAAGAGTTTTGTGTAATTCCAATTATGATATATAAGATAGAGTTGTTGTACATATGTGCAAGATCTCAAGGTGACTCCATTTAAGATGTTCATCATTTGTGAAAATTGAAAACCATAATTGCGATGTTGATTTGTGAGAAGCTAGCACTGCTTTGCTTAAACGATAATTACAAATCGCTTTTTACCGGACAAATTTATCTGTTCTTGTGTTTGCAGGTTAGACAGAAAATTGTACAATCTCCTTACCCCATTTGCTAATTCATTTCCTTTTTATTTTATTGTTTAGGAACCACAAGCATCGCAGACTCCATTGCCCCCAACGATGTTCCTCCCCAACTGGCCGTACACCTGCCGACAACCCACACAGATACTTTGGCGCCGGCTACTCGCGAAGGCCACCCTGCACACTGCATGCAACTCACGCCAATTAAATCGTTAAACCCTTACCAAAGCGTTTGGACTATTGAAGGCAGGGTCATCCAAAAAGGCAACCTAAACAACTACAACACGGAAAAACGCACAGGGCAGGTTTTCAGCTTCGACATTATCGACAAAAGCAACTCAGATATAGTGGTGACTTCTTTCGACCTAGCTGCAACTTCTTACTACAACCAAATACAACTAGGTAAAACATACACAATCAAAGGAGGCACCTTGCGGCCTGCAAAAAAAGCTTACACCAACTCCACAACTCCTTGGGACATCATCCTAGACTTGAACTCCTCAGTAAAGCTTAGTACAAACCAGTCCGTAAACATACCGCAATATCTTTTCCGCTTCAAAACAATAGCAGAAATCAACTCCACCCCCGCCAAAACCACCATTGACCTACTAGCTATTGCACTATCCATTACCGCCCCCTCCACTATCAGGAAAAGTGATAGCACTTTCAGCCACAGACGCACAGTCATGCTAAGTGATAACTCGGCACTATGTATTGAGTCAACGTTATGGGGCGCTTTTAGTGACAATGAAGGCAAACTTCTAAGTGAATTATGTGCTGCACAGACATCAACTCGACCAGTCCTAGCAATTAAGAGAGCAAAAACTACAACTTTCAAAGGAACAACATTGGCCACAGGCCCTAATACACAAATCTTCATAGATCCTGATATACCTGAGGCTCATGCATTGCGTGCATGGTTTACTTCGCTCACCCCTACAACTACATACCCTTCAGTGAGTATTGCGAAAATTGAGAAAACCGATATTGCAGGCATCAAATCCTCCTCGCAACTAGGTAAACCGCTCACCTTCTCCACCGTGGCAACAATTATACACATTAATATGTCCTCCTTCAGCTATCCAGCATGCACATCAATTGTTAACAACCAGCAATGCAAGAAAAAACTTGACCAAACTGCAAATTCCTCTTGGTATTGCCAAAAATGCAAGCACGCCATCTCCCATTGTGACTACAAATATGCATTACACTTCATCATTGAGGATGGCACAGCAACAACATGGGTAACTGCTTTTGATGAGGTTGCTACATCAATCATGGGTATATCAGCACAAGAGCTACAACTTCTTGCACCAACACCTGACAAGCTTTGGCCTGTTGTTAAACCAATTCTGTTCCACCGCTATATGTTCACAATATCCGCAAAGCTAGAGGTCTACAAATCAGAAGAGAAAGCCCAATGCACTGTTGTCGCTGCAGTTAAGGACATGGCTTCCAGCATGCAGGAATCCCCACTAGATGCATTCCTCGCAACACCTTAACTATGTATTGCTGAAAAAGATCCTACACTACCTCAGAAAACATATTATACTCATAGGTTACATATAGGTTTTTTGCATTCAAAAGTTACATAACCTTTAATATTCACGCATGTTGTGCTCAAGTTTTCTAATATTTATATACCGCTCCGTGTTCTTAATATGTCTTTACAATACACGTATTCGGGTGCAATCAAAGTCACTTTATACTAGCAATGCAAATGCTCTCAACATACATAGCTACACTTCACTCCAATCAATCAAAAGAACTTTTCTTTTTTGCTTGCATTAACTACGTTCTATACCTACTTACTGCTACCTTTTTAACTCTTTTTTGCAGGCCTAACACGGACTGAGAAAAATGCACAGGCCCGGTTGAGATACGCAGCCAACAAAAACAACCTCAATGAGCATCGCCGCCATAAAGCTTGCATGAAACGACAAAAGCTAAACACACACGCACCAACCTATATAGCCAACCATGCCACCCTGCTCGAAGATCGCACACCAAATACGCATACACTCCAAAATACACAGCGCCAATTCCGCCAAAGAATAGATCACCTCCCACCTCCAAACTCATGTTCATGTTGTAGTGAATTATATGTTGGGCTACGTACAAGGCTTTACAAAGGTGCCCATACCTGTCACAGATGCATTGCTGAAAAGGATAATCGCCGCTTCTCAAGTTGGAATAACATGGACCCAGGCACGCAACCTAAGGTGTTATCTTCACTTACACAAGTTGAGGAAATGTTGATAGCAAGGGTCAACCCAATATTGCAAGTGACTCACGCTGTAGGTGGCCAATACAAATATAGGGGCCACACCATATGCTTCCCCCAAGAAGTTTCATCCATAACTAAACACTTGCCTCGACGCGTCGAAGACTTGGACATCTTAATCACCCGAAGAATCGGAGCAACAAATAAAGCTTACGATTGCTTTGTAAGCAGATCTCGTGTTCTGGCAGCATTGCAATTCAAAATAGCTCATGACCCTTACTACAAGGATGTTGTCCTAGACCACCCTGCATTGCATTCCCTACCACATCACAGTACTAATGTATCTACTTCCCTACCACACTTCAATTCAATTATCACCGACAATGCTGAACCACAACCGGAAGCAGAGCTTCACCCAAGCCCCCCGCCAAATACCCACGAGCGACAGCCATCATCTTTTGTGTCCTCCCTCCCTACAGCCACTTCAGAAGTTGACCAAATAACAAATTTCATCAAAGGCAGGGAAAAAACTCCGCTACAGTCAATTGAGTGGCCACACATTGGTTCAACCCCGGTCAGCGAATACGACACTGAGGGCTTGTTATCTATGGCTTTTCCAACGTTGTTCCCAACAGGGGTTGCATTGTTCCACCAAGCACGCATCAAGAGAGTTCACATGCATGAATACGCACTACACCTACTACGTTACCATGATAACAGATTTGGAAGCCATCCGCGCTTTTGTTACTTCATTCTCAACATTATGTTGCGCCACAGAAGCCAATCAACATCTGCTGTTTTCGCAAAAAAAAATATAGACGACAACTTGCCTACCACAGTTTCGATGTTACGCCGACAACTTGCACACTACCCAGATGCCCACATTGCCGAGCAACTAATGCGCTTTGGGTCCAACCTGCGAGGAACTAAATCATTTTGGTGCAAGCGCAGATATGAACTCACAGATATGATAACCCAACTAGAAAGCCCTACGCTTTTCTTCACTTTAAGTGCGGCAGATACTAAATGGCCTGATTTACACAAAGCAATGCCGGGAACACCGACGCCACCATCAACAACTAGCCAGCAGTGGAGAAACGCAAACTTGAACATGCACCCCCATATCGTCTCTGCATACATGGAAAAAAGATTTACAATATTTTGCGAGGAGGTGCTTCAAAAAAAATGCATTGCACTGACTACTGGTACAGGTGAGCTCACTACCACTTAGATTTTAATACAATACTCCGCCTACCACATTTACCAAGCTAGACCCTCTTTGTGCAAAATACAGGTATGAATGGCAGCACCGAGGCTCGGCTCATATCCACGGCTTTATATGGCTTCCAGATGCACCAAACATGGAGGACCTAAACTGGGACAACCCCCGTGAACTTGATGCGGCGAAGACTTACTTCGACCAATTAGTAACTGTATGGAATCCAAGGGGCCCTGAGAGTGGAGAACGTCAGATACATCGTTCACAGGAAGATGACCCGTGCTTGTTAGACACAAACGGGATACTTACAAATAACCCAGTAGCTGACTATGAGAACTTGTTGAACCGTGTGCAACGCCACACAAAATGTACTGAGACAACCTGCTTGCAGAAAAAAAAAGGGACACTTCAATGTAGATATAAAGCACCTTGGCCACTCCAAGAGTATTCAAGCTTGGGCTTAGATGAAACCGGTAAAAAAAAGTACACCCCTGCACGCAATGATGCACGGGTCAACATACACAACTCAGACATGCTCATTCCTGGTCCTACAACAGCCAAAGGAAAGTTACTCAATGGCTACAAAGAAAAACCCCTGTTGTCGTCCGCGTATTCCCCCGATACACTGATGTCCCAACCCCAAATGCGATACACTATGAGGATTTCTGCTGGACAGAGCTTCTACTTTATAAGCCCTTTCGGCATATCCAAACAGACATTGGCATCTCCACATCTGAAATAACTAACCATTGGGAAAAGATGAAAAACTCCTACGCCCCTTTACATGTGAACAGAGCCACTACTATAGAAGAAATTGCACCTGGGGCAGGTAGCGACGACAGTGACTCACAAGGATCTGATCCACTGCACGCACAACTATTTGAATGGGAGCATATATCCCGCATGCACCCAACACTCAATACAACAATTGATGATCTAGACATGATAGGCCTCCGTGACTTTGACATTAACCACGATTGGAAGGTTCATTCAATCCCTGCTGCCTTACAAATAAGTGCACCTAAATTCATAGACATCGCCCGCACCGAAAATTCGCCACCAGATGTTACTCCCCCTACCCATTTAGACACTTTGCAACTATCATCAAAGCAACACCTTGCGTACTCAATTGTGCTTTCACATGCAACTCAACAAGGAGAACACCCACCATTGAAGATGATCATTCAGGGAACCGCTGGAACAGGAAAATCATACCTCATACAATGCATAAGAAATGAGCTTAAAATTATGGCTGGCAAACTAAAATCTTCCCTCCTTGTACTAGCCCCAACAGGTATTGCTGCATTTAATATAAAATCATCCACTATACATTCTTCCCTCCGAATACCCATATCCGACATGAAACCCCTCGAAGGACAAGCCCTAGCAATCTTCCAAGAGCGAATGAGTCCCATACGTTATATACTCATAGATGAAATGAGCTTTATAGGTCCTACAATGTTACACAACATCAACAAAAGACTTCGTGAGGCATACCCCCAACATAGTAACCACGCATTCGGTAATTGCTCAATGATTTTGGTGGGAGACTTAGGCCAACTCCCCCCAGTCAACGATGTACCATTATATGTAGGCAACAAAGTAGGAAGCTCCCTTTGGCATGCTTTTGATACCGTGGTCACCTTGGACACAAACTTCAGGCAACAAGGATTAAACTCCACACAACTTGAATTCAAAGAAATGTTGACCAACATCAGAAACGCAGAAGCAACCATTAAGGATTGGTCTCTTCTCATGTCACGTACCAAGTCGTGCATGTCTACCTCAGAGCAATCCACGTTCATAACTGAGAAGCACCTATTTGCAACAAAGGACCTAGCAAACAAGCACAATAAACAAATGCTAAAATCCTTGCACGTACCGATTGCAATGAGCATCGCAGAACAAAGCAAACATAACTCTGACTCAGACATCAACGACACTCAACTAGACCCGGTAGTTTTCCTATGCACAGGACAAGAGGTCATGTTGACATCTAACTTATGGGTTAGCTCAGGATTGGTTAATGGTGCACTCGGGCAAGTGACAAATATCGTGTACAACCCAGAAACACAGCCACCAGACTTGCCATCCTTTGTTGTTGTCAACTTCAAACACTACCAAGGGCCCCCATGGGACATACTCAACCCAACACACTTGCCCCTACCTCCTGTCACACGTGGAAATCGTCGCCAAATCCCACTAAAAATGTCTTGGGGCCTTACCATCCACAAATCACAGGGCCTAACCCTTGACAAGGCCACAGTAGACATCGGAAACGTTGACCGCCAAGGACTAACATTCACAGCAATGTCAAGAGTTCGTTGCATCAACGACCTACAAATCCAACCAGCTTTTACGTTCGAACGCTATGCACGAATGAGAAATACCAAAAACATAAAATCACGCAAGGAGGAGGAGAAAAGACTTTGCACCGCAGCATTGGCACACGGCGTACAAGACATGGAAATACTCCTTCCCCCATCATGCACACAAAACAATACCACAATCTAGGTTCCACATTCAATATATCATGTAAAATATATTCTACGATATACGGTAGATGTTTGAGTGCAGAGCAAAAGTTACCTTTTGCAAAACTATTCACATGTCTATATGTGAGGATCCACATTCAACAGGCTTCCAAGCTTAGAAATGTTGTTTACGTATGGACGAAAGAAGATTTCAGTATGCTATCCAGTCTATGATCACCTTCACATCCACACTATAATGAATACAAAAAATTCAATCCCTCTCCGGCGTAACTTGCAACTCATTTGCAATTGCTAGTTTTTACATTAATGAAGCCTCTACATAAATATAGGCAACTCTAAGATTAAAGTGCACGATGGGTCATCTCCCTTAATTTAGATCTTTTTCCGAATTCATTATAATAAATTGAAAAGGTTGACATATTGCGTATGTATGTTTGTAGTTAACTACATGCATTGCTAAGGATACGAGCAGTTGAGCTCCCCTCACAACTTCACACGTCTGGTGTATAGTTGTACCCTCAAACCAACACTACTCGTGGAAAACAATCTACCTTGTCACACACAAATTTAATATGTATTAACCCTAACTGTATATCGATTTTACAGAGTTGACGGCTTTGCATTTTTCTAAATTGTGTGCGCACTGTTGGGAAATTTCAATTCTTTAGAAGTTCATCGTTTATGAAGTCACTCATAGCGCTGATAACAATATGGCAAAAGCAGCGTTATGTTGTGGGAAGGAATTTTAGGGCAGCTTCAGGGTTCAACTGGCCCTGTAAGGTATGCACAATAGTAATCTTATTTTACTGGTTCTTCTTACGGTAACAGAGTGAACAAACATTACTGTTTACAGAGTGTTGTTCTGAAATTTATGAGTGAAGTACAGTAGTTTTTATGTTTTTCAGTTTTATGACATTTCCTGATTTTAACCTGTTGAAAGAAAATGAAAATGAAACCCTATGTTTGCTTGATTATAGATCTTGCGTAATTGAAAGATTTTGTTAGGAATCGATCGAATTCCAGTGATAAACACACTAAAAGAGGATTATCAGTGAAATAGCTTTCAGTTAAGGAGATACTTTATAAAATAGCGCGTTTCAAGCAATTTATTTTAAAAAAGCTATTTTCAAGCAAAATGATTGCTAAATTAGCTTTTCACATGCAGAAATATGGCAGAAAATTAGTTAACTCTAGGAACCTTATATTGAAAGCTGTATGTATATAAATATGCGGCGATTATATGCCTACTTGAAGCTAAGTGTAATAACACTTAAAAATTACAGCAAATAACACCCAATTAAATACACAATCAGATATAGAAAGAGATAGAAGGCTCTTAGCTTTTTAGAATGCTGTTGACCTGTTGGTGTCTGAATGTGAATGTCTAAACCTGTTCACCACCTGATATGGTTCCAGAAGGGGACAATGTTAGGACAGTACGAATGGTCTTGGTCACTATCAGGACCGTACATATAGTTCTGGTCACGCTCTGTAAATCTGCAATGCAAGCTTCTGATACTGTTTTCATGTTTTCGATCTTTTACATTCTCTCTTGAATGTGCATGCTTCATCTTTTGCTTCTCCAAAATGGGAAAATTTTGCAAGATTAGAATTGGTAAGGGTTTGGTTTGGGGGTCTGGCCCTTTTGATTTGTTAGACCCCCCAAAGTGTACAACGAAATCACAAGTCGATAAAGAACAAACATATAACAGTAATAGTCCTCACGAAGTGCTCCAAGAGTATGCCAAATGAGAACTGGATAATGGTTTGATAATCAAATGTACCTAATCCTTTGTCTATTTTTGGATGACTGAATTCAATTTTTGGTGATATTGACGCCCATGATCAACCTCCAATGGCAAAAAACGGGAAAGGCATAAAGGACAGATGGGTTGGTCCAATTTTGAAGGTGACATAGGCAATTGTGCTAAGAGGGAGGGGGGCGGAGTTAGAGAGAGAGAGAGAGAGAGAGAGAGAGAGAGAGAGAGAGACCATAAAAAAAAATAGAATGGCACTGTATCAGTATATCTGGAAATAGGCCTTTGCTATGCGTGGATTTTTTTGGGTTTCTTCATGCATTTTCATTTAATGCAATTTCTTGAACACTAAGTCTTATTTTAAACTCTATATATACTTTTTTCTATTTATAAATTATTTTCAACTCTTTACTGCTATCTCCCTCATTTTCTACTCTAGCATTGTGTTGTAGATATCATTCGTTATGATATGGATCCCATGTTGATACAAGCCATGAATGTGATAACAGGAGGGATTGCAGGAGTGACATGATGGACGTTACTCACTCTCATCATAGCCATACTTTCCTTTGCACTCATAAGACTCCTCCGCTATGCCTTGTCTTCTCTAGCCATACTTGCATTTGCACTCATAAAATGCTTGCACTCATAAGATTCTTACACTATACTCTGTCTGCTATAGCCATACTTGGACTTGCACTCATGCGATTCTTTTTCTATACTCTGCCAACTATCGCCAAACTTGTCCTTGCACTCATAAGACTCTTCCATTGTATTCTGTCAGCTATTTTCGTACTAGTACCTGCACTCACAAGGCTCTTCCGTCCTACTCTGTCAGCTATAGCCATACTTGTCAAGGCACTCATAAGACTCTCCCGCTATACTCTGTCAGCTATAGCCATGCTTGTTCTTGCAGTTATAAGACTTTTCCACTGTACTCCCCTCAATAGCATCAATGTTGAAAAATTGAAGGCAGAGAAACTGAAAGAAAATCGTTACCATTTGTGCTGTTATCATTGTCATAAAAGCTCTGAAGAAATTCAAGATCCAATTGTGGCGATTCCAGAAGCCCATATATACTGCAAGACTTGCCTCCATCGGCGTAATCCTCACTTTGTTAGATTATATAGTACTACAAAAGACTGCAATATCTGTTTTTTGCCATGTGAAAGCCCTCTAATAACATTATGCGGCCATCTTTTCTGTGCTGGCTGTCTTGCTGAATGGACCGATCAATCTCGGCTATGTCCTCTTTGCAAAACCTCTCTCGGTTCTTGTATTGCATTCCTCCTTGAACAATGACAAAGGATTTGGAGTTGGAGTGGCTCACCCTTCATTCGCTGCAATTGATAAAGGTAAATATTTGTCCATTTTCTATAATTTACTCAAAGTGTAGGAGAAATGGTGTGATCTGGATTATTACCTGGTTGTATCAAAATGCTGAAAATTTGTTGAGCAGAAAAACTAAAACATAATTATTTGACTTGTAGGAGAATTGGTGTGATCAAGCAATTGTTTCATTACCATACCGAAACCAAGTTAAAAGTTCCATGTCTAACTTAGCTGGATCATAGGGACTCATTGAGCAGAAATATTTTACGCATTTAATCAGGGTATGGGAGAATTGGTATGATCGGGATCACTACTTGGTTGCATCGTGATGCCAAAACCTTGTTGAGCAGAAAAAATATAGCAAATTTACCAGAAGTATAGGAGAATTGGTGTGATCAGGTTCACTATCTAGTTGCATCATGTTGCTAAAGCTTTTTTGAGCAGAAAAAATATAACAAATTCATCCATGGTGTAGGAGAATTGTAGTGATCCACCTTGCTACCTAGTCTATTTTTTTTGTTTTTTTTTGAGTAAACCCCTTTGCGACAAAGCTTTCTTTATGTTTGTCAAGTGAGCCACCTGCTTTATATTTGTTGCCAAACACCCACTTGCAACCCATTGGTTTACAATTGATGAGATGATCAACCAACTCTCGAGCTCCATTTTTTATCCAAGCATCACTTTCAATTTTCATTGCTTTTCTCCATGTATTAAGCTTTTCAACTTGTTTGAAGGAAGCTGGTTTGAGTAGCAAGCAATATTGACTTCTTCTTAATGACCTTCCAAATAAACATTTCTAGCTGTTCTTGAATTTCTTCAAGGGTCTTGTCTGTTTTCTAGTTGGCATTATATGTGCTTCTGGTACATGTTTTTTCAACTTCATTAGTTGTAACATATATCGATGTTTGTGTGAACCATTTTGGCATCTGTTTTTTGTGTTTATTGCAGAACAACTAGTGCCTCATTTTTTTGATCTAAAGCTCCATCTTATGACTTTGGCTCCAAAAAATACAGGTTCATCATCCTATGAAGTTTGAATTTTTATTGCAAGGGGAGTTTCATTTCAATTATAGGAAACTATATAGATTTGGGTGATTCCCAATTACATGTCCGCCTCCTTGTTTGAAATTGTTGTATCAATCTCCTTGAAAACATCAAATTTAGAAAATTTCTATAGCCTACTCAGTTGTCAATCAATGCTCACTGTGTCCTTTACAGTTTCACAAAAAAATGTCTCTTGCAACAATATTTTTGTTCTTTTCATCTTATAACTTATATGACTTTGAGGATTCTAAATATCCTAAAAGGATGCATTTGCGACTCCTGTGGTCCAACTTACTGCTTTTCTCCTTTAGAATCAATACGCAGCATGTGGATCCAAAATCCCAACGATGTGGCACTGAAGGGAGATGACCACATCAAACTTCATACAGAGTCTTCATTTGAAGGGTTGTTGATGGTGACCTGATGCGGAGATATGCTACTTGAGTTGCTTCTACCTAGAAATGCATATTGACCCCTTTGAAATACATCATTGTAAGAACCATGTTCATCACAATTTTGTTCATCCTCTCAGCTACTCCATTATATTGAGTGCGAGGTATTGTGAGATGATACTTGATCCCATTTTACTTGGGATAGGCCCCAAACACCTTTGATGTGAATTCACCATCATTGTCAGTTTTGAGTGTTCCAATGCAGGCTTGTGCTTCATTTTTAATCATTTTTCGAAACTTTTGAAAAGTTTCATAGGCTTCTGATTTTTGTTTCAGAGACTTCTTTTTTGTTTCAAAAAGTATATTCATGTCATCCTATTGTAATGATCAGTGAAACAACATTAAGTACTTATGACCACCAATGAAAAGAATTAATAGAGAACACAGATCAAAGTGAAGTAACAACAATTTCTATCATCTTTTCATTCTAATTTTTCAAATGATTCCCTCGAGTGTTTAGCCAAGATGCAAGCTTCACATTTTTCTATTTTCTTGGGCAGAGTTGGTAGACATACAACATCATTCTTTTGTATTGTGCAAAATTTATCATAGTTGGTATGCCCAAATATAGCATGCCACAAAAGACTTGGTGACATTCCTTCTTCTACGAGACGAGCAAAGTTTCTTGAAATTGAAGGCCAGCCCCTAAGTTTTAGCAACTTTCCTTCCTCAGATCCAGTCATTAGAATTACTTTATCACATTTTTTTGCGATGTTTTTTTTCTCCATCATCTAACATACTAGAGTGGCCTAATTTTCAAATTAACACCAAGGGCAAGAAGTTTCTTTTCAGTTGAGGAAGGTATAGGGCATTTTTTTATAATGAAATTTGGAAGACTTGGTAACTTGAGTCGAATTGTTCCTTTTCCTTTTGGTTGTAAACTTGTTATGACTACAAAGTACATCGGACTAGAACTTTCTTTATGAGATTCCTCAAAGAAGCCCTTTCAGAAAGTCATGTGTTGCATAGCACCGGTGTCTAGGACCCAAACATCAAACTATGATGTATTTGTTAAGGCATTGTTTACTTCATCTGTGATGGGAAGCATATGTTCACATATGAATTGAGCATAGTTTGGTTCAAAGGCATTTTTTTGTTATTTTAGGCCTCGATTTTGTCCCATTATGGTATGCATTCATGAGTATCATGACTCCCTTTTCAACCACAACATTTGCAAAACATGTTTTGCTTATTATTTTGCTTCCCTTGTTGTTGACCATTATTCTTGCTAATTTTGCCTCAGTGACCTCTATATCTTCCCTTGCCTCTATCACTGCAAATGGAATCCTTATTGGAAGAATTGCCCTTTTGATGAGCATAGCGCATGCTTTTGCCTGTGTTTATAGACTTTATTCCAAAGGTCTTTTCTCTTTCCACTATCTTATCAACCAGTTCAACAAATGTGAGTGACTTCAACTAATTGCTTGCTTGCAAGGAATCGAAATATGTTGAATATGTGGGGGAAAAAAAAATTATAAAAGCAATCATATATACATCAATTTTGGCACCGGCAACTTCAACATCATGTTTGATAGCATAGATGTCTGACACCAGACTCATTATATCATTGTTTTTCAACTCAAGATTATAGGGGTGAAGCCCTATCTATAACTACAACTCTATATGGGGTGGGGTCACTCCCAATAGAGATAGATATATACATCAATTTTGGCACCAACAACTTCAACATCATGTTTGATAACATAGATGTCTGACGCCAAACTCATTACATCATTGTTTTTCAACTCAAGATTGAATAATTTCAATTACAATTGTATGAACTCCAATTTTGAATGAGAATCGTACAAATCTCTTAGTTTGTCTAGTGTTTCCCAAGGTGCGTTACACCCTTGCATGTGACAAAAAACTTCACCATCTACTAAGGCCCGCATAAAGGCCGATGCCTTCCAATTTTTTTGCTTCCATATTTGTGATTTTGCTTTTGCTATTGGTTCCATTGGTTGTATATTTCCATCATAGATGTCGAACCAAAAATTATTAAAGATGAGAGTGTTTTCAACTTATTACAGACAATCCAACCAAGTGTCCTTCCCAGTGAGTGTTGTGCCAACAATTGAATTCATTGAATGCATTTTGTATCAAGGGGAGATGAATTGGTTCCTTCTCACTCCAATAGGCTCCCATTTTTATATACCACCGGACCAGATATACCAAACCTCTAGATATGTTTGTCCTTCCTATATACCAGTCGATATGTGGAAGAAGATCATCCTTTCTATATACTCAGAGCTATATGAAAAAAACGTTGAAGCATGTGAGAGCAAAGTGGTACATGGTACTTAAGCGGCACATGGTACTTAAGTGGTACATGGTACTTAGGTTGTAAAGATTTGTCCTATCAATGACACTTGCTAAGAGGGAAATTCTTGTTCGTGGACATAGCTTCTGTATATATTTAGAATTTCCAACTTTCAAGATTTACATCTAACGGTAGCGAATGGGTTGACAGAGGGAAATAGGAAAGTGAACAACCATTAACCTTATTTCTCCTCGGAAATTTATAGGGACAAAGCCACAAATGTCGTTGTTGCAATTATATTAGGCATCGAATGCAGTAGTTCAAACATGTCGACATTTGTCATGATTCATAAACATAAACCAAAGGGACACCACCATTACCAAACACTATAATTTTTGGTTTTTCAAAATTTATTTTATTTTGTAAAAGAATTTGCAAATTTTATTTTTATTTTTTTGAGTTTCAACTTGCACAAAAATGTCTTATTTTTAATTTTTAAATAAATCAAAAATTATTAGTCCTCCTTTTTCTTCAAAAATATCCTCCAAAATCAAAAAAAAAAAAAATTATAAAAAAAGCTTAAAATAAATATTAGAATCTCCAAAGCTATAAAAGAAACTTAGCTTTGAGTTTCACGGTGTTTGAGAGAAAATGCAATAGAGTAGTCATCGAAATCCTGCTTGTGCAGTTGTTGTTTAGTGTAAGCAATGTCAAAGATACCAGTTCAAAGGAGACGCCACTTATAAAATCCGTGTGTAGTGGCAACTGACAATGAGGAGCAGTGTTTAATGAGGCGTGTGTGGATCTTCAACAGGCAATGCTTCACCCCAAACACACCTTTTTAAAAAAATAAAAAATCCAAAGGGGATTCACAAACCAAAGCATTCCACATCACGTGAGTTCATAAAGGGGTATTAAATAATAGTCAAATGAACCTAATATATTACCCCATGTAAAGGGGTATAAGAGGTTAAAATATAAAGGTTTTTTTAAATATATTGAGAGTAGGGTATGTGGAGCAATAGGGAGGAGGGAGAAGAAATAGTCATGGGGCAGATGAAGAAGCCTTAAAGTTAGATCATTTTCATTGTGTTTTTTAGTAGAAGTGTGTTTTTTAGAGAAACGACTTGTTTTTCCAAAGTAACGACACTACATAACTCTCAGTAGCTAGGACATCCTTCATAGTATCATTACTAAGGTATGTTTTTTCATTTGATTTGAATTTCTTAGGAGAATGGATGTCATGAAGATTAATAAATTTAACTGACAAGAATACAACCACACATGACCCTCCACATTACTATACAAAGTTT
The DNA here is from genome assembly GCA_019776745.2 of Taxus chinensis. NCBI lineage: Eukaryota > Viridiplantae > Streptophyta > Pinopsida > Cupressales > Taxaceae > Taxus > Taxus chinensis. The sequence goes on from CM034155.1 coordinate 367,781,081, forward strand.
AATTGATGTGACAAATGTAGATAGAAAATAAAGGAAGAGAAATATTAAATTACAAATATTGAGGGTTCGTACTTTTCCAATCTAATATGAATTTCATCAAGGTTTTAAGTGGAGTGATATAATAAAGTTTTGTGAAAATGTGCGATATTGAATCCAAGAGATGGAAATAAAAGGGGTATAAAAAATGTCAAAGGGAAAATGGGTAGATTCGATATATGGTAAAATAAGAGGTATTTAATAATCAAAAAGTTGTACTGTGAGGGGGTGTTATTGCAATTGTTGGGAAATGGGGGTGTTATTTAGTATCTTACAAACGCAAGTGATAGGCCATAAGTTTAGATAGTGAATCCCCCGTGAAAGAATCAAGCCCGTATACAATGGTCACTGGAACAAAATCCCAGCATAAGATGTGGCAAAGGGTGCTGATGACAATTATTTCCCACACACAATTCCAATGCTTCAAATAGAAATTGGACTGACTGTAATTTGTTGGTGTCGTATAAGAGTTGGCAGACTCAAGGAGATGCCCATGCCAAAGGATAGCTGTGTGGAGAGTTACACTTGGCTGGAAGGGCCATGTTGGAGACCAAAAAGCTTTCAAATAGTGAGGTTGCAGGTCTGTGCAGGGTCAGCCGTATGGTCGGCTGTCCAAAAAAAGAAAAACTAATAACAGACCATCAGGCTGTAAGGCTTCATTACAAAGCTTGGCTTGGCTAAGAGAATGATTTGCAGCAGGTGGAGATTGGAGGAAGAAGAAGAAAAGAATGAACCGGTGCTATGATACCAATGTCAGGCTAAGAATGAACAGAGAAATAACAACGAATTTGGTGCAAGCCAAAGTTGCGTCCCATCAAATAACAATGAGGAGAAAGTACAATGAATAGCCACAAATGTGACTGTTCAGTTCATCTTTAAGATGTCTCTTCAGATTCCACATGAGGAGAAACAACCACTCCTAGGAAACATAATACTACACCTAGGATTATGTACAATAATCACATGTATTTATAATATTACATATATAAATACATTTGATTTATACATATACACAAACATGTTTCTTAAATGCAATCTTTTCAATCCCTGTTTTCAGTTGCATCACGTTTCTCATTTTTGGTCACATACTTAATCCCAAGAGATCCAATTTTTTATTATATAAATCTCTTGTATTGAATGAGCTTATACTCCTAACATTTCATGATATCATTTCACTTGAAGAAAAACAATATTAGTAAATTATTTATGCAGGGTTACATAACTACCAAGTCTTCCAAACAATCCTTAATGGACAGAGTTCTGATTTTCTGCCAAACTGGCAACTTGGACATTGTTCTTTATCCCTAGCAAGTGACAGTCAGGTTGAAAGGAGGACTCTGATTACCTTCTTGGAGCACTGAGCTGAGTAACATGCAAGAAATTACTTGTAAAGTTATCCGTTTCATGTTCTTTAAAACATTGCATATCCCGAGAAACCGAATTAAAAACATCAAATGAATTTCAAAGCAGGAGACTTGCTTGTCCCTCCCTATAGTTTGTGGATTTTGGGTATATGGTTTACTGGTCTGACTTGGGTTTGAATAAGATTTAACCGCAGCGTGGACTGTGGGATGTTATTTTGAAGATGATTTGGGAATGATTTCTGGCCTGGCTTTTCCTAACTCAACGGAACATACAGCCTGTTAGTCTTATGATTGTTCTTGTTCATTGGAACAGAACAGTTTCATGGGATCCCTTGGAAGCTTGTGCTTGACTCTGATTAGTGAATACCATTGGTTTGATGAGAACCTCTAGAATTTTCAGGCTTCTGATAGTGGTAGAAATTTTGACCAGGTGCCCTTATTGGTGATAATATCGGCTTCCAAAGCAGATGTTTTAATCTATGGGTTGTTCCCAATTGGTCCTCCTCTGACTAAATGAAAATTCTGTCTCGAACCACATTTTATAGATCAACCCTAACAAAAATTATAGGCTGCGTGGTAAGATCAGAGAGGTTGTGGCATTATTGGTTTTCCTTAGTGCAGGTTCTCCCTAGAATCCATGTGGCAGTAAATGCATTCTAATCTAGACATGGGGGTAGTAGGTAACTCCTCAAAAAGATTGAAAACATGTACTTATGGCTTTGTAAAAAGGCCTGATTTATTAAGAATCCAGGGGCCTCCATGGAAGACAACATCTTCAACATCTTTTGTTGCAAGGATGGTAATAAATATTTCCAAGCATCATCAAAATGTTTATAGGTTCCATAGGCTTCCATTTTTCACAGTGATTTAATCTAAATTAAATTAAATTTGATTTCAGAGTAACTAATGATATTATGATGATAAACTACAAAAAGACACAAGCAATAAACATGCAATAATATGAAACCCTAAGGAAATGTGAGAGGGAAGGTGACTTAGCTGATTTTCGAGTGATCTGGAAGTGATCTGAGCTGAGTAACTGCTGGAATAGGAGAGAAACAATGTTGTCAAGGATCGTTGAAGGTTCTGGAACTCATAGTTGCATAGGACAGAAGTGCCCACGGGAGGACAGGAGCGCCTGGGCGGTAGTGATTGAACTGGGCAGTAGTGTCCACTCAAATGTTCAGGCTTTGGTCCTTTCTGAGTTGGAAGGTTTCTGTTGTTGGTTCCCTTTCGTCACTTACTTGATCTCCAGTCATACCTTGCAAATTAGATACCTAGCTGCACATACCCACAAACCACAACAAATCTAATAAAAAGATGCAGAATGGGTAGTCAGATTGACCTCGGTGGTCACCCGAAAAGTGAACTCATGACCGAGCGCTACACTACATCTCAGACTCCATGTAGTTCTGTGTGTATGTGTGTGTAATGATGCCCTAGGTTTCCCTGTACAAGTTGCACTATGATAGCAGACTAGATCTAAATTGCTCCAAGTATGCAAATGTGTGAGATGGAATAGAATGAACTTCCCCTCTTATGATGTGTATGCAGACCAATACAACCCCTTGCCCTTGTATGGATGTGCTAGATGAATGTCTTGTAATTGTCTTGATGCCTTTGTGCAAGCTTAGGTGGTGATAGATAATGCTTATAATGCTTGGTCCTTTATTTGAGTGCAAAGTATATATATGATTCCCTTGTTTGAATTTCGTAATTGATAACTAGAAGGTAGACCCAAAGCACTAAAAGGTTGTAGGAATAAATGAATAAGACTTCCCCTTTTATAATGGTTTTGTATGGTTATGCGGTTGTAACCGCTAACTAATTTTGTAACCGTCTTTGCATAATAAATACCCGGACACACAACCCATTTGTACAGTGTGCATTCCGGTTTCTCTTCATTCCATCTTTGTACATTCTATTCTTTCTTTTTGCTTTCTCTCTCCGCATATTCTAACAGTGGTATCAGAGCGTGGGGCAAGCAAAGAGAGGGAGGAAGAAAGATATTTTCGTGAGTCCCATTAGGGCACGCTGCAGTCGGAAATCAAGGGCACGCCATTAGGGCATGAAAAATCACGCTATACAGTCGCGAATCAGAAGAATACAGTCACGAAAATCACGCTGTACTCACGTTTTTCAGAAAAAATCACGCTGTACTCGCGTTTTTTTGGGAAAAAAAAAAAAAAAGGTCACGAAAATACAGTCGCGAATGGCACGTTTTTTAGGAAATAACAGCATTTTCGAGACACAAAGAGGCTTTTGAGAAAAGGAAAGATAGACTGCAAAATCGTGAGTTTCATATAGCCACGATTATATACTAATTCGAGGGACTGCAACACGTCACATAATATACCAGTCGACATTACAGTCACAACAGTCAAGGTTTTTCGCAGCATTTTCAACTCATTTTTGTGGCATCTTGGTGGCTTTCGTGGGCTTCCTGAAGTATGCTGAAGATTTTGTGCTAGGGCACGAACAATATAACCATGAAAATACAGTCCTTTTGAGCACAAAATAGCCACATAAACAGACATTTATATAGTCGTGAATAACAGTTGCAGTCATAAATTTACAGTCATGTTTTTCAGGAGAAAAACAAAGTTTCAAGTGAATACGAACTAGGGCACATTATTAGTTTGGACAGTTCTATTCTTCCTATATCTAGGGAACGGAAATTCCCATAGAAAAATATTGTGGTCTAAATTTTCATACATGGAAAATAAAAATACAAGTGCAACTTATGGATAAAAATTCGAGGGGCATAGTAAACGGGAAAGAGAAAGCACCCACTAGATGCAAAAGGTAGTGAGGACAGTGACAAATACACACTATAAAGATGCTCTAAACTTGTAAGGCAAGAAAGGATACAGGGTAGTTGAAGCTCAGTATGGATGGTTGCTCAGATAGTTCGGGAGACTGTGGATCTTGGGAATTATACCCTCATGAGGGTCATGAGACAACTTGATGGAGCTTGTGGATGGCTCAGTATGGATGGTTGTCCAATAATTCGGGAGATCTGTGATTCGGGAGTTCGGGGAGGTGGAATCCGAGAACTCGGGAATTCAGCTTGGGAGCTACACCTTTACGAAGGTTACGAAGCAGCTTGATGGAGCCCTACCTTATCATAGCATTGCTTTCAAAGTGAAAGTGTTTGAAGATTGCGTAGTTCTGTTTTGTTAGATTGTTTGTTTTTGAGTTATGTAGGGTAAGTCTTAAGAGGGGGTGTAGGAATAAATGAATAAGACTTCCCCTTTTATAATGGTTTTGTATGGTTATGCGGTTGTAACCGCTAACTAATTTTGTAACCGTCTTCGCATAATAAATACCCGGACACACAACCCATTTGTACAGTGTGCATTCCGGTTTCTCTTCATTCCATCTTTGTACATTCTATTCTTTCTTTTTGCTTTCTCTCTCCGCATATTCTAACAAAGGTGACCAAAAAGTAAAAGAGACCCAAAAGAGTAAGAAACAGTAAAAGAGGGACAGGAGCACCCAGAAGGGATAGGAGCACTTTGAGTGCTTCTGTCCTAGATGAGCACTATTGTTCGAAGCCAATAAAAGATAAATCAGCCAAGTGCTGGCAAAAGTGCAAGATGTGTAAAGCCAATGCAAGAGATAAAGCAACAAAAGAGGCCAAAAGGAGTTGTCAACTACTAGTTTTCTTGCTTAGAAATCATGTATACATCAGTATGCTTTAGGACCTAGAAATGTACCCAAGTGCATAGATTCTGTGTCTACACATAGACGCAGGCCTTGAGGGATTTTAGTCTTGGATATGGACCATAAACTGATTAAAAGAGGTCTTTTATTGCAACACTGTAGTAGTTACTCAACTTTCTCCAAAGCACAATGCATGCTTGGAGGATTATACATCCTTAGATAGCATTCATTATCCATTCTTGTAGAAACTTTGGCTTGACAACCAATTTCTTGACATTTTGATGTAAACTTTTGATTAGGTTACCTCTGGAAACCTGGTTTATATCCTTGGTTAAGGCCGCCTTAAAGGGACCTTGATCCAAAGAAGGGGAGGCCATGGTTTCCTCACTTGGAATCAGATTCTGATGTTATAGATCAACTTGACAAAGATGAAAATTACAGTACGACACCAATGACAATGATGAAATAAAAGTTAAAGAAAAAAAGGAGAAAGAAAAAGATCATCATCATCTCTACTGTTAAGATTTTCTCAGAAACTCCCAAGAAAATACAACATCCTGTTATGACCATACTAGAAGCTCAATATCTTAAAACTTGTCTCCTGCATGCCAACCACATTCGTTGCTATTTCAAAGTATATCGTACTTCAAAGAGTGTAACATCTATCAAGAATCATGTGCAAGTTTTCTGGAAACACTTTGTAGCCATCTTTTCTGCATTTCTTGCCTTACAGTTCCTTTCCTAATTCTCATGTTGTTGCATTCTTTATTTAACAGAAGCACAGTTTATGTGCCACAGACATAGGGTATGATAAGAAATTGGTCTTGGGGTTAGTCCTTATATCTATAATTTTTGTGGGATTTCAAGTCATCTCAAGATGACCTCCATGAATAGTCATTACCTTATAGCCTCTTCCTCCTCTCTCACACACACACACGTGTGCACGCACGCACACAGAGGTAAGCAAATTTAAACCATTTGAAAAAATCATTCACCTTTTATCACATGCAAAGCAAGAATGAACCAACCCACATGGTGGTTCTAGAAATATTACGACTGTAAATCAACTGTCATAGTAACATTTGAAAATGAGCTTCTATTTACGGAAGCTCATTACTCTACATACGAAAATGTAAGAAAACCATAGTACAAAAACATAGTGAGTTCTCTGTCAACCCATGAGTATGTGTGTCAAAAAGCCAAGTGAGAAACTTATCTACTAAGTTTTGGATGAGCACTTGCTGAAAAACTCAGCAAGTGCTCATGAGCTTAACACAAAAACTCGTCAACTATGCAAAAAACACAAAGAAGGGTTGAAAAATGCTTTATTTTTTTTGGTCATTTTGTACTCTATTTAGCCCTGCTTGATTCTTTAAAATTTTTATGAGTGATGAGTATGACAGTGGTCAAGGATTATATATACAAAATAAACATAAGTTTACTTTTTATATTCTTTTTAAGTTTTTATTAAATATAATGTCGAAACTGCTTGAGAGTGGTTTCAGATCATTAGTAGTTATAATGAAAAAGATAGTTATTAGAGCTCTCCTTCATATTCACTCTTAGCCAAATTCTAAAATTCTTAACACATTTTCAACAAAATTTCAACTGCCAGAAAGTGATCTTTATTGTATTTGAAAGATCTATAGGGGGTTGGAATTCATTTTGAGATGTCAAAATTCTTAGTGGATTGTTTTAGTGTGCTTAGCTCGGCTTAAACACTTGATGATGCACTTATTCTTCAGGAATTTACCTTCCAGTTTGAGGGCAATGAGGAAGGGGAAGAATTTGTTAATTTTTCGAAGGACCAGTAATTTTCTATGATGATGATTGATAATCATATAATACTGTGATGTGCATTCTACTATTTTTTGTCTATAATTAATGAAAAATAGATTGTGTTCTCTAAATTCATTTCTTGTACTTTTTACATGTTATTTAAGTTTATTTTATGAATTTTAATATTTATTTTAATTGTTTAGGTTTTACTTATTATGGATCCAAGTCTGAGTCAAAGTTTAGAGCAGCTGGATTTTTGCCTAGTCAGAGTTTTTGTCGGGCCTGAGTTTTTTAAACCATGATAAAACCAAAGCTGCAGGACAAAGAAAATGCAACTCAGATATTATAAGAAGCCCCAATCTAGATTTATACAGATGATATCCAATTCATAGAGGCTGAGTTGTTAGAGATGAATCCTTCTTCAGATTATATAAAAATTAAAATAGACCTGAGAAGATATTCAAATTGAATTGGAAGCCCGCAACAGCTGGATATAGATGTAATATAGCAATGTCCATAATGATGCAAAGCCTTCAACAGCATTTTGTGTTATACTATAAAATCATAATGAATAAGAAGGGTGTAAAATTTGTAGCATAAATATATGTAGATAATCAAAACAAACCTACAAAACAAAAAACAACTTTACTGTGGCTTCTTCGACAATGAACAGAAACAGCTTCATCTTGAGCCTGAATATGTCCCAGCTTCACCAACTTGTGGCCAAAAAGAAAAATCATTAGTGTCATCATGCTTGAACATTAGCTACATTCCTCAGAGCATATGGAAATCTCATAGCCTGATTTTACTTGTAACTTTTGAGGTTATTCCTGGTCGATCTCAAGATGTCTGGCTCTTCCTTTAGGATTTATTAATCATTTGGTGGTTACTTAGGAGCACATCTTGTCATTAACATAACTGCGAAATTACAGCTTTATATCCTTCTATGATCTTTACAACCCCTCCTCTGTACTCAAGTAGATAGAAACATTGGAGCCCAATAATTTTAAAATAATTCAGGTTTCTTCTTCAATCTCAAGGACTGAATTTAACAATTGCCCCACCATCCAAGAGTCCTTTTAATTTATTTCCTTCCGCTGAATATCCCAGCTTACCAACTACATCCCTGCAACACCAAATAAGATTCCATGTAGGAGACCCCTTTGACAGCTGCCGAAAATATCTGAGATGGGGATATGTCGAGTAAGTATTTTTTCATGAGCAGAGTCTTAAGGTTGGGCTGCCTCAAAGTATAATGGCCACAACAACTCAGCACCGATGAGCTTATTTAGTAAATCTGTCTTTATCATCCTTGCCTTTCATGGTTTTTACTTTTTAGCATAGTTACTAAGTTTGGAAATCCGAATTCATTTGGGAGCACAATTAAATCTGAAAATCTGGAATTTCTGAAAAAGTTTGGCAAAAATCCAGTCTGAAATAAATACATCATATATGAGCATATTTTATAGATATGTAAAATCGACAAATACAATGAATTTTTTTATTAACTTAATACAAAACGTTGACATGTTTATGTCAGAGGTGTCTCATAGTGAAGAAGCCCTTACTGGAAAGTGTCTAAGCCTTTCCAGCAACACTTTTTCAGGCATCTTTGCATCTACTTTTCCAGTTGTTTTCTTTTCCACTTGGTCTGCTTTGGACACGGTGAGATGTTTGAGGTGACTGTTCGATCTTTTTCACATCAGGTCTTTACCTTCTGTGGCCGCCCTACAGAGATGGGATTTTGTTAATCCTTGGGCAATTTCAAATCCGATATACAAATTTCCTAAATAGCTGGGATTTTACAAATTTCAGTAGGGGATCAGTTGCAAAGCTCAGACACTTGCAATTGAAATTCTGCATCCTGAGTATTTCTTCAAAAATAAAATCGGCATAATTCTTTAGAAACAATTAACTTTATTCTATTGTGTAATTTGAAATTTAAAAATTTATGATCATCTTATCCTCAATTTTGTGCCTAACGCTTTTTTAAGCATCTATAACCTGCATGGAAATATCTCCCATCTCTTTGGTAGGAATGTATAGGTGGTAGAGGGTGCATGCAAATTTGCAATGAGGCATATGGCTATGTATTCAAGTTGAACAGTTTTTTAGATTCTAAAGGAGATGTAATTGGTTTAAGCACTACAAATTTTAATGTAAAATATTGATTAAACAAAGTGAAACGTACCTCCTTACCGGGCATCACATTGAAATTTCATATGGTTCATATGGCTCTCTTGTATAAATAGTTGACAGATGTTTTGAGCTAGTTCATATTTTCATCTACTGAGTGATGACCATGGTCATCTCTAATTATCAACTTCAACTATTTAACTATCAACTTGTACAATTGGAGATCGCATGTCAAGCAATTCCATTGAGTTTAGTGTTATGGAGCTAGAGATTAAAAGTCCATCGTGAGGTTAAGCTGGAGCTGGCGACAGAATTTGGTGAGAATTAATGCTGGTGTCATATGAAATGGACAGCAAAAGCTGCCAAATGATGCTGTAAGAAGAAATGAATGCTGGTTTGGCCCTTGGGCGCCATTGGCATGACTGGAACCAATGGGAATAACATTATATGGCATGGCGTCCCCTATTTCTTCATTCCAGGCCTCATCAATGCATCCAGAACGTGGAGAAGTCAGAATAAGGGGCAAAGACCTGAAAAAAGGAAAAGGATCTGGTTGAGGTGAGCTGGTCTCAATGTCCTAAATAGTTTTAGTTCACGATTAAGTTAGTTAATATTTTCTAATAATGGATGGAAAGATTTGCTATATTTTTGAATTTTTCTCTTTTTCAATTCACCATATAAAAATGAGAAAATGATCTTTTTGGTGAAAGCTTCGAGATTTCTTTTTTCTCTATCAAATTCTACATTTCTATATTAAACTTTTTTGGTTTATTGTATTAGGTCCTCCATATAGAAGTTGCTACCTTGATTTCGACCGTATGCATTGTGTTTAAAATATTTGTTTTTTTCCCTTCCATAAGAGCAATTGAGAATCCTTTCAAATAAAAAGGAAGGAGAAGAAATAATGTGAAAGATATGAAATAGCTGAAATATAGATGGAAAGTTGCTTAGGAAACACTACGGATTATTCCCCCCACATTTGGGACATGTCACACTGCCATCGCAAACATTAAATATGATCATTATAACTTATACAATTAAGAAAGGATGGAATATAATTCGATTTTTCATTGATTTTTATTTTAATTTTATCATGTAAAAGGTTAGGGTTTTGAAAGGCTCCCAAAACCTCGTACAATACTAAAGAGCTAGAGCATGAAAGAGCAAATGCAATAAGCACAAAACTTAGAAACACATCATATGACCCAACAAGAACCAACTGACTAAAACTTTTTTACATCATAAACTATGACAACATTCAGCAAAAGTACCTAAAAAATCCCAAGACACACCCTGCCTAAGCCAACCCAGGCTATGTAAGACACAGTTCCTCCCCCTCATGCTTCTCAGAATCCATGTCATCCAAGTTAACCTCTTCCATCTTCATTTCTTCCTCTGGTGTCCTCTTGTTTGCACGCTAGGGCCTTCTCCCTTGTCTAGATTTTCTCGTCTTGCTCAACCTCTTATTAGCCCCATCCTGACCACCAACCGTTTTAATTCCGTTGTCCTTCGAGTTTTCATTGATTGATTCCAATCACCTCAGACTGTTAATGTACTTGTTTTATTTTAAACACACTGTGCATAGTTATTATTATCATTCAAAACAAGTTGTGTGCTGAGGGCCCTCTTTTGTGCAAATTATAGACTGTTTTTGATATGTACATTTTATCATGATTGTAGATATTTCCTATAAAAATAAGTGCTAGAAGTCGTCTTGTATTTTGAAAAGCTTTTAGTCCTTGTAATTAAGGAGAAAATAAAAAAGCTCTAACATGTAGTATGTGAGATATTTATTATATAATGTTTTCAAATGTATTGATTAGCATGAAAGGGTTAATTATTTCTTCATGCCACGTTTGAAACTAGTTGGAGTAGTTGCTTACAATGATAATCAATTATATATATATTTTTTCCTCTCTTTGTTAAAGGACGCAAAGCTTTAAGCTTGTTGGTTTCCTCCAACTAAAAAGTGCGCATAGCTTTTGCAATATAAGCACATGGTTATCACCATCTTGGTAGTATGAATTTAAGACCATCTTAATAGTTCTTTGCTCCTTCAATGTAAAAGGTCGTATTGAGGTAGAGCATACCTTTCTATCTTGGAAGAGCATCTTAATGTTTAGAATTAAAAAATAGAAGAGAATACGATGGACCCCAAAACTATCTTTTGTGCTTTAGCTATTAAACACACACCGTAACAGTGTCATACACTATTTTCAATGTCTACATTTTGTCTTAATTGCAATGTGAAGGACTATTTACTGTTTTTTGTTTTTTCATTTGTATAACAATTTTCATATTTTTTTGTTCATGCTAAGCGATAAAGTCCTACAATGCATTGTTGTTTTTCTATCCTAAAGACTGTTAATTTGCTTGTTTTATTTTAAAACACAGCTCACAACAATGACAAATATTGTATTTACCACATGTACTTTTTACCGTCCTTGCTATGTGATGCACCATTACAATTTTGGTTTTTCCATTGTATTTGTTGCGTGTTTTGGATTTATCATGGCCATGTCATACAAGCATTTTTCTTACATAACTTGTTGCAAGGATCTTCTCTACTTGTTCTTTCTTCCAAATGTGGGTCTTCAACGCTTGAGCATGTGTAAAACCCTTTTAGAATTTTAATACATGATGTTTATTATAGAGTAACATACTGAAAAAGTAAGCAATTCTCAATGACGAAGTCTAGATCAAACATGTTGAATATTTTATTTGTCATCACGTGACAAGTCTCTCTTCCTAATTTGGTAGCATGTTAAATTTCTAGAAATCTAACTCCTTTCTCTACATATTTATGAAAATTTCAATGTACTGCTTGTAATATAACGATTCAAAGTGGAGCAATGCATTCCATAGTATGTGGAATGATGTCTTTTATGTCTGCTTATTGTTACTTTGCTTGTTATTTTAAAACACTCCATAGCAGTGACAAACTTGTGTGTTTACCACATGTATTTTTTTACTTCTTTACTATGCCATGCACCAGTACAATTTTTGTTCTTCCATATTATATGCTAAGTATATTGAATTTGTCATGGCCATGTTGAGTGGCACAATCACTTCTTTTATATGACATATTGCAAGGCTCCTTTTTACTTGTGCTTTCTTCTGGATGGGGGTTTTCAATACTTGAACATGTGCAAAACTCTTTTAGAACGTTAATGTGCAATGCATATTCTTAATTAAGAAATAGTTAACAAAAAATTCCAAATCGTAGTTTAATTTAAAGTACACAATATACTAGTGATAAACAATGTGTGTTTACCACCTATGTTTTTTTGTTTATTGCCATGTCAAGTACTATTACAATTTTTTCCCCTTTGTACTAACTACCTCTATTCAAATAATCATGTTCATATTGAGTTGTACAATAACATGTTTTTTTGTAGATAACCTATTGAAGGATCTTCTTTACTTGTTCTATCCTCAAAATGGAGGTCTTAAATACTTGAACATACGTTGAGCTCGTTTTCAATATTTATGATTCACCATTTATAACATTTAAACTTTAAATCATAGAATAAATTAATGATTTTAATGTCCTCAAATTTTTACAATTTTATTTTTAAACATACCACGCAACAATTTTCTCCCTCCAGACTGCACCAAAACAGTTTTATTTTTAAACATACCACACAACAATGAAAAACACTATATGTTTTCCACCTATTCATTTTAGCTCTATTACTATGCCACACACCATTACTTTTTTCATTTTAACAATGTATTTGTTTATATCATATGTATCATGTCATTTTAATTTGATTTTGTATCCGACATGTCATTTTAATTTGATTTTGTATAGGATGGGAAGAAACTCTAAGTGGGAGAGTTTGACATCTTTTGATGTTTAAAATGTGGGAGATGAGAAACCCCATCTTTCACAAGATGATTTAGAAGACCCTCATTGATGAAGATAATGTGGAGATGGATCTTTGTGAGGGAATCCCTCTCGTTAGTGTTGATATAGTTGTAAAAGGGGAAGACTTGCTTGATAGTGTGCAAACTACATTTGTTTGCAACCAACATAGGGTGGCCAAACATTCTCACGAGAATAGGCCACCGCAAGCAATTATAATGTACTCTAAATTTGTTTGTAGCACCATAACAAGAGTGTTGGGTTTTGTACAGTTATTATTATGTTATTTGACTCTAACATCATTTTTCTTGTTACAATTATTGTTGTGCATATGGTCACTCAGACACTAGGAACAAAGTAGTGACAAAGGAAAGAGGAAGGAAATTTCAGATGATTTAGAAACAAAGGGGTTGTCAATGCCATTTTCATGTAAGGATTATGCATAGCCAACCAAACTTTGTAATTATTACATGTAATGATATGTTTTATTGTAACTCAAATGACAAGTTTTGTCATGGTTTGAAGATCACAAGCAATGAGCCATAAAGTGCCTTCCAATTTTTTTGGCCAAATCTAAGGACTACATTAATTTTTAATGATATGTTTTATTGTAACTCAAATGACAAGTTTTGTCATGGTTTGAAGATCACAAGCAATGAGCCATAAAGTGCCTTCCAATTTTTTTGGCCAAATCTAAGGACTACATTAATTCTTTTTTTCTTGCAATGTCTATGTTGACACAATTTTGGAAAGACTTTACTCGGATCTTCAGTTCGCGAACTTGGTTAAAAAGGGGGATGAATGCATAACTTGGAAAGATGTGTTCAATGCATAGAGGAGAGTACAAATCAAAATATCTTTAAAATACCAGTAGGATGCCACTAGTATCAATTTGTAACATATTACTTATCTACGATCAGAGGTCATATGAGGTCATATGCCATTTATCGTGGGTCTTCAAACAAGTAAGCTTGAGATGATGATTCACTACTCCCACGGTTTCATCATTGTAATGGAGTAAATATTTTTAACACATAAATATGGTGTAAGTTGAGCATTTTAGGTTTTATGAGTGTACCACAAACTAAAATATGACTCTTGACATCATTCACATACTAATCATGTTTGTATTTCATGGCTCCCACAATATCAATGGGGTACTCTTTGGTGGTTTTTTATGAGCAAAAGGGTGGTGTGTCCATTGCATATGTCAATTCATCTCATAATAAAATGAATGATTGTTTATGTTTGGTTGGTTGAACTCTAAAAGCACAAGAAACAAATTCGAAATGATTGGCATGTCAATGCCTTCATCACGTAAGATGCAACATTTGAAATGCAAACAATCAAGTAAGGATTTCAATCATTTTTTATATTATGCTTCGTATTTTCCCACTAAAGAAATGTTATCATTTCTTCTTTTTGAAAAAAATGTAAGGACAATTTTCAGATGGCGTATGCTCTTATGCATTTGGCATTTACATAGGGCGTGGTTGAAGAATATTTAGAAGCATGTTACTATATTTGATATTTGTGTACTATCTGCTGTTTAATTTCAGTTCCCTATATAATATGGATTTTTATATTTTAGGTATACAAATAAAGCAATCATGATGAAAATATTTGCCAATTTGGGAATCATCATGTTTGTGATATTTGAGAATGGAGATATGACAATATTCCTTATTGATGAATTTATGGAAGAGTTTAAGGAACATACCATGTTTATGGAGTACTTTAGGAACACATTGTTGCAAGATGCCAGATGCCAATTGTATTAATAAGGGATAAAACAATAACTAGTTCATTACTGAACAAGCCAACCCATCATGTTAAACTTCACATGGCTTATTAAAAATGACTTATTTTAGTAAACAATACATTAGTAAATAGTGTGTTTACCACTCACATCTACATAAATATTTTAATTTCAATTTTTATAAATGGATTTCAATATGTTTTGTTGTTGCTCCATTCTCAATTTGTTTTTGGTATCTTTATATGACCATCGCCCCTAACACTTTGAAAAAAAATTTCACATGGCTTATTAAGAATGACATACTTTATTAAACATTATAGTGGTAAACATTGTGATTACCAAGTGCACTTACACAAATATTTCAAATCCAATTTTTATAAATAGATTTAATTCCTCTATATGTCTTTATTTTTACTTTATTCTCAATGTGTTTTTGGTATCTTTATATAGTCATCACCCCTTACGAGCGCAGAGATTCCAAGCCCAATTGTCCTATCACTAGCAATTGCATGCGGGTTGCGTGATGGGAGCATTGAAAGGGATGGAAGAGGGAGTCTATCATAGGACAGATGAAGTTGGGGGAAGAAAAACGTTGAACTTGTGAAAGGGAGGTTGGAAGGAGCAAATGATGAACGCGG
The DNA here is from genome assembly GCA_019776745.2 of Taxus chinensis. Classification (NCBI taxonomy): domain Eukaryota; kingdom Viridiplantae; phylum Streptophyta; class Pinopsida; order Cupressales; family Taxaceae; genus Taxus; species Taxus chinensis. Next base: position 367,796,327 of record CM034155.1, read on the forward strand.
GGAAAAGTGGGAAGAGTTTATGATGGGGTATTGTGGGGGATGGGTAAGGACGGAAATTTAAATTGTGGAAAGACAAAACAAAAATGGGAAAGGAACAAAAGAAGGTGTTGGATGATGCAACACAATAATAACGTACACAAAGGAAGAACAAACATGTGTATACACATTTATTTAGTTGTGTGAAAATTATGAAAAACATTTATATTTTAACAGCAAACAAATATATGTGTGAGACATAAGTGTTTCCCAATCCTCCATGTGGGGATTCACATCCTGAATGTTGAGCAAGAGTTGGCGAGATTACACTTGATCAAAATTGGAAGTCTTGTTGACAGAAGACTATTTTCGATACATTTCAATATTTTTCCATGCTAAATTAAATGCTCATAAACATATAATTTTTTGTCCTTATTAACTTATCTGTGAAAGCTAGTAGCCATTTCATTACTTTTATAATGGAAAATAGTAAAACATTAAATTCTAAGATTAATAAAGAAAACCATCATTTTATTTACTTATCGTGCAAATTAGAAAACTTATAAAGATACTTAGCACAAAAATGTTTAATGTTTACCACATAATAAGGGCATTTGCGGGCAGTAACCGTTGCAGTCATATTATACTTGAAACCTATGATAGACATAGTTTTCGATGACCTGCAACAATTTAGTGGATTCAAACATTTTCACGTCATTTTTGACACTTCTCATGGCTCTGCAATAATCCATCTATGTGTCACGAATCAGATTGATGTCCCCATTGCCCACAAGTAATGGAGGGAAATTGAGCTTGTGGAGAGGGGGAGCTTGAGGGCTCATGGGATTCATTAACAAATAATATTTTATGCTTCTTGCAAGCATAGACAACGCTAGGAATTTGTCCACCATCTCCAGTGCCAAAAGCACCGAATCCAATAGAATTTCGACCTCTAATTTGCTTCATATGAATTTGACGAAATCAAGGTATAAGGAGATGCCGCCCACACTCAAATTGAGTGCAACTCTTATTCACATGCCCGGGTTTGGAGGGCCACTTGGTGGACCAAATTGTTGTTGGAGCTGTCATCGATAAAAATGTAGCGCCCAAAATTTGCATATTGGGCTAGCCACGCTTCTTCCTTTTCCCTGCGGGCTACTTTCCTGATCAGGCGACTACGGAAAAGGAATCCTCAACTGCCTTTAGGATTCGGTGCTCAAAAGCCAACCTATAGTCCATGGAAATGCATATGATGGAGGAGGTCATGACGAGGCACGAGTAGGACATAAGATAATCAAGGCTTGTGAGCCTGCAAACAAGAGATACACAACCACACACAAGGCATAGTTCCACAAACATGGGATACCCATGGTGTCATAAGACAATCAAAGCCCTTAGACCACAATCAAAGTAGAAAACATGCATACACACACAACTAGTAAGCATGTTGTAAAAGTAAGTATATCTAAATGGGATGAAACTAATCTAACATACGGTATAAAAAAAAGAGCTAGCAATAATTGTAAGCACTACATGACACATGTTATTCCTTTTAGTCAAAAAGATAGAAAACACACTATATATATAACCAAGTGTAATGAGGAGAGAAAGGAACTATAATGGAAGTATTACACGTGAATGTAGTATGTAAAAGTAGATGCCCCCAAAAGTTGCACTCTGGGAAAAGGGGATACCAACATCTGTCATTGTGTACTACTCAATGAATGTCCTGCATCATGCTCAATATACCATGTGAACACATGTGTGTAAAGAAAGTGAAATACCAAAATTGAAAGTTGTGTCATGAATATCATATTTTTATGCTACTTCAATTAAATAATATTTTCAAATGTGTATAACTAACAATCCCTTAGGGGTTCCCTTATGTATCTTGATAATGAGATAATGAGATAACTATGTAACTCAGGGGTTCCCTTATGCGGTAGTAGTGATATGTGGTGTGACTCACCTATGTGACCCAACCCTCTATTTATTGTAACCCCTGTGCAATGTTTGAAGTGACATTGCTCTTTCTAAGACATGGCTCTATGATCTTTGCATGTTTGGAAATGGATGAAGCTAGACTATTTTACCCGATTAAATGCTTTAGAATCACAGCAGAAACTCTCTAGATGACATGTAACTGATTTAGGAACCCTTTGAGTGCTTTTGGAATGATTTTTGCATTGGTATCTTGTAATAATGCTAGGTGAGTTATAAACTAATAAAGACTTCCTTATATAGCCTTTCGTAGGTTAAATATTCTAATAAGGACGACCTTAGGATGAATAAACAACCCAAATAATGTTTTGAAATTGAAATCAAAGTTGGTGATTGCGGAGGTGAGTGATCATACATGTCAGCCAAGACTAGACCCTACATCCATACCCTTCCATAAGTTTTTCATACTAGAGAGAGAAATACCAAAATTGAAACAAAAAGACAACATAGATTGATTCTAGAAGAGCTAAAGAGACAAGGATATTGGATTTCAAATGTGAGCATTTGTCTTAGCAAGGATACATGGTCAAACTTAGTATTGCACAAGGAAAAAGTACCACATTTTAGTGTCTACAAACAAAAGACAACATAGATCGATAGAATGATCAAATGAGCATAAATTGAGGACATCAACATAGCTTGAATGATCTTATTCAAAGAAGTAACAATATCAGACTGATCACCAATGATATAACCTCATACAACATTAGACACAGAATTATCTCATCTCATATGTCAACATTCATCTCATCATAATTTAGTGAGCATTAAGCTCACATCCCTACTCTTTTTTAAGCGCTCTTAAATTCTCTTCCCAACTTTAATTACTTTTCTAAGGTAATTGGCTCTACTTAATAGTCGTTCACAAAGGCCCCTAAGTCTACATAATTCAAATGAAAGGATCAAAGAACTCAATAAAAGCCCCAAACACAACAAGTTGAGGGAGAGGGTGTCCAACAAAGGACAACCTCAAACCTCACAACCTTCAAAATGTGCACAAAACAATACTAAACAAAAAGACAACATGCATCAACAAAATGATTAAATGAGCATAAATTGAGGACAACACAATTTGAATGATCTTATTCAAAGAAATAACAACATTAGATCCATCGCCAATGATACAATCTCATACAACATTAATCATATAATTATTTCCTCTCATGTGATAACTTTCACATCGTCATTATTTAGTGATCTTTAACTTGTATCGATACTCTACTCTTAAGAACTATGAGTTCTCTTCCCAACGTTAACTACTTTTCTAAGGCAAGTGGCTCTACTTGTATAATCGTTTAAGCCACCCCTTAAGGCCCCTAATTATGTGGAATTCAAATAAAAAGATCAAATGACCCAACAATAGTCCCAATCACAACAAGTGAGCCTTCTCCACAACTTGAGTATTTTAACATTCAATTATTCCAAGTTCGCGGCTCAAACATGATTGTACAAACAAATGTTGTGCACCAAATGATTGCACAAAAAACTAGACATTGCGCAGAGGAACTACACACTCTACAAACATTTCACAAATGAGTTGCACACTCCACAAAAGACTCAATGACTATTCATAAATGTATTTCTTCATTGCGCAATTGTTTTGGTTGACATATAATTGGTTGTAAACCTAGATACTCTTGCATCAATAAATGCCTAAACAATGTGGCCCATTCAAGGGAAAACAACAAATAGAGGAAAGGGGCATTAGAGGAGGGTGACAGGTCAACGACCATTAGAAATTGATAAAACACTATAATAACATGAATTTGGACCAATAATTAAGTTCAAAAGCATGCTTAAATTAAATGTAATTTAACAATTAACTAGGGGCCATTTGCAAGTTTACAATTATTGCGATGTTTTTTAATTGGCCGATAGGGTTTAACTTAACCTTGCCCCCAGCTTAAAGCCCAACATTGGATTTATAGGCACCCTTGAGCCATTGGACACAAATGTCCGCTAACATCTACTTGCAGTAATTAGTACATTGCATTGCCAATATTTACTATTTTTGACATGCATATGTTCACATGTAAGTTTGCCAACAAGTATTTCATTTGCATGTGGTTAATGGATCTATAAATTGTCATACATTCTCTCGCCCACAGTTAGTATAGTTCGTATGTGTTTGTTATTCTAACAAGTGCAACCACCTGAATTCAAGCACTAGATCCACACGAATCATGTTCATCCACATTTCTTTCTTTAACATCCATTTAGACTTGAGTGTTATCCATCTCCACGTGTGTGGCTTCTATCAATTAATACATTGTACATTCTAACAATATCGTACCATTGTTCATTATCCTTTGACATGTGCACCGTGGTGCTTTCCTTGATGGTCTAAATTTAGTTTGATTACATTTTTATTATTATTGGTAAATAGTTTTTTAAAAGAGACTATACCCTTGAACAAAAAGGCTTAGTAGCCGGATTCTACAATTGTACTAGATCAAAAAGTGATCAAAATCAGGATTTTACAAAAAAACCCAATAGCAAATAAACATCCTGCCAAAAAAAGTACCACGGTCTACAACCAACAGTGTAAAAACAACCAAAAAACAATGACAATACAACAACTTAGCAGCAAGATTAGATGCCAAAATTTGAGACAGTGGGATCCTCTTCACTTGAATGCCTTTTCAATTGTCTGCTTCATCTCCTGAAGGGCAATGAATAACATCGATGATGTAATCTGTGAAGGATCAGTCTTGTCCACTTGGCTAAAGACTTGGTCTCGAACTGGCCCATCCCTCCAAATATTCTCAGAAATGTTGCTTAACAAACATTCTTGACTTGGGTTTCCAAAAATTTTATAACTGCTTTAAAAGTTGAGAGAGTATCATCTTGATTACATTTCAGATGATACTTAATTAAAGTATTTTATTTTGTTATAAAGAATCTTTGGGGGTCAACTATGATAGTGTCATAGTAACATGAGTATGTGAGAGGGGGCGTGGGGGGGAATCATTGAGGTATTCCCGAAATACCAAACATTCATTAATCATAAAGGGAAGAACCAAGTTACTCAACTACCCAGTAAGACATAATATCAAAGAGCTTGAAAGGGAAAAAGAAGAATATAAGCACCTAAACACTAAACTTCATATTCTAGTAACTAAACATTTGTAGGTATTGATAGACATCTAATATAAGTTTCTCAGTCTCAACATGAAATTGCATCATGACTAAAGAAAAATCTTGAGAGGTGGACTAAAGGAAAATTCAGTATCTTCAAAATTCTTGTAAAGGGCATCCAAACGAAACTTTCATATTTCAAAAAGACATTGCACCTGTAAGCTCTGCCAAACAATATTGATCCTAAAGGGTTGAATAGCTTCTCCAAAGATAATAGTGACATGAGTATATGTAATTTGTGTCTTTCTTAAAAGTTTGTATTTGAGTCCTTAGGGTGTCTTGTTATTATTGCTAGTAAATTGTATATGATTTGCAAACTATGCTAGAGAGGATAACAATGTTAAGTTTGTTGAAGTTGTATTTTAAGGTGAAAAGTATGTTATTTCAAATTGTTTTAAGTTTTTGTGAATCGGAGGAGCAAGCAACAAAGTGTTGTTGATAAGTCTATAGTGAACAATAGTTTACATGGAAAAGTTTGTTTATGAATTAATATAGACTTTGTAAATAATAAGGAAGATCTTTACAAATTAGTCTACATAAGACAAATCATAAAACCCAAGTATAACTACTTTTTCATGAAGTTACATCTCTTCAAACTCATTGACATCTTCATTTGCAATCGTTGCAACACTTTTCTTAGCTGCATCAAGTGTTATGTCACGACATATCATGATGACTATTGATTTGATATCTATATTATTATAAAAGGACATGTTTTGCTCAAAGAAGGAAATTAATGACACACTATCTTACTTTGAGGAGAATGTATTTGAGTGATTTATCAATGGGAAACACTTCAACAAATGAAATGATATGAATAATCCAAGATAAATATCCTGAGATTGATGCACCTTAGCATTTTTCATATATAAAAGCTTTTGGGTCTATTCTATTGATATTATACTCTTATAGATATAATACAAAAGGCGAAGGGCATCCATGTATTTGCAATAATTATGACATTAGTTCAACAAGGGATTGAGATGTTCTAATTTTTGGGGGTATGTAATGCTTAGTCATTAAGAAAAAAGCATGCCCTTTAGTTAACATAAATTATTAACGATCATACACTCGTAAAAAACAAACCTATGCACTTAGTCTATGTTCCAAAGTTTTCATTATCAATCAATAATTTATTGGTCTTCAAGTGACCACCATTGTCTATTGTATTTCATCTAAAACAATATAGTCAAAGTGTCTATCAGCCTTTCACAAGCGCATGTGGATGTTGTTGCTAGTTTATTTCAGCATTTGATATTGTTGTGGGATTGTTGTTGTCATTGTTGGCAATATAAACCTCAAGAAGGCACCCAACACCTAAAGTTGGAGAGCATTTTTCCTCTAAAATTGGCGGGTCATTAAAGCCATCAACAAGGCATACTCATGTTTACATGAGATATAAAAATTAGTGATAATAGTGGCTCTAGTTGGGAAGCACACGCCTTCCAAGATGTAGGAGAACCCCCATGATCTTGACTTCGCTTGTATATTGATGTCCTATAACCTCTTTCATTATTAACACATTGCAAACATCAATAGAGCTTGTTTGAATTTACTAGTTGACCTTTGACGGAAACTCATTTTAAACCCCTCTACTATGGTTAATTATGTTAACTCTTTGAAGAAACTTTCATACAATACCCCAAAAAAATATTACCTCCTGATAAGGGTTCTTTGATCACCCAATGATATGGAAGTATATGATGAGTTGATTTTTTTTTTTTAGTTCTTAAACGCTTTTGACCGGAGCCATGAACCGAAGGGTTGATGGAGCCCCACCCTACAATGCATGAACCATAGACCAGATAATACAAATTTATGTCACAACATATCATGATGACTATTGATTTGATATCTATATTATTATAAAAGGACATGTTTTGCTTGAAGAAAGAAATTAACGACACACTATCTTACTCTGAGGAGAATGTATTGGAGTGATTAATCAATGGGAAACCCTTCAACAAACGAAACGATATGAATAAACCAAGATAAACATCCTGAGAATTATGCACCTTAGCATTTTTCATATATAAAAGCTTTTGGGTCTAATCTATTGATATTATACTCTTATAGATATAGTACAAAAGGTGAAGGGAATCCATGCATTTGCAATACTTATGTCATTAGTTCAACAAGGAATTGAGATGTTTGAATTTTTTGGGGTATGTAATGCTTAGTCATTAATAAAAAAGCATAGTCGCTGAGCCACCATCCTAGCCACCAGTCGCTGCCAAGCCAAGTCCGCCACCGCTAGAAGAGGAACCAATCGCAACCACCGGTGATGCGACAACTGCCACCCCGAAGGAGATCACGCCCAATAGGGTTTAAACCTGGGTCGATCCGGACACAACCGTCCATCTTAACTGATCCACCCAAACCCCATTGGCATGATGAGTTGGAAGTTGCTCACTTGTTATCATCCTCATTAAATCCTATGCCAGAGGGTGTTCACGGTATGAGACACTTAACCAACAAGACATGCCAAACAACACACATGGGACATACAAACACTTGAGATAAAATGATATTTCATTTCAACTCACCCTCAAACTCATGAAATTACTCATTTTTGGGACTAACTCGGACTTCGGACTTTTGTTGGATATTAAGTTCCTCTCAATTCCTTCCAATTTCCGATTCCTCCTGAAATTCCATTTATGCTTCACGTATTTAAACATCCCTTACACACTTGACCAAGGATAAATGACTTACATTATCTTAACTGGAATTGAGCAAGTGGGACATGGGAACTTTCAAACTTTGTAATTTGAAGCAGCTCTCAAGACTTGGGAACTTTGAGGCTTTGCAATTTGAAGTTGTTCTCCAACCGGAATTAGGCAAGTGGGACTTGAGAACTTTCAGTCATTGTAATTTGAAGCAGCTCTCAAGACTTGGGAACTTTGAGGCTTTACAATTTGGAAGAGTTCTCCAACCGGAATTAGGCAAGTGGGACTTGAGAACTTTCAGTCTTTGTAATTTGAAGCAGCTCTCAAGACTTGGGAACTTTGAGGCTTTGCAATTTGGAGTTCTCCAACCGGAATTAGGCAAGTGAGACTTGGGAACTTTCAGACTTTGTAATTTGAAGCAGCTCTGGGGACTTGAGAACTTTCAGACTTTGCAGCTCTCCAAATTTTATGAGTTGCTGTAAGCTGAGACATTTTTGGATCTGTCCAAAATAGTATGTTTTAAAATAGACTAGACTCACATCAAAAGTTTGAGCTAATAAGTGGTGTGCCATTGAAGTTAAAAACACAATACTTTAGTAGGATTGAAGCTTTTGGATAAAATTGTGTTACAATTTTTTCTATTGAAATTTTATATCATTTCCCATAATCTATCATCAAGATGAAAAAACGTTTTGCCCCAATTAGCTAGACGCCTTGAAACTTCTTTGATAGGACAAGACCAACCACAATACCTCTTCTCTGTATTTTTTGGAACCATCTGATTTTTAATTAGCTCTAATGACTTGGAGGACATATCCAAGTCCTTGAATTAAAAATAGGCAAACCTCTTCACGCATCCACTAAAGTTTACAACATAGATTGTCAATGAAATCGTCCAATCAATGACAAATTGAAATATTTTACTACATTGTTTAAAATGTCTTCACAGAGAATCATTTTTCCATCCATGATTTGCAAAACTCCAACTGGAGCCTCAATATTGAGTGCAATCAATATGAACATGTACAACCATGCATTCCATTAAACACTCTTCCGGTGCAATTAAACATCCTTAGCAGAATTCCCCATCAGCATTTTCATGAAACGAGGCTCCATGACTTGTGTTTCTACTGAATAAATAAATATTTTGTATACAAATGGGCTTTTGGCATACGCCCTATCTCCTATTGCTGTCCAACAAATTAAAAATGAAATTTTAATTCAATCCACACTTGTGAGTTACAAATATCATGCATTATCTAAATGACTCCATTGACGACTCGCAGAGATGCCACTTCCAAAGCACGGCTTTGATCCCAACAAAACACCTCAAAATGCTACATTAAATTAGGATATAATCTCTTCCTAATTTATATTTTTTGACAGCCTTCAAGATTTCAAGATTTTGGAGGGTTCAAAGCCTTGCGCACATCCCAATTCCATAAAACACAGATTCTCTGCAATTTCAACTTGACCAAGTATCAGGCACTTTTTGGGCTTTCGGAACTTTGGTGGGGTTGGTAAATAGTCTTCCGTCCACAAATTCACCAAAACCCCTCAGTCAATTTGATGATGCAATTCAGTGCTTGCAGAATGTTGAAGAATTCTGTTCTAATAAAAGTCCTGTCAGTGCTTGCAGAAGGTTAAATTTTGGCCCCTTTCCACTTCAAAGCTCATCTTGCAAAATGTTAATACTAGGACTAAATTCCAACCAAGTGGAAGAACGAGATATTGGAAATAAATTAGGGAAACGAATGTCTCTCTTCTTTCTCACTTTACCGTGTAAATTCTGATTTCACTAAAGCTGCTACTACTCTGGCCATTCTTTTTCAATTTTTTCATATTTTGACATTGAAGATTGATGTGGACAACATTGTAAACAAAAAGAGGGGGTTTTCATGGGTTATTCAGAAACCACAAATAAACACACACCCACAATTTTGGCAAAATTTACGCAGAACTGTTTTTTGGTAAGAAGAAATATGAACCTCCCCCAGGCAATGTTAAGAAAGTGAGAGGTTCTTACAGACTCATGGAGAGTGGTATTAGTAATATAGATTTTACTGGATTTGCAGGACTACAAACAGAGGGTTTGACTTGAAAAGGAAAAATACCAAAGTTCCTGTATTTGCTTTGAGATATACAGAAAAGTAACCAGCTGGAAGTGGGCTGACAATATATTTCGAGTTGGTGATAGCTCACATTATCCAGAGTTTTGAGCCTGTGTCCTCCCATGTGTAAGTGCTTTACTTATTCCCAGACCGTTTCTCAGTAGATTTGAAAGATTTTCTTATTGGTCCTTCCACCAATAATGCAAATTTATTTCACATTATCATCCACGGTAGTATTTGACTATAATAACACCATTTTGACTGTACGGTTAAATCTGCCACTAAAGCTGGGATTAAAAACCTAGAATTATAAAAAGTATCTAATATGATAAAAGAATATTTTGGATTTCCCTTTTTTGAATACTAGAAAGCCAAAAATGAGCAATTTGAACTTGACCAAGTATCAGACACTTTTCAGGTTTCGTAACTTTGTTGGACTTCGTGAATGTGTTTTTCACTCCATGAATTCACCTAAACTCTTTCGTCAATTTGCTAATGAAATCCGGTGCTTGCAAAAACTTGAAGAAATTTGTTCCATAAAATGTTCCATCTTTCCCCAACTTCCCCCAAAAATCAGGAAATGAGCTTAGACATGGTCAAATTTTGGCCTCTTTGCACTTCAAAGCACATCTTCTTGCAAAATGGTATCACTCAACTAAAGCTCATCATCCACGATAATCTTTGAGGATATAATCGCCATTAATGCTAGTATCTTCCTTTGATACAAAAAAAATAGCTCTCTAATGTCACCATTTTGTTTCTACACTGAAATCTGCTAGTATGGCTGGGATTAGAAAAACTAGAACTAGAAACAGTATCTACTATTTGAAAAGGACAAAAAATGATTTTCCCTTTTCAATGACTAGAAAAATGAAAAATTATGGGATCTTAGACCGACTGAAAATCAAACAACACAAACAACAAAAAAAACATCCAAACCAAACCTGTATTAAAAATATTATAATGCCTATGGGAAAAGCAATATAAACCGTGTAAAACAAGATGAACAAATGTTGCACTTAAAAAAGGACTTTAGTCTTGCAAAAACTGCTTTAAAACTAACTTCTCAAACAGGTGTCAGTATAATAATTCAACACTGTACATTACTTTTTAAGTCGTTTATAATTACTTTTCCCCTCCGCTCCCCTTTGCATTTTGATTGTGGGATAGAAACTTTACATTGTGAACTGTATTCTATTAATGTTTTAGTGAGTATACTAATTTTCTTTCTCTAATATGTAATATAATGCTTCATAACTTACATGCTAACCATTCTAATACAACAATCAATCAAGATTTTTATCACTTTTTCATTCTTGCAGTTCTTTAAATGCAAAGAGTCGTAGCCTTTAGATGCTTAAACAACCTTACATTATTTGAAGCAATAGCAACAAGCCTGCTAAACAATAGTACCACATTAGAATCTTAGATACAAAGCTTTGCAGATATGTCAGGTGTATAAATTATCGTGCATCATACATAGTGTTAGTAGGCACTAGGCAGAGGAAGGAGCACCAGTTGGTCTAACACATGATCAGCTAATTTTCAAGCTGATGCTGTTCAAGAACCAAATTTTAGTAACTGTAGTACAAAGCCGAATAATTATTCATATCTAATATTCCTCCATAAAAAGAGGAAAACCATGCACAAATGAGTAGTAAAAAGGTTCTTCTCTTAACATTTGCGCATATTACCACACACAATTGAGTAATTTCACAAACTGAAGTAACAGATCTATTAAGGATCCATTCTATGTTTCCAACTTGGTCAGCCTTCAATTAGCCCAGTCAATTACTTATGGAACAATGATAAATTATAATACATAATCGGTTAACTCAATGCTGTCCTTTCTATATGCACATATGAACATTGTTCTTGGGAAAAGGATTTATGTACAAGTACATCGGGTAAATGTCAACTCAAAAGCATGGTTACCTTGTCTCTGAGACTGCTTTTCTTTTTAAAGATGGGAGCTTCTTCAGCTCTATTATCAGGTTCAGCCAAATGAGGAGTAGATTTCAACTCCTCTAATAAAAGATGGGGACTTTTAGAATCATTTTGAGAGAATTCTAGTGATGGGCCCAGTAGAAGATCAAGCATGTTTTGAGCAATATCATCTGGTGTTCCTACAGGATCAGAAACAGTATTGCTCTGACTTTGAGTCACTAATGTGAAACTTTCTTTCTCACCTATATTACTCTTAGAAAAATCTCTAGTAGTATTTTCAGTAACTGAAGATGCTACTTCTGAACATCTGGTGCTATAAGAAAGATCTTTCCACTCATCATTACAGAACACAGAAGTGGCCTTTCTGGGTAGCTTCTCTGGCTGTTGCAGCTCAGCCTTCAAGTCTGTTCTTGTACAGTGAATTTCAACATCTGCCTTCTCTTCTGCTTCAACATGCTTCACAAAGCAAAGATCAAACTAGATCAACAGCCAAATAAAGTATTACATTCTCTCATTTTTCTGCTTTCAAAGTCTTCTATGAACCCTCAACTTAGCTAACAGAGCCTTGTAAATCAGGCTTTTGAGCTTTTAAACATGAAGCAGTATCAGATTTTCAAGCACTAATTCTAGAATATTCTTTCATACAAAGACCCAATAAACTACATGTGTATCAGGTGTCTGAACATTCTACAAGCAGAGAGACAAGAATATTTGACAGAAGATAGTTTTCACAGAAAGGTTCTTAAAAGAAACTTGTAAATGATCATGAGACAACGTCCTTTCTACTATTTTTATGAATGTCAATCAACTAAATCATTTATGTATTTAAGCATGGCATAAAGGGTGGTAACCAGTCTGCTTTGATAATTACAATCTACCAGGTTTCTTCTTGTATCTCTAAGGAAGGGGAGGATAACTCAGTATCCAGAAAGTGAGAAGGTGACTCTGCAAAAGTTCCTTGTAGATCTACAGGTAGTGTGTGAATCATTAAAGGCAGGATATTGGTATCTATACGCATGAATAGAGAGTTAAGTTCTTTTGTCAGTATCGCATGTCAAATTCCCTTCAAAAATCATTATCAATTGTAATATATCCAGGTTTCTTATATTGGTATTTCTCTACAGAGAAGATTCAGTGTTCTGAAAAACAATACGTGCTCCGAAAAACTTTTTTGTGTACTTGTGATTGTTTATGAAACTCCAACCCAAGTTTCTCTTCCTATTGGGTGACATCACTTTATGAAGTGCAAATCCATCATCAACGTAGTTCGTAAATACTATATGCTGTTTTAAACAGAAATTCAGCCTCTTTGTTGGGCACAACATTCTGCTACAATTCAGGCCTTGTCATTGCTTACATACCTTGGATCTCAATCAAGGTTGCTGGAATCAGTGGAATGTAATCAATATTGCTAGACTGCCATTGAAGGTTTCAGATGCTTGAGTAGGGGCTTTTCTGGTAAGTTTAGTTCACTGAAATGATGAAACATTGTAGTTTATGGTGGTGTTCAGTGTCATCCATTCATATAAAGCTAAACCTACAATTTGTATCACATGTCTTTATTTGGTACCAAAGACATGAAACAAACATTCGTTGTCAAAAAATTTCTTATGGCTATACTTTGGCTGAATAAAATAGAAAAAGATGGCATCAATATATAATGTGCTTGTGTATGATGTTCTTGGACCCAATGTAATTGAAGTGTCAAAATTGAGAAATGAAAATTTGATCATTAGCATGGATGTCAACGCAAACAAAATGAAGCATGTAATACAGATAATGGAAATCATGACACATACTAATATTTTAGTACCGATGCAATTGAAGCATCAGATGTAGATGCTTCTAAATTAACTGATTGGTAAGACATTCTTTTAGGTGCAAATGAAACATTCATGAAAGCGTCAAAATATTGGCCTCAGTATGACATTTGGCCCAGATGCAATTGATAAATTTATGTCAAAGATAGAAAACGGTATTCTGACCATGAAACAATGATGCATTTCATGTGGAAAACAAAATGTTCACTCTTACAAGTCATTTTCTGAACCTGATGCATGGAATGGAATTTTGAATATGGTTTTCTAATTTGACCCTGAAGCCTTGATGTGCCGGCTAAAGGAAAGAAATTTTTTCTAACGGTGTGTTACTTCAGAAACGCAATAGATGCAGTCTATGGACAAGATATTCTGGCTCTAATATTATTAACCTCAGAAGCCGGGAATGGATACTTCACTTATGAACATAATAATTTTGTCACCTACTCAAGCATTAGAAAACTTCTTTGTGAAAGAAAAGAAGTACACAGAAAAATTGCTGATGATTGTTTTGACCCTAAAGCATTAAAGTTTGAACTGAAGTACAAGGAAGAAACAATTCAATAGGCAAGTACTTCACCCTGGACACAATTGATCACCAGATGCAGGTTATTTGGGTGACATATTATGGCTCTAACAGTATCCAATATTATCCACAGTGAAGCATTAGAGAAACTTCCTGTGAATAATAATTTTGAATCCAATGCAAGGAATAACCATATGAAGGTAACAGAAGATTTGTTAATAAGTATTTCAACTCTGAATCTTAATGTACCAGCTGGAGGAAAAAGATAAAATACCTCAAGGGATGTGACTTCAGTCTGAACAGAATACATCACCAGATGTTGGGTATGGGCAAGGTATTTTGGCTCTTACACAATGAAGCATCAGAGAAAAATAAGGCAATTTTGCATATGTCGTACAACAATATGTCCACAATTGAAGCACAAGAAAACTTTCTTGACTAGTATAAAAAACTAAGACCCCTAAGAAATTATGCAGATTTGATAATGAGTATGATAGTTTGGTCCACATATCTAATCACCAGATGAGCATAATCACAATTTTCTGTTAGGCAATGTTAGATTGTCCTGAGTGTTCAAATTTTTCATATGGGAATGTTAACTTGCTCTTAATGAAGTTCATCTGACTATAACATAGTGACCAGGCAGGATCCATTGTGATGATGATAACCAGGGTTTAGTTCCACATTGATTAGATTTCCTAGCGAAAAGGTGTTCCCTGTTTGCCTACATAATTTTCAAACATTAGATCCAATTCAACATAAAATTAGCTTGCATGTATAATTTTTAATATTAATCTAATATTCGAAAGAGCATGACTCAGTTTCAAATCCCTTCCCTAATTGGGGCAGACATGGGGCAAGTTTGTAGCTTAAAATTTTAAGTTTCCATGTAACCATTACAAGGCATATTTTTGCCTTATAATGGCCCACTACCACAGCCAAGATTTCCCAAAGAATTTAACAAAGAAAGGGTATTTATTCAACATGAGGCTAAAATCCATAGTCGAGAAAAATTACACACCTGCTTGGCCATGCTGAGAAGATCTTCCACATTCAAATCCAGCCCATTCTCAACAGCAATATCCTCAGATTGGCCCTCAAAATCGCACTCAACGTCAGATATGGAATCTTCCTCAAACTGAGGATTTTTCTTCTTACTCCTGCCTCTAGGTGCTCTGGACCTAATTTTTTTTCTTGGCTTCGGCACTCTCTTTCCATTATCTTGGTCACCTGAATTATCCACACTACCGATTTCTACCCCTGTTTCGGGGAATCTCCTTGTGCTGGAAGACCCTGCATGTTTTGTGGGTTTGGCTGTGGCTCTTTTGGGTCTTCTTTTTTCTGGACGGATTCCTTCATACGAAATATCATTTTCCTCCAAAAGATTTTCAACAGAACCTTGGGATTTTCTAGAGCGGTTTGTTTCGACTGTGCCGTTTTTGCCAGCAGTCTCCGCGCCTGTGACTCCCAGCATCCACGGTGGCAATTGTCTCTTTTTATTATTATTGTGGTTATCCTGTGTAGATGATTGAAATGGATCTTCTACAGTCTGGGTAAGGCATGACTCTGCCAATCCATGATCCATAGCTCCGAAAAATGGTGGGCTTCACCAGTTAAACTTAATTTCTTCACAGCGGAGGAAATGCTAGGAATTAGGAAATAATTATAGAAGAAAAATAGGACTGTTATTATGATCAGATTTATATATATTCACCGCTTATATCTCGATCTCCAACCTTCTAAAGCAAGCTAAGTATTTAAGGATGAAAACCAACACGGTAAGATATTAGTTTGCAGGTTTTAGTTTAAAGGTTGAACTATCTCTTTAATTGACTTCCGACAAAAATAATATAAAAATAGATGATGTTGGGGTGTGATTGATTTTGTAAGTGTCGAAATATAGATAAACCACTTCATTTAAAGGTTTTATCTCTACATTTCAAACTTGCTACAAATTCTTACATATACATTTGTCAAATCTTATGTCAGGAGTGGTAGCTGTTTTGCGTAGTATGTTTATTTTAACTAAACAAGAATACGTGAATGACTTCTATACATGTGTATATATTAATACCATGTGTGGTAGCGTTTTGTAGCCCATTTTATTTTGCACTAAACATGAATTCATTTGATACCATTTTGGATAGTTAATTAATTTTTTAGTTGATGTGGTTTATAATTATTTTGGGGAACTTGTGTTAGTGTTACATCGATTGTGTGGTTGGTTTTTTGTTGAAAATTATATTTTTGTATAGTCGTTAACATGTTGCTAATGAGTGTGATTGATAGTGGTAGTGTAGGAATATAGATGTAACATTACATTGAAATGTTCTATGTGTACATTTAAAATTTGTTACAAATTCATACAATATACAGTTAGTAAATCTTATATTATGACATTTGAACTAAACATGTATACATGAAGACCTTCGTACATTTGTATATTTTATATCATGAATGGTAGTAATTTTGTGGGAAATTTTATTTTCACTAAACATGAATACATTTGATACCCCTTGAATGGCACATGTTGCTTTGGATACAAGAAGTGTTGATTAAAGTAGTAGTGGAGGTGCTATCAAAGTAAAGGGTAGTATTTACAACGGGTTGAGTGATAGTAGTCTTTAATCCTCCTTTCTTCTTGCTCCAAGTGTTGTTACGTGTGCCATTTTTGAATACCTTTCAAATGAAAAAGGATGTGAAATGAGAATATTTTCAAGCAAGGGAACTCTGGAGAAAGATGTGAATGTCAGACCTTTCCTTTCAGTGGTTCCAATATTGATAGTTGCTCTATGTAAAGTAAGTCCCTGGGACTTGTGGATAGTTAATCCCTAGGACATTTTAATTAGCAATTGTTATTTAATTCCCTCTCGAAATAAGGGGGTGTCGGAATATTTAACGGGTTGGAGGGATCCCAACATGGACCACTGTATCTGTAAAATTTGACAACAACAAATAAAAGTAATGTTGGTGGTGGCATTGATGCGTCATAAACAATGTCAGTGATTGTTCCTATAGCACCATTCACGAGGCATGTCGTCAACCCATAAATTGGTAATAAGCATGGATTTTTTGTTGTTTTCATAGTATAACTTAGTGTTCTAATTGATCATCATCAAGATCTCCTATTGCAGCACACTTGTTATTATCAACAATGGATTGGGGCGATCAGAATGTTCAATGCTTTCAACATTTGAAGGTTTTGGGAGTTCACGAGATCATTTTTTGAAAATAAATGTGGGGTGCATATTTAAAAATATTGAGCTCCTGCTGAGTTAGGTGTGAGTCAATGCGAGACATTAAGAGCTCCCAGTATTTAATAAGAGGAGTTGAATCTCGCATGTGGAGGAGTAAATTCTGGAATGAAACTTGTGCACTAGTTGTTCCTTGTTGCCGAAATATTGTTTATAATGTAATGATTCATCCTATAAATATGTAACGTATCTTAATCTTTAGAATTGTGAAGTTTAATTTTAGCATTGCAAAGTGCAATCTAAAGCACTTGTGAAGTTCAAAGGAGAAAGAGATTGTTAAGAATCATCTTTTTAATTTTCATGAGAATGTATCATCCTTATATGTAAAAAATGTATTGTACATGCTTATATGTTCTAAATTTCATACCAGTCAACCATGGTAAATTTATAATTTGTCTCATGGATCTTGTCAGTTAAGGTTTTTACCATCATTGTTACATGTCCACTTAAGATCACAAAAGCCTTGATATTAAAAGTCTGTGTCTGGTCATTCAAAATCAGAGAGGCACATGCAGTTTAGACCAACATCTAAAGTAATCTCAGGGACAAACCCTTCAATTCTCATTCATTTGTACACAGTTAGCTATAGATGTTAGGTTTGGTATATATGCTATAATTCACACAATTTTAAAATTTATGGAAAAGAGAAAAAAAAGAGAAGAATAGTCTCTTCCAAAGAGAAACAAAGAGAAGAATGGTCTCTTCCAAAGAGAAAATGATCTCTAAAAATATATTTGAACGATAAATTTCAAATATTAAAAGCTATTCATTTAAAATTTATGGAGAATTAAATCTCATCATTCCTAAGTTGAAAAATATACAACTAATGTTTCCTCCTATAATTATTAACTATCTTAATATTTAGAATTGTGAAGTTCAAATTTAGCATTGTAAAGTTCAATTAAAGCATTACGAAGCTCAAAGGTGAAACAAATTGTTCAACATATATTTTTCATTTTCATAAGGATGTATCTCCTAATATGTGATGTATTGTACGTCAATTTTTCTAAACTTCATACCATCAACATGGTAAATTTCTAATTTGTTATGGATCTTGCATTTAAATTTCTACTATCATTTCTACATGTCCACTTAAGATCACAAAAGCTAGTAGAAAGTAAGATGTTTCACTAAATCTAATAACATAACTTACACTGAAAAAATCCCTTTGATTGCTTGCCACTATTAGAAGCTTGTTTCATTCAAAATAACTCAAATTTCCACACAAGATATCAATACTAACAAACTTTTGAGAAATCCCTTTGGTGATATTTACAAGTCTTCTTGCAATCAGGTACCAAACTTTGGGCTTTGTTGTTTCCCTGCTTTGATCCACACAAGATATCAATACCAACACACTTGTTAGAAATCCCTTTGGTGATATTTGTAAGTCCTTAACATCCACTAAAGTGTAGACTTGTACATAGTTTTGTTACTGCATTATTATACTTAGTTTATAGGTCATATTAAGCATCATATCTGACTCCCAGTGACATAATTAATTTATGGGTAGTATTAAGCATTATACATGAGTTCCAATGACATGATCCATGAGAGCTATAACATCAAGGGTGTTGTATTGTCTATATATCTACCCACTAGGTATTGGGTACAAAATACGCAAGGTCATCAACTTATAATACAAGGAATGGTGTACTATGATTGTCATACTTATAGAAGTGTAGAAAGCACCCAACACCAATTATATGCTCATTGTCTACTATGTATAGTTATCACAACTTGTAGTCTATACTCCGAGGTTTTACATCTCATTTTGCACAAGAGAAAAGAAACACAATGAACAATCATGGTCTTAACCCTTGTATGATTGGCTAGAATGATTTATGGACATGACTCTTCACATGTATGATGACATAATGAGAATCAGAGAAAATATAAACGAGAAATATATAATTGGCTATGGTGTTACAAGGTTTTTTTATGAATGTGTTCTAAAGAATTGTAATCTAATTGCTATAAAGAGACTGCATAGTCATTACCCACAAATCTTGCGTGAATTTGAAACTGATTTGGAAACAGTTGGAAGCATCGAACATCTGAATTTTTTGATTCTGAATGGATATTCACTTTCTCCACATGGAAACTTGTTATTTTATTATTACATGGTAAACGGAAGTCTGTGGGACACCCTACACAGTGAGTAAAATGATTATGTTATGAAGAAAAATGGATATATGCATTGTAGATTCATATTTTGAAATATAAGAATCCAATCAATCTCTAACCTTCTGATTAAACTCATGATATAAGATTTGCATAGATGGATTTTGCAAGGCTGGAAAAATAGATGATGCTTACAATTTGTTTGTACAAATGGTGGAATTTGGTCCTTTTCTGAACGAAGTGTCATTTAATGCAATTATTGATGGACTGTGTAAAGATGACATGATGGACATGGCTTAGGACTATTTTCATATCATGTCTAGAAAGGGAGAAGAAAAAATCTTTGACAGTATCGTTGTAGGGGAAAACATAGACCTAATGAGGCCTAATTTCTTACAAGATTTACATTTTCATGGGTTTTCAAGAAGAGTGAAGGCCAAGGATGTCACTTTCTTTCTTTAAGATTGGGGTATGAATATCCTCTTAGTACAACCATAATAGATGTGTTGTCAGAAAAAATCCATGACATCCTAGCAGTCCAGGAATCATTCTTCCTTTGGTCTGATGACACCCCCAACAACAAGTGAGTATCTCATGGAGTAGGTGAAATCCTTTTTGATCTTGATTGAAAGGTGCTCTACCTTCATATATGTCTAAGTATTTTTAACAAATAATATTTGTGTGTTAGAATCAAACTCTAAAACACATGAAATTGCAATAAATTCAGAATACTATGCATTAAGAATAGGATGAAATTCCTTGTTTGTTATAGGGCTCATAAAAGGCCTTGTTATAACCAATAATTGTAAGAAAGGCAAGGTAGATGAAGCTTTGGTATTAATAGCTAAAAAATGATACATGGTAGTTTCTTTCCTGGTATTATTACATATAGTACATTGATCAATGGTGTTTGCAAAGTGGGTATGGAAGATAGAGCTCTCAGGTTAGTAGTTATAATGAAACATGTTGATTGTTCTCCAAATATTGTTACATATAACACCCTTTTGATGCACATAGACATGGCTCTTCACATGTATGATGACATAATGAGAATAAGAGAAAATATAAATGAGAAATATAAAATTGGCTATGGTTGTACAAAAACTGTTTATAAATGTGTTCTAAAGAATTGTAATCCAATTGCTATAAAGAGACTGTAAAATCACTACCCACAAAGCTTGCGTATGAAAACAAAATGGAAGAGCATTGGCATAACTAAAAACATTGTTGATTTTCTTTGATGCCATGAAACATAAACTAAAATCCATGGAGCTAATTTGAATTTGAAAGAGGGATATGCGAGAACTAATATAAAAAAAATGCACCATAATGAAGTTGCACTCTGATCGTAACGTCGTAGCTCTAACGCAATAAGTAAGATTCAAACAATGGAAAGAATATGCAAATAAGAAAATAGGTCTGCTCATGCTCATAGGTCAAAAAAAGGAAGTACAAATAGGGTTTTTGTGTAATCCCATTCCTAAACAAGGAAATAACCCCTATGAAGCCAATGACGCATATGACATGACTAACTCATATGACGCCACTAAAGGAGGAGTTACAATTCCAAATAAGGAATGTAACTCCTATGACGCACTAACGCAAATGATAATACTAATTCTATAACAGAATCTGACACTTGTGATTTAACTCCCTAAGACCTATGACTCTCGCAAGGTGAGATGAATCACCATGTGATGTGGAGAATGTTGCAAAACGACAAGGTAAGTCACACACACCCAACACTCCCCTTCATCATAACCTAGGATGAGGCAGTAAATAAAAAATGAGAAATGGCTCCCAAAAGCTATGCCTGATAAGGATCCCATGCATAACAAGGATCTTAAGTAGTGGAGGAAAAACTAGTGGGAAAAATCATATACTTACAAGAGATGGAAGACTCCCCTAGACAACATAAGAACGATGCATGCCAGTATGGGTCCCAGATAACTAAAGCCCTGATAAGGTACCCATGTACAAACATGTACATCTCTCTAGAAGAAGAAGAAGAGGAGGAGATGAAGAAGACGAGAGGGAAAGCATGAAGATGTGAAGCTGTAGCTGGATCTGAAATCTGCAAATCTATGAAGTCTTCCAAGAATAGTGTTAATGATGACGGTCCTCATGCCTATGGAATAAATAATATCCATCCACACTAAACAATGTTCCCCGCCCTTAGGAAGAACATAAACTGGATGTACTGGATGTATGTCCAACTCCGCGAAATAAACCGAAAGCAGCAGTATGAAGAAAATATGAATCTGGTCCAACATAAAGTGTGACATAGGTCTAGAAAATGATTGTAAAGGAATTGAAGGTAATGCCACGAACTGTAGAACTATTAGAGTATGAAGGGTGAACACCTGTAGAAAAGATGTCTAATTGAAGTGAAGGAAACAAAACATCCCCCACAACAGAAAATGGATCCACAAGCAAGGGTGGATCAATGAACGTCTTCAGAAAAGTGGAAGTAGTAAGAGTCCCAAAAGGGGCACTCCCAACAACGGAGATGATGAACTCCTCTAAAATACCTATAGATGGATGAGGAAACCTGTAGTACATTACAAGTGCTCTATGAAAATATGACTAAGGTCAGGTAGATACTCGTCCCAATGAGGGGGCTCAATAAACATAAGAGCGATGTTAGATAGGTATGAGTCATCCAATGAAGGTGGAGGAGTGAAAGGGGCCTCAAACACTGAAGGTGGAAAAGAGGCAGGTGTGATGACTGTATGAGGTTGTATAGGAGACTGCTCAATATCTGATGAGATGTGGGATGTGTCAACACTCTCTGGAATAGTGAGAGAAGGAGGAGAAGATTCCTTTGTAGTACTCTTGACATCAAAATAGGGTGCACAGTCCTCATCATCAGAAGTAGAACCAAGCGATTTTTGTGGCAATGGAATTGTCATCACACGAAGAAATATGTGTGGGTGGCCCTTCATAAGGAAAAGTATCGGTGAACTCACTTTCCTCCATGGATGCAAGATCACCATAAGATCCATAACCAGATGAAGGATGATCAAGGTCTCCATGAAAATTTCAAATGAAAGTCTAAGATTTGTATGCAGACTCTGTGAACTCTACTTGACGTTGAAGGTCCTCTGATATAGTAAGAAAAAGAATCATGTATGCCATGTCATTCTCGTTCAACCAATTTTGGTGATGAATGTAGTCAATCGGTTCAGGTGCCATCCCAAGAACATGTGGTAACCATTTTTACATAATACAATGATCGAGTATTCCATTCTTCCATTGTAGGTAGTTTCTCGGTCCTAGTTGAACAACAAAGCGATGAAATTCAATGTCCATGATGAGAGGAGCCTCTAAAGAATACTAGTTGAACCCCCCCCTTTTGTGGCACTTTAGTTTAGTGCGTTGATTAAAATTAGATGCCGCTGTGTGTCGAGAACCAGTTAGTCACTCATCTTGTAATCAATGTAATAACGTGCAAGAGTGGAGACCACAATCAAGGTTTGTTGAGCGTAACAATTCGACACTGTAAGCAAGCACAAGAATGAGGGAAAACAAGAAGGGGACGAGAAGGCCTTGTGAGAAATGGCATCTTGCATCACACGAAAAAAATCCCTTTGATGTAAGACTGTGGCGGACACGTTCACAAGTCCACAAGCAATAAAGGGGATAGTACAATGCTCAAGATGATTTGAAATGAGCCTATACAAGCAATATAATGACACCCCCTAAAATCCGGAACTTTGTAAAATAGTGCATTTACAAAAGTGGTAATCCCATCATGTAGTGTGCGAAAAAACATGCAACTTTGACTAAAGAAGTGCTCAAAATTGGAGCAAACGAGTCAAAAGTTATAGCAAAAAAATGATTCCTGCAACTGATGGAAAACACCAATAAGTCTAGCAAACGGATTAAAAAGGTGCCCTAAATGCATGCAAATGGTTTCATATGTTTGCTCATTATAAATGGCATCAAGTTTTAGATAGGGTTTGGTTTTATTACAAGGGGGGATTAGCCTCCTGCCAACCCCGGACCTTACCCTCCATTTTCGACACACGAAGGAAGGACAATAAAACAAGCAAAAAATATATCCAAAAAATTATTACAATGCCATGAAATAAATGTTTGTAACCTTAAATCATTAAAGGGAGATTGATTTTTCCAATAATCAATGAACAAGCTAGGGTAGTGTTGACCGAGCTACTCGAGAGAATGGGAGCCCACGCTGTCAAGCCAGAGGTCGGTTTGTTGAGCCACCAAGTTGTGCTAAGGTGTTGCAGATGTAACCTCAGAGTGGAAAACATAATCCACGTGTCGACTGTAACCATGGTTTCAAGTTTGTAATGGTTGGAGTTACAGAATGAGCTAGCCGTTACCACATGCCAAGTGAACAGGCGGGTAGTGCTAGTCGTGTTGACCAGTCCACGGATGAAACAGTCACATCAACCAGAAACCAAGGACCAACGGGCAGTGGAAGCACAAATGAGACTCAACACAGGAAAAAAGAAGTCTCATGCCAAGATGAATGGAGAACAAGGAAAGGCCAAGTGTGAGCTCTAGGAAAATGCTCAGTGAGCCGGGAGCTTCCAACGGTGCACGAGTCGACCAAAAAACAAGCTGGCAAGGTGAGACTCGAGCTGTAGACCAATGCGTAATCTCAAAAAAAATTACAACTCCCGTGCAATTAAATGTCATAAAACAATTCAATTCTCTATGAAGCATAGCTGGTTATAAATCTATTGAAATTTAAAATGCAACGAAAGAGGGAAAATGTTCAAAAAATTACACAAATTCTAAATACAATTTAATATGCAAAAATATCAGAAAAAAAACAATAGCTCGTAGATATGTTATTTATAATGAAAAT
Source organism: Taxus chinensis (assembly GCA_019776745.2). Lineage (NCBI taxonomy): Eukaryota > Viridiplantae > Streptophyta > Pinopsida > Cupressales > Taxaceae > Taxus > Taxus chinensis. The sequence goes on from CM034155.1 coordinate 367,820,730, forward strand.
TTGAATACCATTCCCTACTTAGTGAGGCATGATGCGATATTTAGCTTTCAAGATTATCATTACACAACTTAACATGTCATTATGGCCAAACTCCAAAACATAAGAGGGAGAGAGTACAATAAACTCGAATTCTATATACTTCTTATGCTACGAAAGCCCTTAGAGCTCACTTGAAACTCAGTCCCGATATACATGAAGTCCTGACTGTAATTCAATCCATATTGAAGAATGACAGATGAATGCTTGGAGTCCTGAAGAATAATTGTTCCCAAATATTCACTTCTAGTTTCCCATTGTTTCTCAAAAAAATCAATAGACACAAATATCCAGATTTCTTACCATAGATCTTCATCCATGGATGAGATCCCTTCGTCATTACATGTAAATGTAGCAGGATCACTTGACACTTAATAAGAACTCATCAATTCATAAGTCACCCTCAACATTCTTTCAAGCTTTACAGAGAAGTACAAATCCACTGTGGTTTTGGAGCTAGTACTTGATTAAAATGTTCCCCAGATATCTCAAAATTGGTACGTTCTAATTCAAAATGGTTTTTGAATAAAATCAAGTGATTAAAGTGGAATTTATTCCTTCCTTTTGCCTTTAAAATTGGATTCGTAATGCTTCATAAACGTTTTTAATCAGCATGTTTATTCAGAGTATAACCTGTAATCATTGAGTTGAACAAGGCTTCGTCTTTGTCAAACAATTCATCAAATACCTCGTGAGTATAACCTACAATCCTTGAGTTGAACAAGGCTTCATATCTATTAAAAAATTCATCAAATATCTGGTGGGCATCTTCTAGACTCCCCATTTCAACATACATATCAACAAGTGCAATTCCTACAAAGGAATATGATGGAAACCCATTTCTGATTATGTACACATATATGTCCTTCCCATGTTGTGGATCTGTTATATATGGGTAGACTGAGAGTACAATTATAATTGTGTCTGGTCCTGCCTTCTATCCAACCATCAACATTTTCCAAAAGAGCCTTAAGGCCTTTCTTAATCACATTATATGATACCACATATTTTTGTGGCATTTTGTCAAATAATTGATGTGCATTCTCAATAAACCCACATTTGGAATACATATCTACAAGCGTATCTCCCAAAACAACATTTAGTTCCAGCCCAATTCGAATCACACAACAATGAATTCCACTGCCCTTCTACAAATCTCGTATTTGAACATGCCTTGAGAACATTAACTAAAACAAATACAAAGTGTACATGATTTCCACTATAGTGCCCGCAAAAAAGACATTCTAGGAACATGCTACAACCTAACACTTAACCTGAAAATTGTGACTATTTTTTTTGTTTAGGTTATAAGAAGGTTACAAGGATGTTTAACCCTTAGGATACATTAAATTGACTTACGCCACTAAACTCAACTTTAAGATTGATAGGCCAGGTCTAGTTAAAAGATTACATATTAAAATTGCTTTACCTCTAGGATCGATTCATTAAAAGTCAACTAGGAAGGTGCCAAAGTTTAATTTACTTGGTTAGTTGTTTTCTCTTCTTAGTTAATGTTCAAGCCAAATATGACTAACTTCATGCTTAATTAATTTAGTTTCATTATCCTAATAGCTTAAAGTCCTTTTTATTAATTTCCTAAAACATACTAAGGACTAATAAATACTCTACACCCCAAGGCAATTAAATGGCCCCATTCACCCATCTACACATACCCTTAAGGATTTAATCCAAACATTTGAAATACATTTCTACCAAAAAAAAGTAGGGTGAAACCTCCACCCTTAGATCAAATCAACCATGGCCACTAGATCCTAGGGTTCCAAACTAGCCCTAAATTTCCTTATGACTTTCTATTAAAACCTTTCCTTTATTCTATTCTCCTCATTTGGTCTATTTCTTTTGTAAAAAAATTGCAGGTTGTAGAGAAGGAAGCCATAGGAGCAAGAGAGGAAGAACTATGGAGGAGTCTACAAAGAGATCAAGCTTAGATTAGTTTAGATTAAGGTTTTATTGTTGTTATTACTTCCATTCAAGGATTGGGAGGGGTTTTCCTCTACCAATATGGTTTTGGTTCAAGCTATGTGTATTTGGGTTCTCTATTTGGGGCAAACCCTACCCCCATCAATATAAATGAGAAAGAGTAGTTTTAATTTGCTATTTGAAGATTTTATTGCTTAAAACCATAAGATTTTACCATTGTTTGATGGCTGGTAGTTTCTTAGATAATTTTATAAACTTAAAATTTAGTATAAACTAGTTAAAAACTTACACATACGCGGATCTGAGGAATTCTGCCATAAGTGACAAAACCGCCGCCCAGAGCAGGCCGACGGTCCTGGGATCATCGCCCTACCTGGGTGACAAACTGTGAACTGCTGCCCTGCGGAGCGGTGGTTCTGAGACCACCACTTTGCCTAAGCGGCGGTTACGCGACCGCCGCTTTGCACAAGGCGGTGGTCCTGTTTCTTAGAAACAAAACCTAAAATCTGAAATTTTTACAAAAAGTAAAAGTTACCAGAATGTTCCAAATTACATTTTGAACTTGATTTTATGCAACTAAAGTTTCTAGTTTTGATATTTCATTCCATTTGATCATTTCTTAGTTAAAACTACTCATTTTAAAGCATTATCAATTCCAATCAAAGCACAACTACTTACAAGATCATTTCCATCTTGTTCCATTGATTTCCTTTGAATTCCAAGAGTAAAATAAAAGATTTACATCTACTTCTACATGGTTATTTTTCTAATACAAAATGCAATATTTCCCTATCTCAAATTTGTTGTCTCTTTCATTTTCACTCAAACAAATATATTCAAAGTAACTATATTAACTTTGCTTTACATTCAAGTCTACTAAACATACAATTTCAACTTCTTACAATTTCTATATTTACTTCTTTCTCATATAAAACAACTTCATAATGAAAGTAATCTTTCTTTTTCCATTGAATATTTCCCATTTATTTTTAATGCAAGGAACTTGTTTTCTCACAACAAGCTAAAACTTCAAATAAAGACAATAGTTTTCTTTTCTATTTCACAAACTATCATTGCAACACAAATATTTCTTCTTTTGTTTCTTTCCACATACAATAAAACTTTAATAACAAATTTTTGAATACAAATTTCCTTCACAAGATCAATACAATGTCCTCCACTTGAAATGGGAAATCATACAATAATGCAAGCTAAAATGGAATATAATATTACAAGTCCCTCCACTCTAAGTGGGAATAATACTAAGGAAGTTTTATTGCAAGGAGGATATTCTTAGGGACTCCACAAAAATATCCAAGCTTCACAACACCAACAAGAGAGCTCCTTCATGATATGCTTGATTCACAACAAAATGGGGGAAGAGGCAACACTCTCCACCCAACCAAAATATCCAATGAGGAGGAGAAGCCATCCTCCCCATTGGCCCCCGAGCCCCAACCACATTGAAATGAAAAGTGGATCCAACCATGACAACAACAAGCTTTCAAAACACAAAACCAAATATTTCACAGCCATTCCAAACACAACCAAACTCAAACTACAAACACAAGAAGGAAAACAACAAAAATATACAAGGCTTCTAAATGGAAGCCAAAGGAGTAAGAATCTACGGGGAGGCCACTTATGCCTCCCAATGGGAAATGGGTGCCCACCTTAAAACATCCAATGCATATCACAAATCCCCTACATACTCTTATGCCTCCCACATACTCTTATGCCTCCCTCATACTCTTATGCCTCCCTCATACAAGAACAAGTAAGAAATGCAAGCATTCCTTGTCCAAGGTGGGGCACCCAACCCACACTCCCTCCAAAACATAAAATAACTCTTATGCCTCCCTACATGAATTCTCCCCATAGTCTCCTACTACACCACACTTAGGCAATCTACCCAAGAACCCCAAAAAGCATTCCAAAACACTCAAAATAACTAGCACATACACATAAATAAAGGAAAAACACGAGCAAGAGTGAAGCTCCTACCTTTCCATAGTAGTTTTTGTTCCAAGAGTCAATCTCCAAGATCCTTCTAACCCAAGAAAAAAACAACAAGCTCCAACCAAGAACACAAGCTTTTCAAAATCCAAGAGCACAAAATAATGAAATAACCCCCAAACAAGCAAAATAATGTCAATAAATAGAAAAGGGAGAGAGGAGGATGATGTGGATCCAAGTAGGATGCCACCTCATTTCCTCTCCACTCCACATCACCCTAGTAAAGCCCATACTCCAAAGCACAATTAATAATTGGTTGAAGGAATGACATTTTACTTACATACATAATCTAAGCCCACACCCCCTAAGGACAAAATTAATTCCAAGAAGGAAAGTGCAATAAACATTTTACCTTTTTATCTTCCCAAAACACCTAATGGGGTCTACTTTTGACCCCAAACCCATAGTTAGGGTTGACATAGCAATTTAAGAGGTTTGGGACAAGTTTGACTTGTCCCACAAGCTTCCAAAATTGGCCTCTAAAGCCAAATTCGAATTTCCATGAAGGGGTAGAGTGTACAACACTCAAGATCCCCAAGCACTCAATTTACAACACAAAATCCAAGATAAGTCTACTCTAATAAATGAATTCATTTGGTCACATATTTAATTAGTTTAGGACAAGATTAAATTAGTTTTAGTTAAGACACTACAACCCATTAATAATAAAGGGTAAAATACATACACCAAAATCCAAATAATTAATACAATGAATTAAATCAATAAAAATCACATACTATCATCAATTAAAGGAAAACTAAATAAAAGACAAAACATAACCCCTTGGTCACAATTTCCGCTAACCATAATTCAAACACACACACAAATACATGTTGCCATGGTGACCCTTGTTGAATTCACCTAGAATTCCAATGTGGTTGGTCTCCAACCCCCCTGATGTTTGTTGTGAATAAATTTACCTGTTGTTGTCCCCTCAAAATTCCCCTCTTTTGAAAGTTGAAAAATTTGAAAATTTTGAGTTGGAACCCTTTAGAAGTGTTTTAGTAAAGTTGGAGATTCGAAAAGATGGTGAAAATTTCATTTGTTTGGGGTCATTTTAGTAACTTGCAGGTCTGTCAGACATTTTTGTCCCTCATGTCCCAAGTACCGCCGGGCTTCCTGTTCACCGATTCCCCGCATCACCCACATTAGCCGAATCAGCTCTTCGCGTCCTTCATGTCCCAAGTACCAGCGGGCCTCCTATTCACCGATTCACCGATTTTCCCACAAGTCCTTGTCCTTCATCTTTTTTAGACTTTTTCAGCCCGTCTGTCCCAAGTACGCTCGGGCTTCCTGTTCACCGATTCCCTGCATCGACCGCATCAGACGAATTGGCTCTTCACGTCCTTCACATTTCTGTGTCCCTGGACCACCCATGCTCTTTTGGCCCGCATTGGCTGAATCGGCTCTTTGTTTCCCTCATGTCCCAATGTCTCATTGACTATCTGGGCCAGTTTTCCCGCTTTTCATGTATTTCTCCTTTTTGAGTCGGTGTAAGGTGTATTTAATGCACATTTATGATATTCTCTCTCTTGAATGACTATTTAAAAGGGAAACCATCTATGCACTTGTCACATTGCTTGCTCATTGTCTCTTGCCCTCATTCTTGCAAAAGTGAGTCATTTTTTTCCCTCATGTATCTCTTTGCAATTTTTATCGTGAATCTGTTCTTTGGAGCCTATTCCTCTGTTCATTGTCAAGATGAAGATCAAGTTTCAAGGACATGAGCATCTATCCCCTTTGGAGACCTCTGTACCCAATATTGGAGATAATGAAGTTTGACATTTGGACTTCGATGATTTCTAGGGTGAAAACCCTGCTCCCATGGCTTAAATGATAAATTATAGTGGAATCACATACGCCGCTGGTTTTCCTCTCTCTGTGCAATGTGCTGACACTGTGTTCGCCTGTGGGGCTAATTTCAATCTGGACACCAAGGAGGTTGTCAATGTGCATAGTGAATTGATTGCAAAGTTGGACGTTGCTGACATCGCTGCTACCCTACGAATCCCCAAAATAGAAGACTCTGTGGTTCTCACTCTCACTCAAGATCAGGCTCTGTTTGATCAAGACATCGAGAAATATAAGGCTTGAGTAGTGAAGTCATGGCTAAAGTGCCCTAAGAAGGGAGCATCCTGACTCTCTAAGGCCTTGTTCAGGGTTTATTTCAATGAGGAACTATCAGATTTCATCACTCTGCTCGCTCATATTATGGGAATGCCCTCTACCAACGACTTCCATTTTTGGATGTGCCCTTTCATAAGCATCATCTGCAAGGGTAAGAAAAACATAAATTGGGCCGAGATTATCTGTGGGAACTTGACTGAACAATTGTCAAATGTTTAGTAGACCAAAAAATTCTACATGACCTCCTATCTCATATACACCTTGGCAGCATCTCGTGAGTGGTTCGGCTTCACTTTCATTGAAGGCAAGAAGGATGAACCCATCTATTCATATTGCCCTCAATTTACCCTCAAGGATAGTAATCATAATTTCATAAGGGTAAATGATTCCTTCGCCATGTACATTGTGAGACTCTTGGAGGGTGACACTGCCAGAAGATTCTCTGATGAGGCTACGGCTTTGATAACCAAGTATGAGTATTTCTTCATTAAGTTTTGAAGGTTCTCATACATCAGGCTGGTTTGTTCCATGTTTTTTGAAACCACACCTCTCAAGCTTCCCATGTTCTGTAATGAAAAAATGGCTTTGGTTGAGGTGTGCAGGCATCTGGGTAAACTCCATAGAACCTATCGAGATAAGAGGATTACAGGTCTTCATTTCCTATCACCTTAGGGAATTATACATGCAAGACAACTCTAGATGCCCAAAATATAGAAAGGGCTATTGTTCCTCTTACAGCTCATTTCTTCAAACCCAAGACTTCCTTTGATCTAAAGAAATTCATTGATCAAAATCTCAGAATAACTTATCATCACCGTCCTGACACTGAGGATTACTAGGTTGATTGTGCTGATGATTTTGAAGCCAGGAGGAGGCATTTTGGCATATTGTCTCTACAACAGATCAAAGACCTCAACCTCTACCAGGTGCCTGAGGGTATTAAGGACGATGATGAAGATTTGCAATCCTTTGAGTACGAAAGATCAATCAAGCACACTCCTCTAGAAACACTGGATTGGTATGTCAAGGAAAGAGATGACTTGAGTGAGATAATCACCCCTGTCATCATCAGAAACAAGATTTGGTTTGACAGAAAGGTACATGAACTCAGGATGAGTAAAGGTAGATCTTCTTAAAGAGAAAATTCCACACCTAGGAAGGAAGTACATACGCCTAGTACCAAGTTACTTGATCAAACTCCTCCTTATTCTACGATGAAAGAGCTTGAGTTGTCTACTCCTTCCTCTTCCACCAAAGTGTATCAGAAGAAGCTCAAAGATGTCAAACAAGAACCGATCGAGGAAGAGACTCTTCTGGAGCACTCAAAATTTCCTATTAGGCTGGAGAACGTTATTTTTCTAAGTGAGAATAATGATGATGAGATGAAAGAACTAGAAGAAGTCCCTGAAACCACTGTTGAGGTAGAGAAGGAAGAATCAAGAACTGAACCTCCAAGTTTAACTGACTCCTCTACAAAGGAAATTCTTGAGGTTCCATTCATTTCTCCACTAGAGACAACAATGGTTCATACTCTGAGTGCCATGAGTTCACTCGCACTCGGATCCATTGGTTCTTCCATTTCCTCTTCTTCCTTTTCCTGGGTGCATCCCCTAGTAGACAATAGGAAAAGAAAATATTCTTCCCGATTAACAAAGCATGATTTTGATGCTGTGGCAACTCTGCTTGGTACTATCCCTCCTCCTCCAACAAAGAAAGCAAAGACTACTTTGAGGTTGGTATCTGATGCTCAAGGCCAGAAGTTCCTAGAGGTTACGAAACCCAGAGTGGATAAAGAGGAGAAGGATATTTTGATCTCTGACTTGGAGCTTTCCAGAATTCCAATGGGACAATCCACACCTGGGAATGAATTTCATAACTTTTGGGAAACCATCACTAAGGTTATTAAATGGGTGGAGAAAGGCAAGTGAACTGTTGACCAGTTGGAAGAACAGAACCAAGTTCTTTCCAAATTTATCAAATCATTTTCGGAAAAGGATAAAATTTTGGATCTAGCCCCATTGGCCACCCTCCCACCTCCCATAGTTCTCAGCCAAGACGAGGTCCAAACCGTCAAAGACATCCACAAGTATTCTACTTATGGGAAGGTTGTTGAAGCCATGGTGGATGATATGAATGTAGCAGGTTTAAACTTCATTGAGGAAGCCTTCAAAACTAATGAGAAGGTGATCAAGCTTCAACAGAAATTCACTTCTTCTATCAAGGCTATGGACAAGGAGTTGAAAGTCTAGAGTGGATGTACCATGGATCTCTGTCTGATGGGTCAAACCAATGATAGGATCCTATTGGCCAACAATGTGTTTGATGATGTCAAGAATAATTTGTCAAGGACATGGATTTTTAGCATCGAGTGGAAAATAAAAGTTGTAGAAGAGGCACTGGGGGAATTAAGGAATGTATGGAAGAAAGGGGAGTCTTTTAAAACTTGTGTTGTATCTATCTTCAAAGATATCCAATGCCATTTTTAGGATGAAGTCAGAGGTGTACCCTTCTCTCTCCAAGAAATCAAGGCTCAATTTAAATCCTTTGTCAAGGATGATCTGTTCAAGGAAGAATTAATCACCAAAGAGAAAATGAAGGATGTTTGTTCTCTCCATTCAGCTATTGTCGAGGCTAATAAAGAATATTTGGAGCATATTGAGTTTGACAAAGACATGGAGAAATGCTTAGGCACGTGGACTCACACCACTTCTAACACAACGATTCCAAGAGGCATGGAGATAGTGGAAGCATTGAAGATATTCAGGCACCGGATTCTCAAAACAATGGGCCCTTTTCAGCCACAACTGGATGCCCCTACTTCTGGCTCTTGACTCTCTTCTTTCTATTTGTTATTTCAGGTCTCCTTGTAAATTAATTAAAGACTTTATATTATGTAATAATTTCCTTAATTAATCTTTTGGTTAAAATAAATGGTTACCAAATGTAACCACTTTATAAGCTATATATTGGACTCTCCACTCCATTCCATGGGACTAGAACTCTGATAATTTTTGAAAGTGTAAAAGAACTTAAAGCTATTAATACAGAAGATTTCCCTTCCTGTCTCCATTTGCATCGTTTTATTCTCTCTCGTATGTCTGAAAGTTTGTGAATCATTATCTATTACATTAAGAAGCTCTGTATTCTTATGGATGTCATTTCTGGAACTTTGTGTCTATGAAATGATATCTGATTGTTTAAATATGAATGATTCTGTTCTATATATCACATTTGCTCAACATTTATAAGGAACTATTTGTCTATCTATATTTCCTAGGAATGTTGTTATGTTCTACCTTTTTCCTCCCTTAGTTCTTCTGTTCTTTTGTATTGATCATCAATCTTTGCATCAAAACACTTTCATGATATCAGAGTTCCTCATCAGAGTAGACAATTGTACATTTGTAAATAGTTTTTCTGCTTGCTTTCAATAAGGGCACCTCACCCATTAAAGAGGAGGGAATTTCTGTCCCCTGACTGTTGCTTTCATTAAAGTCCTAATTTGACAACCAACACCTACAAAACACATAAATAACTCCTTTGGCCTCGTGGTCGCATTAAAAAAATCTATGACAAAATATACAATAAAAATCCACAATCATCTATATGTGAATCAAATATTATCTAGGTAAATACGATACCATTTACAATTTATAGCAACATTTCTATCCTACATTTCATCCATGTCAAAAATGATCACAACATTAGTTCAATTATCAAAGCCTACTCAGTGTGACGAAAGTATCACATGTCCATAATATATTTATACATATATAACCATGTCCACAACATATCAACATCAATATAAAATGTCTCTAATAATCCACATGCATCATATATGAATTGAAATCAATAATAGTCTAGTATCTCTAACATCTAATATCATGCTAAATCAAAAAGCTACAATATATCCATAAGTGTAGTCGACAGTCTCAAAATCAATAACAAAAAGGTGTCGAAGGGAAGTGGGCACTACTTCCACACTCACAAATCATATATTACACAATTTCACAAGCACTCCATACTGGAAACATGAGGGCATGCCATAGATGTGCCCAAGATCATATATCAAACTAGGATTTGCAGCTATGTTTGGATCAACATGGCCTGCACCGTAGTTGAACCTTTAAAGTGAAATTGTAGAAGGTTGTTTGATCATTCTTTAGACTGTAAAATCATAGTAATTGAAATACAAACAATTCCAAGCTAGAGTTTTCCATTCTTCATAATAAAATAATAAAAATTTAAAAATATCAAGTGTGTGATATAGGGCTATGCAGTTCTAGAAATAGGAATTTTGTTTTCTACTTTCTGTAGATTGATTTAGTCTATATCATAGTTGTATCCAAGTCTATGTGTGATCCTGAGCAGTGATTAACCAAACAAGCTCAAATATATCTTCCTCCAAGATTTTATGTGTATGGTGAAGTTTGGGAGAGACTTTGCGAGTTTAGAGCATGAGACTTGACTATATTAAATAGAGGAATGGTCCTCATTTACAGACAAACAACCTTCTTTTAGAATGCATATATATATATATATATATATATATATATATATATATATATATATATACATATACATATTCATATACATATACATATACATAGACACATACATACATACATACACACACCCAAAACATGAAATTTCCCGAAACATACAAAAATATCAAAACTCCCGTTGAAAACAACTAAACGCCTGACAAATGTAATAACTTGGGAAAATGTCTAAACGACCGTCAAATTTAGGACATGGCCATGAACGATCGGAGAGGCCTTTCCCATAGGGGGAACGATTTTGGCGTAATGAATATCAAATGTAATGTTGAGATTTTTTAATTAATTTTTGTAAATAAAATGAAAATGTTTTTGAAAAATTCTCCTTAAGGAAAATTGGTTGAAATTTGCATTGTGGAGGGCTCTTAAAGGGATTAGGGTTTATGTCACTATATTCTCACTTTGCATATCTACCATAGATCACTGTAGGATTTTTCCTTCTTTAATTATATTTACTTCATTTTTTGTGTTAGGTATTTTCTGCCCTTTGGGTGGCTCACGACATGCCCTTATATTTAATGGTCACCTGAACAAATTCTGCATCATTTGATGCAATTCAATCCAAAGTATCTCGAGAGTACAATGGCACCAAAACGACTAAGGAAATTTGTCCCGAAATTTTACCATATAGTAATATTTTTGATTCAGACTCTCCTCTTTTGAATGTTGTTTTGAATATCCCCGAATTCAATACTACTTGTCACTGGCTCGAAAGTTATACTCTAGTTGGTTTTTTTTGTGTATGTCCCCACTGAGGGCATGATAAAACAGTGGATTCACAACCATTGACAACCTCATGGGGTCTGGTTTGAATGAATCCAAAAACTTACAAAAGGGTTTCTTCTTTTCCGTTTCACAAAACATGAACATTGCAAAGCTATTGTCAATCATGGCCCTTGGTTTATTTAGAATGCCTTTGTGGTTTTTTCTCATTGGACCAAGGAATTCTAGGTATTTGAGTAAGCCAAGTTCAAGATTTCTACTTGGGTTGAATTCTCAGGTTTTCCCTTACCCCTTTGGAATTTTATGGAAAACTTGGTCCATCCTATTGGCCAACTTATTTGTCATGAACAAAACAAGTTTTTTGTGGTGGGACCCCATAAAAGGCTTTATGTTGAAATTGACCCATCTAAAAACCTCAAGGAAACCATCCATATCTAGGTGGGAGACCACTATTTTTCTCAAAAGATTCTTTACTTTAACCTCTTGAATATTGGATTTCGATGTTAATCTTCATCCCACATGATTCGGTACTTCCCGTTAATGGTCTATTTACACCAGATTGTGAAAGATAAACCTACTACCAAAAACCATGCCTAAAACTCCTCTGGAGATGGTTGGACAATAGTTACCGATAAGAAAAACTTGTTTGCATCTCGATCTCTAAAGATGTAACTTGTTGTATATCGACCCACAACTTGATCTAGTAAAACTATTGCTCATGTTGTGAATAAAACCATCACCTCTAAAGTCACTCCTCTCATCATCTGCATGCCTCAAGGGGTTTCTACTATTTTACCCTTGCAAGCTCCCCCTTAGTTTCATAACGAATGAATCCCTAATCTGAAGTGGCTTCTTGGGAACCCTTATCTTTTTCGAGTGAAAAATTGTTCTTAGTTGTTCTAGGAGCCCTTTGCCTTTTGGTAAGGCAATCTACACACAAGGGAAGTGCTAAGAAATTCACCTTAAAGACTTCATGCAACGTAATAGTATTTCCACTACTAGGTTTTTTTCCCTTGAAGATAAGAATGAGGACTATGATATGAATTTAGACAATTCCCAATGATTGTACACTCTTGGAATGGCTATAGGCTCACTGAGCCAACCCGTCGGTATCTAGTCAGAGACAATTGTCAATACTCCAAAAACATGCAATTTTTTTTCTTGCAAGAAGTTAAAATTTCAAGGTTTCTTCTTTAATTTGGTACCCACACCATTTCATTAGGATCCACTTTTCATATGACTAATCATAAACCAGGACGAGGTGGCGTTCTTACTTTAATTTCTCCAATTCTTTCTCATAACATTATCTCTTGGGATTATGACCCCACTCATTGAGTGGCATGGAATTTTTTTTATTTTGTCAATTTTATTATTTGATTCGCCAATATTTATGCCTCCAATGATGTTGTAGAGTGGGCCCACTTTTGGAGGTGGTTGACATATTCTCTTCTAGATACTCACTGGATTCTATGTGGCAATTTCAATATGGTTGATTCACTAGACGACAAATAAGGTGGACTCTATATGAGATGGCTTGTTGGAGAGTAAGAAGCATGGTTTTACGTGCATCAAAAGTTGGGGATGTTTCACCCCAACCACCACCACAAACCTCCCTCTTCCTTTTAGTTCACTTGGTCAAAATTTAGTGAGGGCCATAATAGAGTCATTAAACTACTAGATCAAGCTCTTCTTTTTGACCAATACCTCTTTTCTTTCTGTAATTCTAGGAACCTTCCTATTTTTGTTATTGAAGGGGTAACTCTCTCTAATCATTCCCACATCAACTTCAATATTCAATGGGAATCCTTAAATCATCCTCAATACACGGCATCCCAATTTTTTCTCAACATTTCCCATTTGCATCATGAAATAATGGTTGTGCATATCAAACAGGTTTAGATTCTTGTCCCTCGCCTGGAGGGGACCAAATGAAAAATCACCTAGTGGGAGGAATTTGTTTCTCGCACCACTAATTTGCTTCATATTTTTGGCAAGCAAGCTACTCTTTTCTGCCAATAAGCTCATGTTGTAGCCTATGGGGAGTTTCAAAGAGTCTCCTAAGCTCTCAACCAAACTCCCTTTAACCAAAAAATTCAAACCCATGTCGCCTATTGGCATCAAAAACTCAAAATTGAGGAATTACATAGATTTCACGTTGCTCAAATCCATGTTTGTATGCACTGGATTAAATTTGGGGGTTGGGTCACTAAATGATGTAGGGGAATTTTGAGAAATGAACAAAAACCTACATAGAAGGAAGGTGTGTGCAAGAATTGAAAATATTTTGGGAAAAGGATAAGTAACAAAACAAGATGAGCAAAAAAGAATAAGAGTGAACTACTGCCCCCAAATCTAACACCCTCACCACTGCAACACGACAACTTTTAGCAAGCAAAAGTAAAAAACTTAAATTTATCATTGATTGTTAACTTGTGAGATGTTTAGGCATAGTACAAGTGACTACTCCTAAATATCACGTAGGCTCGCGTGGTTCCAGCCAAAATGGAACCCGTGACCTGTTGCCCCCACATCTAGCACCCCCACCATTGTGACACGACAACTTTTATCAAACAAAATTTAAAAACTTAAATTTATCATTGACTGTTAACTTGCGTGATGTTTAGACATAGTACAAGTGATGAGAGTGCGGAAAGGAAGACGTAATAAGGAGAAAGGAGTAAAAGAAGGAAAAGAAAAAAGTAAAGTGCTCAACATAATGATAAGTTGTCAAAGAAGAAGAGACATAGGGTCGCAGAAGGAAGCAACAAAAAGATAAAGAAGAGTGGCTTGAAGCCAAAAAAGGAAGAAGCATGTGCAGAAGACATACACATGGAGAAGGAAAGAGAGCGTGAAGGTATAAATGCATCAGAGGAACAAATAAGGTGAAAAATAATCCAAGGGAAAAGAATCCGATAGAAGTGGAGAAGAATGGTGCATGGAGTTGAAGAGGTGATGCGTAGAGGAGAAAAATAGATGTGCACAAAAGGGCACGTGGAATAAAATCAAGGCATGAGGAGAAAATGGCATGTAAGGAGGTAGATACCCACAACTGAAATAGAAAAGGTTTGTGAGGAGGTACATGAAGGATAAGGCATGTAGGGAAGAATTGGTGACTGGAGGCATCAAAGGACAAGGAGAGATGTGCGGGAAATATGGAGTGCAACCATAATTGAAGGCACCAACGGAAGTGTGTAAGGGTGAGGGCACACTAGAGAAGAAAATAAGATGACATGATAGCCATGATGGGAATAAGAGCGCATGAGAAAAAGGTTACAATGTGTAAATGAAATGGCACATGAAGGAGAAGTTTCCCAAAGAAGAAACCAAGGGTGAAGAACCATGTAAAGATCTTAGAGGAGATGAGGTAAATACAAGGGCACAAAAAAGACATGAAAGAAAAATTCTGAAGATATAATACATAGTGACAATTGGTAGAAGGGATAAATAGAGATGGGTCTGCATGGTCATGTGGTTGACAGTGACTAGACGATGGAGTGGGTGATAAGGAAAATACAACCACCAGGTGACATGGTGTGACAATATTTTTCAAGAGCAGATCATGTGAATAAGGGCATTAAAGAGCCCAATTTAAATTTGACTTCTAAATGGGAAATATAGTAGAGCCAACATAAAGAAGAGAAGAAATAATTCGGGTGTACACAACTATAAATAGATGATAAATCACTCAAATGGTGTTTTTTCCCTATTGTGCTTCACCTCATGTGACTTGGTCTATAATGTAGACCTTCATTCCCAATGAGTATTGCCAGAATCATAATGATTATCCCTATTTAATGGGTCTACATTCATCCCCATTTTAATTGGTAGAAGGGTTGTTCACCATTATTGGGACAACCATTGTTGTGAAAGGTTACTGAGATTAGCCGAAGGAGAGGTAACAAGAGAGAGAAAAGGTCAAGATCAGCCTTAGAGCCGAATGAGAATAAATTAATTTTGGTTTATCCTTAGAAGGCACCAACAGTTGTTAAACCCCATTAGAGGTACATTGTAGATGTCGTAAAGTATTTATTCATGAAATAGATGAAACATAAATAGTTTCATCCCATTGTGTTGACTCTGTAAATGGTAGGCTCAGGGAGTACCCAGTAGAGGCCCTCTCAAATTAGTCGTCACTAAACAATTTTTTTCCCTTCTTTGATCTAGAAAAAATGTAAAAATAACTAAAGCAAATAAAAGAGGCGAATAATAGACTAAAAAACATACCTAACATTTTATGATCCTTTTTAGCCATTATCAAGATGTTTTTGTTATTTGGACTCCTTCTCCGTCCCCTTTCGAAGCTAATGCTCTTGCTCAGTGTCTCCAAGACATCCCCTATAAACTATCTGAACCTCAAAGGGTGGTTTGTGATAGTGATTCAATAAAATCTGATTATTTTATTAAAATAAAAAATGTAGAGTTATGATAAATGAAATACAATGAGATATAAATGCTAAGTAATTTATTTGATATTTTAAATGAAATAAAATGAAAGGGGAAGACACTTACTTGAATTTGACTTACCTTGCAGTAATTTGGGAATAAATAGAGTGATGCAATAGTGGAACAGAGTGTTGCAACAAACCTTAGAAAATTGTAGCAGAGGAAAATCTAGCCAGACTAGGGCGCTTAGGGAAGAATGAGGGCACCTGAGGCACCCTGGTCTAGAATCTAGGTGCCCTGGTTTGTGGAATAACTCATAATATAATCCTGGTATGGTCGATAGGTCTTCACAATAATTCTCCTTTGGTCACACGGATGTTGTACTTGATTCACCGATGTTGTCATAAACCTGGAATAAAGAATCACCTATAAAACCCCACACAAAACATCAAACCCTAAAAAATAAAGATGCATAATGAGGGGTCAAACTGCCCTCAGCTGCCATAATGGTGGAATTACAACTGAGTTCTACACTATAACTCAAACCCAATGTAGTTCATTATGCTTATGTGTACAATAATGTGCATAGGTTTCCCTAGCACCAAGGACACAAAGATAATAAGTAGTAGCTAGATAAAATACAAAATGGTGGATGGAATAGAATGAGCTACCCTTCCTATGAAGTGTGTGATGTATAATAATGCCCAAATACATTCCCTTGCTCTATGTAGATAGTTATCCCTTGATATAAAATAGTCCGCCCATAACGTAGTATGTATGTTGTGTTCATATAGGGATCTCTTGTTCAAATTTCAACACTAATGACCTGATATGCCGACTAGTACATCGGGAATGAGAGGGAAAACTGAAAAGACCAACCTCAAGTGCGGAAATACAAATCAAATACAAAGTGGACAATGGTGCCCAGGATGGACACGGGCACCTGACGATCCCATCCAATCGTGGGCGATATTGTCCAGGGACCAGTGACGACAACTAAGTGAGAATTGAGAGATAGGGATCCCTGATACCTGACTAGAACTATGTGAGTGAGTGAAAAATGTGCAAGACAAACAATGATAAAGACCAACAAGATAGACAGCTGGACTATGGAATGGGTCATCAATGAATACTTTTTTTACGCAAGATCCATATATAAAACAACATACTTGACGGTATAATAATATTAGTAAGTGCATGCTTTTATGAGTACAAATAGACCTAAATTTGTTAATGATCTAAAAGAAGTCGTGATGAAAATGGTTACTAACAAATCCCTTGGTTTAGATGACTATGCTTGTGAATTTTATCAAATTATTTGTGACACTGTTGGGAATGATCTTCATTGTGTTTATCTTGAAGCCCTTTAATCCAACACTTTGGGTGAGCTCATCAATCAGGGAAATATAAAATGCATTCCTAAAAGTGGGGATAAAAACAAATTTAAAATTAGAATTCCATCAACAAGATCATATCAAAAGCCTTAGTTATCTGCAACAGAAATAAGTTTCCTCTTAATGTTTGAAATGAAAAAATGGGTCCATCAAGAAGAAAAAAATTCTAGATAATATGATTGTTGTTTGGGAGGGTATGGAATGGGCCTGAATCTCCAATCAAAATTCTCTTTTCATCAAAATTTATTTTGAAAAATATTATCAAAGAATAGAGTGGACTTTTATCATTCACATGTTATAAGCTCTTGGGTTTGGATCCTGCTTTATTCACATTATTAACATGTTATTTCAAAGTGTGGGTGCATGCAATACTATTAATTATGTTCTATCCTCCATATTTTTCCTTTCTAGTTCCATTCAACAAGGGTGTCATCTAGCTCCATCTTTATATGTTTTCTTTATTGAAGGATTCAATTACTTGTTGGCCCATTATACATCTCAAGTATTGGTCAAAAGTATATATTTTCCCTATTCTCGACATCAATTAAATAATGACCACTTTGTTGATGCCTCCTTTCTCACGTCACTCAAAGAATATTAATCTGTGATTAATTACATGGAATGCCTCAACATTTTTTGTCTCACCTTTGGCTCTTCTATTCAATGGAGAAAAACTCGGTGCTACAGAAAGTCTATCAAACCAATTCCTAGTTGGATTTCTTGTTTTTAGTGGCAATGGATTCAATGATGGGTACAATTTAAATTTCTTGGCATTCTTTTTTCTTTTCAAGCTTACCCTATTGAATTACGGTCTTATGTTATACAATGAGTGGAAAACAAATAGCATTCTAGATTATTAAACCAATCTCTTTAGAGGGGAAATTCCATATTTACTCTAATATTTTAGTGGATACTCATGTTTATTATTATTCTTGTTGGCCCCCTTCTAAATTTTCCTATGGTAAGTTGGAAAAAATCTTTAGGATTTTCTTCGAGCTAATTCTGAAGGTTCTAAATTTTTTCACGGGGTGGCTTAACACATATGTTATAGACCTAAAGAAGCAGTAGGCTTAGGGCTCATTGACATTAAACTTCAATGGTACAATCCTAGTGCTAAATGGATTATTCATAGCTTAAAAGGGTTTGAATCTTGGAAAATCCTTCTCAGACATTTCATTCTTCAAGGAAAACCACTTGGAAGGAAAAATTAGAGATGGATTTATTTTCAAACCTTATTGCTCACTCATGTTTTAGTCAAAATTGGAGGAAATGTTTTGGCTAAGAAAATTTGGTGGGCATGGGAGTTATTTAAACCCCACCTTTTATGGATTGGGAGTGGATTCATAAAGTTCTATCCATCAAATATCATTCCATCTGGTGGTCTCCCTTGCTCCAGTTCAGATCACCCCTTTAGTGCTTGCCCCTAGATTAAAAGGGTTGAGATTATTCAAAAGAGGGCTTCACCATCTAATTGACATATTTTGTAGTCTAACAAGAGAGTGGATTCCCTATCCTGCTATCAAGCATAAGTTTTAGCTTTTGAATTTGTATGCTCCTACATTTTGCTCAATAATTTTTGTCAAACATGATGATTTTTACACAAAATTGGGGTTTCACTTTCTATGGCATGGTGGAGAGACTGGAATTGGCCCATGGCTACCCCTTTTACCTAGTATGAACCCCAAATTAGTTACCATATGTTGGTGGAGAAGTCTATCCCATCCGAATTTTTTGACAAAAAAATGACATATCAATTCCTCTCATCATAACTGGTCTAGGAAATTTGAAAAACTTTGGAAAATCCAAATTGAACCTAAAAAATATCATCTTCTTTGGTGAATTATTTATCAGTGCCTCCCAATTGGTGAAAAAATTAATAAAATGGGAGTTTCCAACCCTTTATGTCATTTCTACCACCATCCAGAGACCCTCAAGCATCTCATTTGGTTTTTACCTTTGGCTCAGTCTGCTTGGTGTTGGATCCACTCCCTCTGTTTGCATTTTATTCCAAAACCCTTTTCATGGAAAAATGATTCTTTTGGGGGACTCAACTTTCCTTCTTACAAAATACAACTATATATGGAAATTATTCAAGAAAGATATTATTTTTCAAATTAGGAAAGATAGAAATAATTATATTTTCAATCTGCTGTTACTGGATAGAATTTTTCCTATTTCTAGTTATTGCCAATTTATTTCTTCAGATCTAGTTCCAAGCGGAAAAAATATTCCTAGAGGTGGAGCATCTAAATATACTTATTAATCACTAGGGGAAGGTTCACTATGCATTCAATCAAGATCCATCAAGGAAAAATTTTAGCTTTTGAATTTTTGTCAAACCTGATGATTTTTACACAAAATTGGGGTTTCGCCTTCTATGACATGGTGGAGAGACTAGAATTGGCACATGGCCACCCCTTTTACATGGTATGAACCCTAGATTGGTTACCATATGTTGGTGAATAAGTCTATCCCATACGAAATTCTTAACCAAAAAATGACATATCAATTCCTCTCATCATATGGTCTAAGAGATTTGAAAAACTTTGGAAAATCCAAATTGAACCTAAAAAATTTCATCTCCTTTGGTGCATTATTTATCAATGCCTCCCTATTGGTGATAAAATTAAGAAAATAGGAGTTTCCAGCCCTTTAAGTCATTTCTATCACCATCTAGAGACCCTTAAGCATCTCATTTGGGGTTTTCCTTTGGCTCAGTCTCCTTAGTGTTGGATCCACTCCCTCTGTTTGCATTTTCTTCTAGAACCCTTTTCAAGGAAAAATGATTCTCCTGGGGGACTCAACTTTCCTTCCTACAAAATACAACTATATATGGCAATTATTCAAGAAAGATATTATTTTTCAAATTAGGAAAGATAGAAATAATTATATTTTTAATCAACTACTACTGGATAGAATTTTTCCTATTTCTAGCTATTGCCAATGCCTTTCTTCAGATCCAGTTCCAAACGAAAAAATTCTCTTGGAGGTGGAGCATATAAAAATATTTACTAATCATTGGGGGAAGGCTCATTGTGTAGTTAATCAGGATCCATCGTAGTATGCTGGGCCTCGTTACCCCTTAGGGACATGGTCTTACCCATCCTCACCATCGCTCACATAGTAGATGTAGGAGCTTCAACTTATGGCTACCACCTCCTTCACCCAAGTTGACAGTGTGATAGAAGAAGAAGTTTTGATCACCATGTTAGACCTTATAGTACTTGAAATTATAGATATTAAAATCCTAGAGGAATTGATGGATGGAATCCTTTGGGAGGTAGTGGTGGTGGTTCTATAGCTACTTGGGGAACCTCTGACAAGCTTCCTTGATTAGCTCTGGTCATTTCCCTACAACAAGAAGAAAATATTGAAGAACAAGATGGGTGGGATGGTGTGCTCAACTTGGAGCCTCATGGTGTCTCTGGTTGGGGGGAAATCCTGATAACCCACCACCTCCTCCTCCCCCATATGTTTCCATGTTTGTAATTGTTGCTTAATTTTTCTCTAGTTTTGTTTTAGCTTTTTTGATTGAAAAGTTTGGTTGATCCTACACGTGCTATCTGATTTGGATTTTACACTAGTCATGTGAACTTATAATTATGGGGTGTTCATCCATGCCACCCATTTTTTATATGATTAGTTTGTACATTAATGTTTTATTAAAATGGATGGATAACTTTTCAATAAAAATAAAATGTTTTTAAATGACATTAAATGAATTTTAGATTTAAAGTTTACTTGTTATGTGATGTTCAAATAAATGTCAAATTTAATTTTAAAATAAAAATTTTAAAGTCACACCATCACTTCACATCCCTTGTTGCCATTGTAGATGTTTCTTGATGTAACAAGTAAAAATAAAAAGCTTATAAGTGACAGTCAAATAAACATCAAAATTTTTGTGGTCACACCATCACATCCCACACCTTGGTGTAATTATGGAATGCCTTTTATCATATATATTTTTAAAATCTATTAGTTTTTATTGTATCATTGTTATTTTGTGTGTTTGTTTGTGCGCACACACATATTTGTATTTTTCTTCTTCTTTTGGGGTTATTTACACATCCATATAAAATATAGATTAACTATGTAACAAGCCATGAAAAAGTTAATACTTACTAATGTTATTGCTAAAAGTAATATCTATTGGACATAACGTAGAGAACACATATAATGAGATTTTTGCAAAATTAAAATCTTTTAATTGCTTGCATTGTTTTATTACAAGAACAATATAAAATGTGACATGTTCTTATCGATGAAAAAAGTTCAAATATGATTTGTTCAAAATGTAATTATCTCAAAATTCAAATCAACAATATTTTCTCATCACGTGAACAAAATTTATTCGATGTTTATACCAATTCATGCATCTATTTAATCATGCACTTGAATGTGCTTACAATTTTTGAATTGTCTGTATATGCCTATTTGCACCTTATAATTGAATTCTTATCCTCATCAAATCTAAGTGGAGTTGTGACAGTAAAAGTTAAGAATAGTCATGCACAAATGAATCACTAAATTGAGACTTAAAAAAAAACAAATTTGACATGCTACAAGAAGCTAGTTTCAAACCTTAAGATTTTACTATAATATTACATAAGACATGGTTTTCAAATTGTTAGAAAGCTATAGTATTTTCAAAGATGAAGAAGATAATTGGAATATTTGGTCCAATCTCCTATACAATGCAAAGAAAAACACGAGTCAAAAGTTAAGGCTATAGGAGACAAAGTTCTGACATTGCGTTAAATGCATCTCTTATAACATGCAAACAAATAAATTGTTAACAAGTTGGTACGAGTAATTTGAAAACACAAGATTGTTTGAAGCTTTTTCAAGGAATGTCATAATATTTTGAGCTAAAAAATGATTGCCAAACCCCTTGAAAAATAAAAAAACTTGTAAGATATAATGATAAAAAGGTATGAATGAGCTAATATCTCAATGAAATTGATTACACCAAAAGAAAAATAAATGAAGTCATATCTTTGAAAAGATCAAGCATTGTAGAAATAACACCTTCAACTTTATCAGGTGAACAAATATGAATGGATAAGCTAGAATAAAAAAATCATAAAAAACCTATTATGTTGCAAGGTCTTGTTTGAAACTTGAAGAGTTGACTATAATATTAAACATAATATATGCTTTTCAAAGTGTCAAAAAGATCTATTACTCTCAAAGGAGAAGAAACTAATTGGTATATGACATCTAATCATTTGTAAAATACAAAAAAAATCATGATTGAAAGTTAAGCCCCAAATTGTGAAGCAATTAAACCATACACAATGAAGATAGTGTTGTGAAACTTTTTTCGAACAAGCTCAAAGTTGAATAACGGAGAAAACAACCCATTTACAAGTTGTTGGCACTAATATGAAAACATAATATAGTTATAAGTTTTTCTAAGGAATTTCATAAGATTTTAAACTAAATAATGATTCTAAAATCCATAAAAACAATGAAGCTTGTAAGATGCAATGTTGAAAAGATATAAATAAGTCAGTATATATCAGTAAAATTCAGTGTATAAAAAAAATGAAGTAGTATCTTTGAAATGACCAAACATTATAAAGGTAACACCTTTAACTTGATCATCTTCATCATCATATATTATGTGGATTTTCAATTCCCTTTTTCCAACTCAAATGGAGTATTGCCACCAACAGTGAGTGGTGAAAAGTCATGATATTTTATAAATTAAAAAAAATCCCTACTCATTCCCTCTAGTAGAGGGACACAAAATTGGTCTATTTAGGGGATATCTTTCTAATCCATATTTTGATGAAATGTAGCCCACATATATGCTCTTCTTTCTATTTTATGAAAAAAATATAAATCTCAATGAGCATAGTGTACATGAGAAATTATTAACAATAGTTGACATCTACACAATAATAAAAGTTTGAATAATGTTTGACTAGAGCAAGACCAATCAATGAATGAAAATATATTAATGGTATCAAATTCCCAAGCTAGATTGAAACCATATTTTCACTTGCATATAATTGAGCTTGACCATTAACATGCAAGCCAATATCTTTGAAGATAATTACATAAACCATTCGGGAGAAAATGATGATAAGAACAAATATTCCATAGAAAGAAAAACATTGTTACAAACATATGATTCAAACAAGTTCATAATGGCCATAAGCCTTATTTGAAAGCATCTTATGTGATGTTTTTAGTGCAAAATGTATTGCAAGTTTTTTCTGTAACAAAGACATGCAACATAATAAAACAATAAAATTATTCGCTATATACAATAATTAAAGAGAGGTAAAATGGGGAAAGATTCAAAAATAATAAACTAAAGTTGTTTAGGCACTTGTACATGGTTAATACATCGTGATAACTTGTAACTTGTTTTATAAATGAAAATAAAAGTGTACAAGTTACAATAATTTCCGTAACAAATACATGCAACATCCACATGAAGGCAAAAATATAGAACTTAGACTAAAAATATAGAAAAATATTATCGTTTAAATTTAAAAGTTCCTTTGCAGTTCATTATTTGTGAGTGGCGATGCTCGGGAATGCTAAATTTGAACCCTTCATTAGTGGCCTATTCCATCTGTCTAAAAATATGGAATAATTTCAAGTAGAATGATACAAATAGCTGAGTCACAAGGATGTACTGAGAGAGTATGTGTTTTGATGTTTTTATCCCGTTGAAGACTATTTAAAGTTCCAAGCAAAGCTAAACTAACAAGACTAACACCACATAGTCTAATTGAGGAAATGCTTATTGAATCTAACGATAGTTACATCAATGATAAAAGCTTAATGGAATGCTTGAAAGAACTAACATGAATATAATTCAAAACCTAGCTAAAACATGTCTACTAGTATGTTCAATTGCTAACTAACATAGACCTAAATAGATCTAGGAGCAATCAAATTGGGGGTTTGTTGTTACTCCAAGAAGGTGAGATGTTCTCTCTAATAATGACTACAAGATCATATTGGATACCCATCTACTAACCTCATTAAAGACTTGAGGAAAGGATTGAGCTTGGCTATTAATCATATTTCTTATATGTAGACACTGAAATCGTGTCATAATCACCTTGGTCCCCTAGCGCAGCCCTATAATCACTTCCTCATCCTCAATACCTTAGCACCTACCTCCTGCACCCCACACATTTTAATTTAATTACTTTAATTAAATTAATGCCATTTACCTCCATACACATTAATTTAATTATTTTAATTAAGTTAATAACCTTTTACCCACACACACATTAATTTAATTATTCACATTAAATTAATTCACTACCCTCACACACCTATTTAATAAAATTGCCTTTATTAAATACACCTCACCTAACCACCCCCATCATTTGACCCATTAACCTAAACCCTAAACCAATGGCCTAAATAAAACCTAACATTACACCCATCCCCTCACCTCACATTAAAAGCCTCCTAAGGTTGGTTTTCACCCCGAGGAAAAGAAGAGACCCTTATCAAATGGTAGAACAACTTCCCAGGAAACTTTTGAACAAACCGAGATATCTCACCCAAACTGACGTCGGTTTACCCTAAACTGACGCCGGTTCACCTAAACCGATGCCGGTTATATCGGGATGGACTAAATGGCCTATTTAGACCCATCTACAACTTTGTAATACGTGTTGGTTGTTGATTGTTGTTTTTTTGGACTTCTTATCTTGAATTTGATCTCTACAGACGCAGCAGCAGAATGAAGACTGATTGTGATCAACAAAGGCAACCAAATACACTGGCACAATAGTGAAACTTTCTACCCAGCATTCCCCAACACAACAACCTCTTCATCATTCTTCAGACCCATACCTCATAGAAGAGTAAGTATCCTCCTCCAACCTATTTCATCTGCTTATCAACATCTGCAATACTTTGGGTAAAGGAACTTAATCCTTCACTGTTCATCCATTCCCTCTCTCCAATTTCAACCACCTCCTATACCCAATCATCTTAATACCTTGCTCAATTCTCTATTTGACCTCTTCAGTAATCTCAAACCTTTGCAACATATTTACACCCCCTCTGTGATCAATCCCTACCTTCCACTAACTCCATTTTGCCCCAAAACTCCCAAAACTCAGACTGTGTGATTTTACCAGTTCCCGACCTAACCGCCATCGGTTCTCTCTAATCGTCGCCGGTTATGGTCCAAGACCTGTCATCGGTTTTGTAAAACCGTGGTTGGTCTCTATTTTCCCTGATCTCTACTGAAACAACAACCTATTTATGACTCACATTCAACCTGACCCCATTGTTCCCAACCTATACCTACTTGAACACCTATTTGACCTTCAGATCTGTATCTAACCTAGCATGTTAGCTCAGATTCACCTATAACCAACCTACTTGACCTCTGGATCTCCTTCTAGCCTAGCCTGTTAGATTAGATCTAGCCTATTGCGTTTGTATGAGATGCCTAAATCATATTAAACTACAAGTAGGACAATATTTACTTTATTTCAGCATTGAATTGTTTTAAACAGTGGACTGATAGCCATCTAGGAAGTATCACACTTCCAGAATCTAGCACATGCTAGGTAGTCCACTGCATATATTGTTTAACTCTCTTTGGTGGTCTTGCTTTGATTCTTATACAGGTAGTTCCTCCTAGCCAAAAGGAAGGTCTCACAATCACTTCGATTCAGGATTCAGATACGCGCGCATACAACCTTCAACCATCCCAAAAATAGGTATTCCTCTTACCACCTTTACCTTATCTATTTCGTCAAGTACTTCTCAGAAAAACTAAGAAATCAGGTGAAACATTTTGGCACGCCTGGTGGGACCCATTCGGGGTTCCTTGCATCTTTCTTCATTCCTAGGTGAAAAATTGTGTGTGTTTGTTTCCCTTCTAATAGCATTCACATTAAAACTTTCTCCTTGGTAACATTCTCTTCTTTCTACTTGCTCCGAAAGACACATTTATTTTGGTGTATTTAAAAAGAACCTTCTTATTCTTGTTTTCTGCATTTTAGTGAAAGAGCATCCCTCTTCCTGTTCATCTATTGTTGTCATCGAATATCATACTTTCGATTTGGGTTTAAAACAAGTGCATTGCATTTTGATTTAAGCGCATTAGCTCACATTAATTGAGGGCAACCTATACGCTGGAAGTCATGACCAGCTAATGGTTGACAAACGAATCATAGAAAAGCACTTCTATCCTTTTCTCTTTCTTTGAGTCTTACCAAACCACACAAAAATTCAAAATACATACATTCTTAAACAACATCCTACCTGGAAGAAGCTGTAGGTGATCACACGATCACGGTACAGTGGGCACCCAGCTCGCTGCTCTGTCGAGTCATACTTCAGAGCGAAGCCCGCCCCCGCCATAACATTCCTGAAACCTCACCCTTTAGAATTCTTTCTTCGTAGGAAGCCTTCCTCACCAAGAAATTCTATTGTTCTGTTCATAACAGTCAGTCCATACAAATAGCATAAGCTGAACAAACGTAATAGAATAGGCACTCTAGGAATGTTCTTTCTTAGTGTTCTGCTTGATTTGTGTTTTGAGGTGAGAGCTTTTGATCATTATTTTTGTCTTTCCTTGCACACTCCCAATCATAGTCGGTGTATTCTGACTTTGTCTGAGTGTGCCTGGACCACATCTACATCATTCTCAGACTTCTGGGTTTGATTCAACACCAAAATTTTAAATTACAACCACTTTTCTTATTCTCTATTTCAATTTCACAGTAACCGGCTATATGGTTATCTTTAACCGGCATCGGTTTAACCCAACCGACGTCGGTCTGAAGTCTTCTTGGATACCTATCCAAAAGACACCTATTTCACTTTCTGAGCTGTAAAAGGCTCCTATCACCTTTCATATTGTTGTTACTTCAATCACAGTCACCTTACGTCTCATCCTGTGTGAAAATTGTCACTCTGGGACCATCATTTAACAGACTGTTGGTTTTTCATAGTAACCAACACCGGTTAAGCCTAACCGGCATCGGTTTACCCAAACCGGCGTTGGTCACCCTGTGCTATTTTACAGCTCACCAGCTGACCTAATTCACTTACCGTTAACTGTTTTCCTAGTCTTGTTGTGTTTTGTGCCATTCAAACATAATACAGTCTTGCCAAATCAGTTCCTATCCACATGGTGCTAACCCGTAGTCAGGAAAGCACCCTCGTATTTCACACTAGTCGACTACTGCTTCCACCTAGCCCTTCACCACCTAGCTCTTCACCACCTATCCCTTCATCACCTAGTCCTTCACCACCTTCCATCTCATCATCCATGGATCCCAATCAACCCATCACCATTCCTACAGGTGACACAGAGTTTGCACAACTCCTGGATCAGAATCCCACTGCTTTGAGCCACTACCTCACCCATGCCTCCACTCGAGATGCCTCAGGTCAATTGATCTATGGCATGCCCATATCCTTATCTCCATCCCTAATGATCGCTTCCGCCTCAGCTCCACCTCCTACCATGGTGACCTCACCCATTTTATCCCCAGTTGTGTCACAGCTAGGTCCCACGCCAGCTTTGACTGCCGCATCTGCCACCTCTATTGCACCCGCAGTCTCCACCATACCTTCATCCACCACCCAAAACATAGCATCATCTGCACCTGTTGTCTCATATATACCAGTCGCAATGCTACCACCCTTTGTGTTGGTAACCTCTACCCCATTTCAAAATGTTGTCCTTTCTATTCCCCAATCTCTACCTCTCATCTCTACCAGGGTCACTATGAGTGTCCCACCCTCACATACCTACTACCAGCCACCTCCTGTTTCATCGGTCATTCAGTCTGGGTATATACCCTCTATGTCTGTCTCTCAATTCCACCTCCTTATTCGACACCACCATATTCTGGAATGTCCTATTCTTCATATGTCCCACAACAACCTCCTTTCACTCTGGGGGGTACCCAATCTTCACAACCTAACAATGAATTTATCAAGTTAATGATGGATAAGATGTAGACATTAGAAGCATCTATTTCCAGCTCCCGCAATTCTCTCACCTATGACGAGATTTGTAATGAGCCTATTCACCCATCCATTCCCATTCACCCATATCCCGTACACTGGGAGATGCCTAAGTTTAACCACTTTAATAGTAAGGAAGACCCACAACAACATTTGCGATCTTTCAAACATGGGTGTTACTTAATTGCCCATGATGATGCTCTGCTTTTGCGAACCTTTCCCATGTCCCTAACTGGTCCAGCATTGGACTGGTATAGTGGATTACCTAGACATTCCATCTTCTCATTCAACCAAATAGCCCAAGCCTTCTTGGATCATTTTTTGATTAACGTCATCAAGAAGGTTACCATGACCGATCTTTATTCCACGCGTCAATATGACGATGAATCTATCGCAGATTTTGTCGCTCATTGGCGTAGCCTAATCAACCAACTCACTTTCCAATTACCACAAACTGAACTCATAGAGCTCTTCACACGAGCCTGTGCTAGACATATCTCACCTACCTTACAAGTGAAAACCTTTCAAACATTCGATGAGGCTTTCACCATGGCACATAAGCTCAAAATTTGTGCCATCGAAGAGAAGAAGATATAATTATGAAACAAGAACTCCTCGTTTAAATCACACGATACTTCCTCTTCCTCGAAACCTCAGATGAGTTATTACAAAGCCAAGGGAACTGCCAACACAGTGGTACTTAAGGCTTGCCCTGCCCATCCATCCAATCATGCTAAACCTTCATCCAATCTGTCACCAGTCCAAGCCTTCCAATTCAAATGAGAACAAAAGAAATACACCTCAATTGGGGAACCATATTCATCTATTTTAGAAAATCTTATTAAAGCTAATGCCATCACCCTTCCTCCTATCAAACCACATACTGGTTTTGACCCCTCTCGCCCCATACCAGGTTGGTACAAGGAAAATGACTACTGTAACTATCACCGTGTAAATGGTCACAGTGACAGCAATTGTATCACCTTTAAAAACATTGTTCAGGGAATGCTCGAGAGCGGCGAGTTAGTCCTGGATAACCCCAATGCACCTGCCAATCAAGACCTTCATATTTTCAAGAAACCATTCCCCATCTAATGATCAAACTGGTAATGCCTCACACAATGAAAGTAATACACGTGAGGTACATGTTATCTTTACCGACTTACCACTTGATTCCCAAATATCTCCTATCCCCTCCATCAAGGAAATCCTAGCTTGAAATCCTCTACCCACACAGGAACCTACTTTATCCATTCCTCTACCCATAGAGGAAATCCCTTCACCTCCCCGTACACCTGCGGAGGAGTCTCTCATTAGCACCGATATCATTTCCCCTTCAGCTTCCCTACCCAGTGAACCACTACCAATTGTACCTCCTCCACCCACAGAGGAGTACCCATCGTCTTCTCCACCTATTTAGGATCCAATAGATTTTCCGTTACCGCTCGGTGACCATTCTCCAATAGCTACCCAAGATCATATGGACCTACTTTCAGCTCTCTTACCTACAGAGGCCGAAGCTAGTGAATTTCCTATTTCTCAGGTACATTTTAAGGGAATACCCACTTGGTCCATATCTACCTCATCTACCACAGTGCCATTCTCACGTTTGGCCGACCACCTGGATTATGTTGATAGGTATTTACTTTGGGGGTGTCTCTTACTCCCAGTCTCGACCCAAATGCAATCATCTTCCACTGACACTTCTACCATTTATCCTGAAGAAGTTTCAACAACCCAAACCACACATGAACATAACTCTCGATACATCTTCTATTACATCATCCTCATCTATACCTGCCCCTCTACTTGCTAGCCGACGTGTTCCAACACCATCTCTTGTATCTAAACCCACTAGTGTTCTAGGGGTCACACCCACATCAAACCTTGCACATCCTCCTATCAGGATACACTTGACCACATCTTCCCATATACCTATTGAACCAATCCCTCAACCTAAATGAAAAACCCAACCTTCTAATCCACATGCACCGACCTCACCAACTACACCTTTATCACCTTCACCCCTACCATCCATCTTGGGACCTCACCCCTCTACCTTAACAAAATCTACTCTCTCCAGGGGTAAACCTAAAATTCCCTTGACCCCTTTACCACATCCTACAACTCTACCTAGGTGAACCTTGTGTCCTTCATCACCATCTATAACTTCTTTGCCTCCTATACCACCATTACCTTCTATACCTCCTTCACTACCTATGAAATTTTCTTCCACCTCACCTGTACCTCCCTCTCGACCTCGACCAACACCTACCGCTGCACCTCAGTTGTCCCCTTGGGTCACTCGTCCTCTCCCACCATCTTCCTTGCCATCTACATCACGTGCTCCCCCTACACCTCTACCTAAGAAAAAGCACCAAAAATTGAAAAAACTGTTAATTTCCAAAGAGGTGGTTAAACCTACCCCTCTTTCTGTTGCTGCACCTACACCAAAGAAAGTACAACCCAAATCCAAGACTACATCACCTCAACTACCACCACAACTACCCAATCTTCCAACCAAACCTACTTTCACTTCGCATTGTGATCCACTGGTGGGATCATATGCCACCATCTTGGCTAACCTCCTGGAAAGCTCTGCTATCACTCTCCCTCCTCTTAAACCTTTCGACCCTCTTAAACCTAAGCTGGAAGGGTTTGATGATACTAAAATTTACGCTTACCATCGTGTGCCAGGACATGATGTTGAGAACTGTAAGGGTCTAAAGGCTACCCTCATTCAATTATGTCCTTCTGACCCCAATTTTGATGATGATGACCTCCTGGATGATGAACCTATTTCACCCTCACCACCTTCTTCACATCTTCCTCCTACACCTATACCACAACCTCCACCCTCACAGCTCATAGAGCCACCGCTGAAATTTGAAATTAACATGGTTCGCATCAGAGAACTTGCCATGCCACCACCTAAATGTCATTGCACCCAACTAACCTCACAAGGATTTTCTCCTCCAATAGGTTTTTTCCCTTCATGTCGTTATACCACTTACCCTACACCTTCTCCATTTTCCAACTTCCCTCAAATCAACATGGTACACGTCACTACATGTGCGTAGAAGGGAAAAGAAAAGGTAGCTGACCTACCAACCAATCCTATACCCAACATACCATCCACACCCATACCTAAAATAACTATCCTATGTGGCCCCACATACCCCATTTCTAATGGCGTCACACATCGCACCATGCTCAAACAACTACACCAATCTCCCCTCAAAATGTCCTTATACGACCTCATCCAAACCTTGGAGTCACATCGTCAAGCCCTCATGGAGGTCCTTCAATCTATTGAAGTTTTACCTAATGACCCCACACCTGTAGCATCTATTATCACACCTCATCATGTCGCCTCACTCACCAAATTTCCATCTACCTCATCACCTCCACCTATTCACCAAGTTGCTATCCTTAGTTTCTCAGATGATGAAATTGTCCCCCACCAAACTGATGACCCAGATCCTACACTTTTCATCTCCATCCATATCGATAATATACACGTTCCGACGTGTTATGATCGATGGGGGCACTAGCATTAACATCATCTCCTCTCACGCATTCGAACAAATGCGCCTACCCAACAACTGCATGCATAAACATCTAGTCATGTTGCGTTCATTCAATGACGCTATCACCTCTACACTCGACACTATCATCCTCCACATTCGTGTGGGTCCCCGTACTGTTCTATGTTTTGGAAGGGGAGTTTCAATACAATTTATTGCTCGGTAGACCCTGGATTCGTGCCATGGGTTGTGTTCCTTCTACTTTGCACCGATGTGTAAAGTTCGAACATGAAGGACATTCCTATACCATTCCAGCTGACCCATCACCTTTCAAAACCTGCAACATGCTTTACCGGCCTAATGATGTCCTTGTACCTGTTAAGGCATCTACCTCCCTACCTACATCTTCTTCACACACGACCCCATCCACCAGTGCCGTTCCCACCTCACCTTCACCCAAATCTTCTATTCCCACAGTTGTTGTCGCTTCTACCAGTCACACATCAACTTCCCAACTAACTGACACCTCTGCCGATCTAACTTCTAACACTTCCTCCATTCCAGCCACCAATATATCAACCACTGATCCCTTGGAAGGTGTTTTTCAATGCCTCACTATGGGGGAGTATCGCCTATACAATGTCAATACATTCCTTACTCCACAAGAGTATGGAAACCTTCACCAACATCCTCACTATGATCACCACATAGGTGAGCGTCTCCTTTATGGTCCTCCCCACCTCTGTACCCATCTTACCTATGGGGGACTTGACATTTCCACTTACACACCCGAACCACCATCACAAACCCAACCTTTTTGAGCTGACCTTCAGTCGCTTACCAACCGTTGATTCACTCACACTTTCCTACACCGTTGTGCCTGGAAGGGTTTCAGCTTTGGCCTTTATGAGCAAGGTCATCACACCATTATTTCATGTACCACGTGTAAACACAATGATCATAGTGGAATTAGTTTTACCAAACTACCTGCCAAAAAGCCCCGTATTGAACTCATTGAAGACATTGACCCCTCTCCACCTTCTTCACCTACCCCACCTTCACCACCTTCACCAACGGAGTTGATGGATCCTGAATCTATCCCTCCTACCTTTTTTTTCCATAAATACCATTTCCTTGGGACCTCTGACCTATCACCGCGATGGTGAGGCTCCTTCCTCTCTTCCTTTCTTGTATCCTGACATGATAGGGGATGATACTCCTTCTATTAATGTCATTCAATGTCAGGATGATGAATCCATACTCACCTACCTTGGTGCTGAAGACTCTTATATTCACCGGTCGTTACCTTCTGAGATGCAAACAATGTTGAATGAATCAACTATCAAAGTCAACATCCACACTCAGGATGACCCCCACATTCTCAAGATTGGCCAATCTCTGGATGCTGCTGAACAAGAAGCCCTCACTTCTTTTCTTAAAAATCATAGCCATGCTTTCACTTGGTCCTATGCTGACATGCCTGGCATTGATCCCACTATCGTGGTCCACAACATTGTAACCATTCCCGATGCCAAACCCGTAAAACAAAAGTTGAGGAAAATGTACCCTCGCATTGCTCTTCTTGTCAAAGAAGAACTTCAACGCCTTCTCTCAGTTTCCTTCATCTTACCCATCGATTACCCCCAATGGATTTCTAACATCATCCCTGTCACTAAGGCGATAGGGGGACTTCACATTTGCACCAATTTTCATGATCTCAACCTTTCCTGCCCAAAAGATGACTTTCCTCTATCTGGAATTGACTAGTTGGTTGACCTTACCGCTGGCCATGAGATGATATCACTTATGGATGGTTTCTCAGGTTATAACCAAATCTTGGTCGCTCCATAGGATCAACACAAAACTGCATTCATTACCCCTTGGGGGACCTTCTGCTATCGAGTCATGCCTTTCGGCCTTAAAAACGCTGGTGCCACCTATCAGCGGGCTATGACTTACATCTTCCATGATATCATGCATCGCATATTGGAAGATTACGTGGATGATCTCTTGGCCAAATCTAAATGTCATGCCGAGCACCTCACCATCCTTGAAACCATCTTTGACCACCTCATTAAATATTGTGTCTGCCTTCAACCTAAAAAGTGTGTCTTCACGGTTCTCTCAAGAAAGCTCCTGGGATTTATTGTTTCCTTACATGGTATAGAAGTTGACCCTGCTAAAGTCAAGGCCATCCTCGAAATGCCTCCACCCACTAACCTTAAACAACTTTATAGCCTACAAGGTAAATTGCAGTCCATTCACCGTTTTATTTCCCAACTCTCTGACCATTGTCAACCATTTCATCACCTTCTCAAAAAGGATGTCTCTTTCAAATGGGATGATGACTGCCACAAAAATTTTGAGGCCTTAAAACAATACCTTCTCCAACCACCCATATGCATTCCACCCAAAGATGACCAACCCTTCTACTTATACATATCAGCTACTGATCACTCTTGGGATCCATGCTCGCTCATCATGATGAACAACATAGGGAGAAGGTGGTTTATTATATAATCCATACCCTTCTAGACTACGAAACCCTGATACACTCACCCTGAAAAACTTTACTTAGCCTTAGTTTTTGTTGCCACCAAACTTCGCCATTACCTACTCAACCACAAAACCTATGTTGTGACCAACACTGACCCCTTACACTTCATGTATGCTAAACCTTACCAAAATCAATGTGCCACACATTGGCTCATGCTCCTTGCTGACCTAGACCTAGAATTCATCCACCAAAAATCTATCAAGGGCCAGGCCATTGCTGACCAGCTCACTGATGTGCCTCTTTCTGGGAATCAATCTTCAAATTTTGATTTCCCTGATGAATCCATTGCTAACCTCTCTTTGGATGATAACCCTTACCAAATGACCTTATTCTTCGATGGTTCCAAATGTCAGCGTGGGGGTGGTGTAGGCATTATCCTCATTCCTCTTGATGGTGAGCCCATGCCCTTATCATTCAAACTCAACTTTGAGTGCACCAACAATATCACTGAATACGAAGCACTTGTATTGGGTCTCATGACTGCCTATGCCTTAGATGTCAAGTCCATTAATATCTTTGGTGATTCTCAACTGGTAGTAAACCAAGTCAATGGTGTTTATCAGTGTCATAATGAAATACTTCAAGAATACAAATGTTACTTCGGCATCATGTTGACTACCTTTGACCACTATAAACTTCAAACTATTCCGTGATCTACCAATAAATTCGTGGATACCATGGCCTACCTTGCTTCCCAAATACGCACTTCACCTTGACGATTCAGACATCTTTGTTACCATAAAATGCATACCAATACCTTCTTATAAATCTTGTTATGTTAACCTCGTCTGAACTTCCCCACTAAACACACAAGACCTTTGGTATAAGCAACTTGTGGACTACCTTTCCCTTTCTATATTGCCTCCTGATCTCACATGTAATGGACAACGCACCTTTCTCAAAAAGGCCTCTCATTATGTCATCATGGGTGGCCTTCTCTATAAACAAGGCTTTGACGGTATTCTCTTACGATGCCTCACCAGCTCTGAAATCCCCTATACCATTAAAGAAGTTCACGATGGCATATGCGGAGGTCACTTCAGTGGCCTTGCTATTGCTAAACGCATTCTTCGCCTAAGCTGTTACTGGCCGACCCTCAACCATGATTGTTGTGACTACGTTAAGCATTGTGTAAAATGCCAACAAAATGTCAATCTTCATTACACACCTAGTCACGCCTTA
This sequence comes from Taxus chinensis, assembly GCA_019776745.2. NCBI lineage: Eukaryota > Viridiplantae > Streptophyta > Pinopsida > Cupressales > Taxaceae > Taxus > Taxus chinensis. Next base: position 367,856,155 of record CM034155.1, read on the forward strand.
CAGGTGGCTCGTGACCTTTGGCCCTTCTCTCAATGGGGTTTGGATCTTGTCGGAGAGATCAATCCCCACTCTTCCCTAAGACATCAATGGATCATCACCACTACCAAATATTACACCAAATGGGTTGAAGCCATACCCCTCATCTCCACTAAAGCTGAGAAAATATGTGAGTTCATCAATCATCACATTATTTGTCGCTTCGGTGTTCCACATCGCCTTATCATTGATAATGGAAAACAATTCAAAAACAAAACTCTACAGAAACTTTGCGATGCCTTTCGGTATCTAGCTAAGCTTAGCTTCTCCTCACCATATTACCCACAAACCAATGGCCAAGCTGAATCCACCAACAAAACCCTAAACAAAATTCTCATGAAAGTGGTTAACGATACTGGGATGGACGCACATTCCTTTCACTCTTTGGCATACACACATTCCTTTCGCTCTTTGGGCATACCGTACTAGTATTCACACCTCCACCACTGCCACTCCCTTTTCTCTGGTCTACGGTACCAAGGTTTTTTTGCCTCTTGAAGTCCAGATCATGTCTCTCTATATCTCTCTTCAAGATATGCTTACTGATGATGACTTTCACCAAGACCGTTTAGCACAACTTGAGTTATTAGATGAACGTCGTCTTCATGCCCTCGACCATCTCCAAGTCTACCAAAAATGCATCAAGCATGCCTATGAAAAACATGTCCATGAACACACCTTCAAGGTCAGTGATCTCATCCTCAAGGAAAATCAACACGTAACCAAAGTAGAAAAAAGAAAACGGGGAAAATTTTCTCCTAATTGGCTTGGACCATACATCGTGACCCATGACTATGGATCAGGTGCTTATCACTTGTCTTCACTTGATGGTAAGCCCGAACCTGAGCCCCTCAATGCCTTACATCTTCGACCATTCTATTGTTGACTTCTAGTCCTCCATCACTATTTATCTAGTTCATGCTTGTCCCTTGAGCGCCATTTACCTTTCTTTTTTCCACACCTCATCTCCAACGACTAAACAAGAATCATGTGATTACCCATCACCCTTTTGCCTTATCTTAAATATGTGCACCATGGCTCTGCACATGGCATGATTCTCATGGATACTTTTCATCTTCTTTTAGATGAGATCCCATGGTCGTTCACCCTTGCCTTCTCAACAAGAACCAAATGCTTCGTTATAGTCTCGTCCATGACTTAAAAGCCAAAAAAAAAAAGATGAATCCCTCAGAAGGACATCTTCCAATATAAGGGATCAACTCCTTGAGTCAAACTTCCAATATAAAAGATGAATCCCTCAAAAGGACATCTTCCACCTTCAATTGTTGCTATAAATAGACTGCTCCCTCGAAGGATAGCTATAAAAAGCTCACAACTCTCTACATAGTCTTTCCAAAAAGAGGACTATTTTTCTCAAAAATAAAAATTCAGAAGCTTCCCGCATCGATCAGCTTCGCGAAGACCTCAAGGAGACATATACTCATCCCATATAGACTTCCCACAATGATCAGTCTATCTAAAAGACAAAAAAGAAAAAGAAAAAGAAAAGTAACCTTTTTCATCATGGACTTTCCTATTGTGATCTTGGCTCTGTTGCCCAAGGCATTTTACTACCCATTTTATGACCCAATTACCTTCACCTCCTTACCCATTGTCTTTTCACCTCATACTGCCTCAAGGGACCTGCTGAACCTATGACATTTGGTGATTCTGTGACTATTCTTCACCTTTAGAGTAATCAATCATGCAATGTATTTAGGGTCTTACGTTCACTAGCCTATCTGTAGATGTGTTTCATACGTTTTGATCCTTGCCAATCGGGTGGCTTTCTTGCCCCCTCTTATCTTTTCTCTTCTTCATTACCTTTTGATCTTCCTATATAGGACTAGACCCTCGATACCTGTCTTTTGGGATTTTCTTCTCACACCTCAATCAACCTAAAATCACCTTTACCTATCTACCTATTCTCAACCCAAACATTACCTAATCATACCTATGGCCTGGAATCAACACTACCTATCGACCTAAAATCACCCATACCTATCTACCTATATTCCACCTAACCTAATCGACCTTGACCTAATCATACCTATGGCCTGGAATCAACACTACCTATCGACCAAAAATCACCCATACCTATCTACATATATTCCACCTAACCTAATCGACCTTGACCTAATCATACCTATGACCTCGAATCCAACCTAACTATCAACCTCACTACCTATTCTTCTATCTTCTCATATTCTTCCCTAGCTTATGGGAGAACTACATCGGTCTGAGGTCCCTTTTCATCGGGACTATGTAGGCAGCACTTCTAGGGCATGGGGCCCTGGAAGGTTAGCTCGACCACTCTTTACCCTAACCATTTGCCCCACCTTTACCTGATTTCCTGTTCATATCAAAAACCTTGACATCTAAACCATATACCACATAACTTTTACCACTTATATTATTTCACATTTTCATACATAACCAACATTTTCCACATTTTACACCATCTCATGCATTTATATTGCCATTTGTTATCAAAATACTGAAATGAACATCCATGCCTAAACCAACCTAACTCAATCCATGCCTAACCAAACCTAACTCAATCCATGCCTAACCAAACCTAACTCAACCATGCCTACCAACCTGACTTGATCCATGCCTAACTAACCTGACTCGATCCATGCCTAAACCAACCTGACTCAATCCATGCCTAAATATACCTGACTCAATCCATGCCTAACAACCTGACTCAATCCATGCCTAAACAACCTGACTCAATCCATGCCTAAACCAACCTGACTCAACCATGCCTAAACCAACCTGACTCGATCCATGCCTAAACTGACCTGACTCGATCCATGCCTAAACTCACCTAATTTCCACACCATACTCAAACTCAACATGCCCATGACCTCACTCTAATACAATGTAACAAATCCATCTATCTTATCCATCCATATCATAATAAAGTAATAACTCATACACATCACAACAACATCACCTGAATATCATCTATCTCCTCATATATACATGTGTGTATCAATACAATGTACACCCGTATCACATAAATGTGTATCTCCAAAATAATCATCATCGGCTCGCAGGCCGCTATCCAATACAAAAATGTCTTCGGCTCGCAGGCCGGTATCATGTACAAAAAATAAATACAATATCTCTTCGGCTCACAGGCCGGTATACATCCAAAATCCAACAATACAAAAATAGGTGATATACTGTCTCACATCTGCTATAACATATCTGCCTCATCTGTAGTGTCGACAGTCCCCTCTGACCTAGAGTGGCGGCTCGCTACTCTCAATCTACCACTAGACGGCCTGACATCTGATGCTGACCCCCATGCACTGATAGATGTCCTCTGCTCTCTCCTTTGGGCTCGTCGGCCACCTACACTCTCAGCACTATACGTGCGAGACTGTGTCTGCTCACTCGAGACTATCTGTGGTGGTCTCATCACACCATCTACTAATATCTGCAGCTCGGGCTCCTCCTCCTGTACCTGTACCTAAGGCTCTCACCTCTCTACCTGTATCTGCAGCTCTGGCCTCTCGGCCTGTACCTGTGACCCCTGCCTCCCAGCTGTCCTTGCCTGACCCTACCTCTGTATGGCCCACCACTGGCTATATGCCACTATCACCCCTGCATCATCTGTGTAATGGTCCACGGGCTCCTCCTCCTCCCCTGTCGACTCTGTTGGATGGGGTGGAGACAAAGGTCTCTCCACCTCATCTCTCCTATACTGTGGGAAGGGCGGGGGCACATCCTGCACTAAACCAAACTGTCACCTCACTCGGTCGACAGGTATCATCTCGTGCTCCTTGGCACATCGTCCCTCTATCCACCTCTATAACTATAGTCCCTCCAGCTCTGCATACATCCCTTTGTAAGAGGGATAGGTCACATAGGGTCTCCAGACTATATCCACACTGGACAGGCTCTCCAGTCTCTGTCTATAATACGCTATGTTGTATGTAGCCCGGCTCTCTGTACACCACCCTCTGGCACCCATCGCCTACAACCAACTTGAATGACTCCCCACTCAAATGCATCTACCCATGGTAGGCCCATCAGTCACACACACACAATGTGCTCATAGGCCCAACAGTGCAGAAGAAAAATGTAACACAGACTATATCTCTGCAATTGCCCGTAGGCCCACAACTCTCTATATAACAGCACCAAGAAAGTTGGTGCCCATGCAAAAATGGTATGATATCTCATCATGTCCCGAAGGACACCCATCAGTGACCCTGGGAACCTCCCACCCTCTGAATCTGGTAATGTGTAGCACCCGATCACCTCCATCATGAGTAACACTTTCAACCTCATCTCCTCAGGATGGGTAGCATAAACCTCTCGGTAACTCAGGCTGGCGCTGTGGTAGTGCAACTCGCCTACTCTCTCTCTCCAAACACCTCATCTATACACCTCACCGTGACCTCGGATGTCACTGAGTAAACCTGGTTTCCCCTAATCGGTAACCTCAATATCTTATATATATCCTCTAGGGTGATGGTCATCTCCCCTGTCGGCAAGTGGAAGGTGTTGGTCACAGAATCCCATCTCTCGATGAGTGCAACCATCAAACTCTACTCTCTCACAACCCACCCATAACGGTGGATCCCAATCAGGCCGACATCATCAATGTGACTCCACTCCTCAAAAGTCACCTGTATATGCAACTCTAGCAATATAAGCGGCTCTCGGTCCCTCATCCGCAGCTCGTCTCGGGCCTGCATCCCACAAAAGCAATGTATTAGTCCACCTTCCCAACTTACCTTATTTTTACCCTAGATCCCGACCTAATCTCTTTCCCCACCCCCATTCCATTGGCCTTATCACTCACCCAACCTACCCAACCCCATCCACCTGAACCTATCTACCCTAACCCTCACCCAAACCTACCCGAACCTATCTACCCAAACCTATCTACCCTACCTATTTACCCAAACCCATCTACCCGAACCTATCTACCCTACCCATTCACTCGAACCTACCTGCCCAAACCTATCTACCCTACCTATCTACCCGAACCTATCTACCCTACCTATCTACCCTAACCCTCACCCACACCTACCCAAACCCATCCACCCGAAACTATCTACCCTACCCTCACCCGAAACCACCCTCAACCCTTACCCACCTACCCTACTTTCTCACCCTAAACCCTTCCCCTCTCACCTAACTTCTTTCCCACCCTACCCTTACTCTCTTCCCATTTTTATCCCAATTTACACTTAGGATTAACTGACCTCGGTTATCCCCGGACCGACCATGGTCTCCCTTTGACCAGCACCGGTCACTGTTCTTGTGATCGGTACCGGTCACTACCCACTGACGTTGGCCACAAGTCAACCAACATCGGTCACTGTCGTGCCGCCCGCCCTGACTTCCCACCCTACTTTTTCCCTTCCTAGTTACTCTACCCACCCAAATCCCTCCTTACCTCCTCATTATCCCTCTTTCCCCCTTTTAACCCAACTCCTACCCTTCTCTATCCCTATTTCCCTCGATTTTTCCCTTATTTTCAAAATTTTCACCCCCCAACCCCAATTTTTAACATTTTCTATATTTTCACCAAATTGACAAACAACTCAATCACTAACAAAGGTTTTATTCCTACCTGATCCCATTGCCGTCGACTTGGAGGTACCTCTAGCTGCCACCCTGGTCCACCCGATCCCTCTCCGGCCTCCGCCATCCTCAAATGACCTCCAACTCTCTCCACCAATCACCTCGCTCGATCCGATCTCGTGGCCCCACCTCTTGCCCACTCAATCTCACCTATGTGGCTCACCAACCAATCTCTCTGCCGTACTCTTTTGACCTCTTCCTCTTTTCTCTCTTCTTGTCCTTTTCTCTCTTTTAACAATGCACAAATGAATTTTCAAATGTGGGTTTTTCACCTTTTATACCCTGCCCGACTCGATCGATGTCGGTTTACCCTTGACCGCCAACAGTCATGTGCCCTTGTTAACCACCATCAGTTCCTCTCCACTGTCATCGGTTCATACCGACCGATGTCGGTTACCCTGCCTATTCATTGCCCTCACATTTACCTAATTTTTCTTACCTCCTCTTTCTTTTTCCTCACCTACACCTACCTGGACCACTTTACCTTCTTCTCTAGCCCTCCACCTTCTTTAACCTCACCTCATTAGCCAATTGGCATCTCCTTATTTTCCCCCTACCTCGGCCTTACCCATGCTGTGACCTATCTACTTGGACCTGGGAACCTGTTGGTGACCTATGACCTCATGTGCTCGCTATACCTTGCCGCACTGTTACTTGTGTTGATTGACCTAAAGACCTTACCTTGCCTCTTGCCGTGACCATTTATCCTGACCCTACCTTTGGTGTACCGGAACATACCTAAACGTTCCTACACCTAACCTACGTTGTGCTTCCTAACCTTATCTTATACCCTAGATACCAGAATTACTTCACCCTTGTTTGGATAAACCTATCAACCTTAGATGATGTAGAGTTTGCAAGCTCTTCAACCTGGTACCGTGCTATAGTTTATATGTGTTCATGCATTCAACTACCACTACCTTTGACCTTGGCCCATTTACCCCGTTTACCTATATGCCTGATTTGGCCTTTACTCCTTTCCCCATTTTTCACTATTCTTCTTCACATCCACTTTTATCAAACCACTCGCCGATTCACCCTGTCACCTCATCAGTTCCTGGTTTGAGGGGGATCACCCTCATTCCCACTTGGGGCAACCACACTCTATTCTTGTTCACGTCACTTACCAATACAAGCTACGCAATAAGAAGGGGAAAAATGTAGACACTGAAATCGTGTCGTAATCACCTTGGTCCCCTACCGCAGCCCTATAATCACTTCCTCATCCTAAATACCTTAGCACCTACCTCCTGCACCCACACATTTTAATTTAATTACTTTAATTAAATTAATGCCATTTACCTCCATACACATTAATTTAATTATTTTAATTAAGTTAATAACCTTTTACCCACACACACATTAATTTAATTATTCACATTAAATTAATTCACTACCCTCACACACCTATTTAATAAAATTGCCTTTATTAAATACACCTCACCTAACCACCCCCATCATTTGACCCATTAACCTAAACCCTAAACCAATGTCCTAAATAAAACCTAACATTACACCCATCCCCTCACCTCACATTAAAAGCCTCCTAAGGTTGGTTTTCACCCTGAGGAAAAGAAGAGACCCTTATCAAATGGCAGAACAACTTCCCAGGAAACTTTTGAACAAACCAAGATATCTCACCCAAACCGACGTCGGTTCACCTAAACCGATGCTGGTTATACTGGGATGGACCAAATGGCCTATTTAGACCCATCTACAACTTTGTAATACGTGTTGGTTGTTGATTGTTGGTTGTTTTCGGGAGACTTTTGATCTTGAATTTGATCTCTACAGACGCAACAGCAGAATGAAGATTGATTGGAGATCAACAAAGGCAACCAAATACACTGGCACAGTAGTGAATCTTTCTACCCAACATTCCCCAACACATCAACCTCTTCATCATTCTTCAGACCCGTACCTCATAGAAGAGTAAGTATCCTCCTCCAACCTATTTCATCTGCTTATCAACATTTGCAATACATTTTGGGTAAAGGAACTTAATCCTTCACCCTTCATCCATTCCCTCTCTCCAATTTCAGCCACCTTCTATACCCAATCATCTTAATACCTTGCCCAATTATCTATTTGACCTCTTCAGTAATCTCAAACCTTCGCAACATATTTACACCCCCTCTGTGATCAATCCCTACCTTCCACCAACTCCACTTTTGCCCCAAAACTCCCAAAACTCAGACTGTGTGATTTTACCAGTTCCCGACCTGAATCATCGGTTCTCTCTAACCATCACCGGTTATGGTGAGACTATCATCGGTTTTGTAAAACTGTGGTCAGTCTCTGTTTTCCTTGATCTCTGCCAAAACAACAACCTGTTTGTGACTCACATTCAACCTGACTTCATTGTTCCCATCCTATACCTACCTGAACACCTATTTGACCTTCAGATCTGTATCTAACCTAGCCTGTTAGCTTAGAATCACCTATAACCAACCTACTTGACCTCTGGATCTCCTTCTAGCCTAGCCTATTAGATTAGATCTAGCCTATTGCATTTGTATGAGATGCCTAAATCATATTAAACTAAAGTAGGACAATATTTACTTTATTTCAGCATTGAATTGTTTTAAACAGTGGATTGACAACCATCTAGGAAGTATCACACTTCCAGGATCTAGCACATGCTAGGCAGTCCACTGCATATATTGTTTAACTCTCTTTGGTGGTCTTGCTTTGATTCTTATACAGGTAGTTCCTCCTAGCCAAAAGGAAGGTCTCACAATCACTTCAATTTAGGATTCAGATACGTGCGCATACAACCTTCAACCATCCCAAAAACAGGTATTCCTCTTACCACCTTTACCTTATCTGTTTCGTCAAGTACTTCTCAGAAAAACTAAGAAATCAGGTGAAACAGTGGGACTAAAATTAAAAAGGATTAATACTTTCTAATCACATGATTAAGGTTTGCTAATCATAATTAGTGAATTAACATGTGATTAGGATGTGAGGAGCCTTAATGAACCACTTAGGGTCAATTAGGAGGCTAGGATAAGATTTCAAAGCTTGATGAGATGTTGTGGAAGGAAGTGGGGTGGTTTTGAGTGTTTGGAATAGGGGTTTGAGCCAACAATATGGTATATTGACCAAAACAAGGGTAAAATAGGCTTAATTAGCTAATAATCACTAATTGTCTATTTGGAAGAGGATTTTGACTTACGATCTATCGTAAAGTGGCATCCTGAATGCAAAGGAGGTTAGGAAATCAATAGTGTGTTGTTAATTGACCAAAGTGGTAAGAAACGTTAGTCAATTAGCAGAAATAACTAATTATGACATAAATGGTAATAATGAGAGTGATTTGTGTGTTTTTAACAATATAATTACAAAAGTGGAATTTAGGTGTCTACACCAGTTAACTAGAGTTATTAAACTATTTAACACATCATGACGTAATTCAAAAGAAATCAACGAACAAGGAAAAATTTCACCTTTGGTTGTAATAGCTGTACATTTTTCTAGTTGTAAGGGTTTCTCCTTTGACTGTGTAAAGGGTTTCTCCATTGATAGATCTAGCTCATTCCTATCTAGTTAAAAAAGGTTAAACCCCCACTTGTCCCCACCATCATTTAATTATATCATTTTTTTATTTTGTGGTCTATTTTATTGCGAAGTTAGTGAATACTTTAAAATTAGGAGAAAAAAAGAGCATAAGCAATAAAACATTACTAATACTTTATAGTTGAAGAAGTTTGCATCATACGTTTGATAAATATTGAATCCATTAATTTCATTCTAGCAAATAAAATTAATTCTTGAAAGGTAGGTGTTTTGGTTTTTTTTTTGATGAAATAGTCTATATTACTCTATAAAATATTACAGCCTATCCATAAAAAATATGGGTGGTAAAGGGCACATCCCACAAACAAACTAGTCGTGATAGCTAGGAGACTAAAGTATCATGCCCAAGGGATGAAAAAAAACATAGCGATAATGCTAGAAAATGGACGGAAAAAAACCAGGCTGTCGCAAAAAATATAGAGGTAGGGGGAGGTGGAGGCCCCTTATCCTCCAAACTACTACCAGGAAGATGGTTTCCATCCGGAAGGGGTGGCCATCTTGAAGAAACTTCTTTGTCTTTGTCTTCCTACTGATTAGGAGAAATTTTAAGAGCCAACCTCAGAAATTTTCTAGAATCCCACCCATCCCTCTACATAGGAGGTGGGGAGTGGTGGTGGGAAACCTAACCATTGTACTACATGAAAATGGTGAGGGGACCCCTAAACACCGTAGTTGCCATATTGTGAGGCTCCAGCATAGGGCTACTGTAATGCTCAGGCTGCTACTTGGGAGAGTGATGGTGATGAGCTTGGTCAACCAAATCGGCCACGACCACGATGGGATTGGTCTCTTCAACAAACACTCCCAGAAGGGGAGGTAGGGGGTTCCCGTGCCACATTGTGAGGAGCATTGGCCCAATGATCCAGAAGGGACTCTGAAGGTGCCACACCTCTAGCTCCACCTTATGGGCTTGGTCCTGGATATGTAAGAACACATTCGAGATAATCATGGCCTTATCATAATTGTGAAAGAATGCAAGAAACTACAGAATTTGATTCATTTTTTTTAAATGAATGTTTTATAAAAAAACAACAGAAATTACGTTCTTTCCATATTAAAAAAAGGATCTCCACTCTGAAAGCTTAATAGTTTGCCACAACTTGCGAAAAACTGGTCATGGGGAATGGAAATAGAATCCCCCAGCAAAGCATTGTTGCCAAAGAAATGTGAGTTGAAGTCTAAAACGGCTGAAAGAAATCGTGATCCAAGCCAAAATAGCTTGAGCTTTTGGGTTTCACTTAGGGTAGTCAGTAGAACAGATATATGAGCTTCTAAATTTTAAAGGTTCAATGTGCCCACAAATTTTTTAAAAAGGGCATAGCAGAGGAGAAATCCTATAATGAGCTAATATGTGCCCAAGAGGGAGGCCTTGATAAAGCAGACACCAAGCAAAACAGGCTAGCTTGGGCTAAATCATGGATTTCCAAATGGTATGAAATCTAGCTTCCCAGGATGACCATACAGAATTGATGAAAAAATCTAATGGACTTTACTCATGACCATTTGTCACATGAGTTAAGAAAGGACACCATCGGTAGCTTGAGGGTGAGCAGAGCATAACCTTTACCTGACAGGGGAGTGGGGAGTAATTTAAGAAAGGGGTATCTGGAAACCATTTCCAATCCTTCCACCAAGGCTTGAGAGAGATTACACCAACTTTGTGAAGCATCTCGGTAGGAATGGAATCAAGAACTTCTTGATAAGACTCTCTATCAGCCGAAGCAAGCCGAAACTTGGCTTTAGCTTGAGGCCAAGTGAGAAGTAATTTGGTCTACCGGTAAAATATGTCTTTAAGAGTGCACAAGCCTCGTTGATACAACTTAAGAGCATGAACCCAGGGCACTTGGGTAAGCGGCACATCATGAAAATTGATGAGAGGAGACCACCAAATGTTGTGGTAATTAATGGAGAGCCCATTTATGAATCCATCCCCTTCCCAGATTAAAAATTGTTTGAGGAACTCCCAAGATTTCCATATGCTTTTGACAACAAAGGTGCCCAAAACCTTAACTGGGGCTTTGATAATAAGTAGAATATGAAAATCCAGCCCTTGCCAAGTTTTGCACCCTTGAGAGGAGCCTTGACAAATATAGTTGTGAATCAACACTTTCCAAGCTTCGTTACCAGTGCAGGCCCGAATGATCCACTTAGCTGCCAGAGTAGACCCCTGGCAGCCAATGTCAGTCAGACCAAGACCTCCAGAGTCCCTAGGGAGACAACAATATTCCTAGGCAACTATGTGAAAGCCTTTGCCAAGATCTGAACTATCCCAAAGGAAATATCTGAGGAGTTTCTCCAATTTATTGTAAGAGGCTTTAGCTGACACCCAGCACAAAGAATAATAAACATGTGTGGCTGCCAATATCTTGGAGAAAATATGAAATTTTCCTTCCAGCAAAAGGGGCTTAGTAATCCAGTACTCGAACTTGCGAGAAACTATGTCAATAACATATTGCCAAAGTTGATTGGGAGAAGCATCGAAAGCAAAGGGAATGCCCAGAAATTAAAAAAATTATCCATGCTGGATATATTTCCAGTCAAAATGATTCAGCCAACTAGGTTTGGGGAGAAAAGATTGCCTAAAGAACTGGGTATTTCTCCATTAGATACTGGAACCTGAAGCTAAACAATATGTGTCCAAACATTGCATGGAATTATTGATATTCGCTTCCTCCTTCAGGAGTGTGAGGAAGGAGTCATCTGCAAAATGCCCATTGACAAGCTAAAGGGGAGTCATAGAAGGGAGTTGAATAGCCCTCACAAGCCCTTGATCATGAGCATGGGCAAGGAGGAACCCAAAACCTTCAGCGGCTAGCACATAAAGAGCAGGTGCTAAAGGAAAACCTTGTCTAATAAAGTGAAAAATCCCAAACTACTCGGAAGTATGACCATTAATAGATAGAGAGGCTGTGGCATCTGTAAAAAGCATTTTGACAGAGGTGATGAAAACTGAACCGAAGCCGAGTGCTTCAAGAATCACCAGAATGAAATGCCATTCAATTCTGTCATAAGATTTTGAAAAAAATGGCTGGCTTTTTAGAGGTTCTTTCCCACTCCATACCTTCTTAGACAACCAAAATATTATCCAAAATGTACCTGCTTTGTATGAAACCAGTCTGCTCAGGACTGACAATAATGGGCAAGATGGGCCGAAGCCGAAGAGCTAAAGCCTTAGCTATGATCTTGTATGAAACATTGAGCAAGGTAATTGGAAGTCAATTGTAGATGAGCTCCGAGTCTCCTTCTTTAAGGATGAACTTTATGTGACCCCGATTAATAAGGGCACTGAGGGACCCTGAGTGGAGAGCCTCGAGGTAGACTTGCAGCAGATCCTGACCAACCATGTCCCAAAGGGATTTGTAAAACTCGCAAGGGAAGCCATCCATTCCAGGAGCTTTATCATTAGCCATAAGGGAAACAACTTCATATAAGTCCTCTAGAATAAGCAATCTGTCACAGAAAACTCTGTGAGCCGGTGAAATCTTGCAAGGAACTACTGAGAGGCATTCAACGAGCGCGGATTTTCACTCAGGAGACTCATCCCACACTTTGAAAACCTGAACATAGTGATTAACAAAGGCTTGGACCATTTGAGGAGTGTCTGAAATCTGAACACCAACATCAATAATGACAGAAATTTGCTGGTTCATGTGCTTGGCTTTGAGCCACTGGTACAAATCTTTGGTGTTACGGTCTCCAATTTTAAGCCAGTGTAGCCGAGCTTTAATCTGGGCACCCCGAGCTGTGTAATCATCAACAATGCGGATTTTATAATATAAATTATTATATATTTTCATGTACATATATTAGCAGGGTTTCACATCACATGAGTTATATTTGTAATTTCCATTGTGTAGTGTGATATGTTTTGGATTTTATTAGTGTAGATTATAAACCTATGCTTTTGTTTTTTTGTTTTATAAATACTGATTGCCAAATTCATCCACAATAGAGAAACTTGTAAGATACAAGGCTGAAAATATATAAACGTGCCATTTTATCATTAAATTTCATTAGAATAAATGAAATATCAATGAAGCAATACATTTTAAATGATTAACTACCATAAAGATACCACCTTTAACTTGGCCATCCTCATCACCATCAACTTGTCATCTCGAATGAAGTAGTGTCACAAGCTATGAGTCATGAGAGATCATGATATCATGTATATAGTAATAAAACAACTTTGCACTTGTTTTGTCTAGTGAAGGGAAAGCATAACAATCTATCTAGGAAAGATATAATTTGTTGAAGTGTAACTCATATATACACTCCATATGTGTTGTCCAAACATATCAATATCAGTGAATCATTTATGGGAAAACACATATAAGAAAAGTTACTTTAGGAAAAGAAAACCATCTTTTTAAACACACGATTCAAACATGCTCATAACAACCATAAGCCTTATTCAAAATCATCTTACGTAATGATTCTATTGAAAAATATACTTATGGTTATATTGTAACATGTTCTTATTTAACATGCATATAATTTTTCATTAATTAAACCATAAAAATAAAATAAAATCGATGGAGGGTTCCTTGTTTTTCTTATGGCTTAAGTATTAGGGTTACCAAAGGCCTTCTAAGTTACCATTTATCACTTGTACATAGAACTGTCATTAAATTAAAATATGTACTCTTAATTTTTAAAGATAACTACATGGCAAGAAATGATGAGTGCAATCATTGTCTATGAAAGAAAATCATGTTATATGTTGATTTATCCAACAAAAAAAGTGAATTAGTTTAAACATTTGCTTAAGAGAACAACATAATAAACTCTATAATTATTCCCTAATCCATATTATGTTAAAATGTAACTTATATATGTTATTCCTATGGATCTTCAAAAATCTCAATTTCAATGAACACATACCTAGTGAGAAATTTGTAACAATAATTAGCATATGTGCAAAAATAAATGTTTGAATTTGTTGTTATATTGTGGAGCCTGTTTTCATGTGTGGAAGTGTTGAAGAATGTACACTAGAAGTACTGTAAAGTCTCCACATTTTTCTCACCATGGTTTAAAAAACGTGCCTAATACCTCGAGAAACATAATCTTCTCATATGGGTGGTATTTTGACCCATAGGTTTATGGGGCGGTTTTGAGCCATGGTTTTGGTACACACGGAATTGTAAAACTTCATAAGAAGTTTCCTATTGATGTACTTTTGTGCATATGGTAGGGATAGATGAAATTATATATGAGGGAGTTAAAGTTTGAATTCAAGATATTTTGTTGAGCACAGCTCCAAATAGATCTGGGTATTGTATTGAGAGAAAGAGGTGGCTTGTAATAAAATATGAGAAAGTGGTTCTTGGTGGACATAGCCCAAATTGGGTGAATCACATTAAATATTGTCTTTGTGTTGTGTTTTTTATTTTTTGCACTTTTATTTTAGATATGTGATATTTTTTTGCATATTAGTTTCTACTATTGCAATTCTGTATGAGATTGTTCTGCATATTTCCTAATAATTGTCTGACTAGGAAAGATCAATCAATGTAATGAAAATATGTTGATGGCATAAAATGAATAAGATACATTGCAATCATATTTTCACTTACATAAATCTGATCTTGATTATTAACATGCAAGCTAATATATTTGAAGATAACGATGTTGACTATTTGATAGAAAATGATGATAAGAAAAATTGATCTATGAGAAGAAAACTATTATTGTATTAAATTGTGCAAAGGGTTTCTTTATCCATAAACTTAGCTCATTCACATTCAGTTACACAAAAAAGAATCAGTTCCTGACACTTCCATCAATTCTATTCTATTTTTGAAATTTGTGGTCTTCCTTTGTTTACTTTACAATTAAGCGAAAGATTTATTTTCTTTTTGGATTTTGTGGTATGTGTTATTATAGACTTAATATATGCTCTATAATTAAAATATATATTTTGAGTTTGTAATAGTGGTGGTTGTCATTTCTAAAAAACAATTTTGGTTAAGAAATCTATCAAAGAAATTTCATTATTTTAAGATACAAACCTATATAAGTTGATGGAAATTTTGAGAAGATACTTTGACAAGATGTTATATAAAAAGTTTAGTAAACATAAACGCCTCTATCTATTATCTCTATGGATTTTGTTGGTTGTATTATGTTGCATACATTGTTAATTCATTTCCACATATAGTTCAAGAAATATTAGCAATAACTTTTGAATCATATGTTTTCTGCATCTTGGAAGATAAGTTTAATGTGATGATAAAATATTTTATCCCATATCCTTAACTTTGACTCATATTTTCCTTCACATTTAGTAGGACATTAGATCCAATGCACGAATTAGTTTCTTCATCTTTGATATCCCTAGATATTTCTAGTAGCATGAAAAACATGTCTTGTGTATAATATTCTCAAGGCTTGAAAAATTCTCTTGCAACATAACATATTTTTGCGAAGAAAACCAAAAACCTATATAAGTGGATGGAAAAGTTGAGAATTTGTTTTTGCAAGCTACTATATAGCAAGTTTAGTAAACATAAACACCTTTATCTATGCCATCTGTGGACTTTGTTGGTCATATTATGTTACATACATTGTTTTTTCATTTCCATGCCTAGCCAATGAAATTCCTAACAAAAACTTTGGAATGATTGTTTTTAATGCATCTTGGAAGAGATAAGTTTAGTGTAATACCAAAATGTTTTCTCCCATAGCCATAACTATGACTCATATTTGTCTTCACATTTTATTGGAAATTATATCCAATACACCAATTAGTTTCTTCATATTTTATAGCCATAGATATTTCTAGTAGCATGAAAATCATGTCTGTTGTATAATATTATAGTCAATTATTAAGGATTAAAACTAGATCTTACACAATAATGTATTTATTTATGCTCCTTTTTATTTCTGTTTAGTCATTAAAACATGCTTGCCCATTCTTAATTCCTATTGTCACAATTCTACTTAGATTTTATGAAGATGATAATGCAACTAGACATGCAAGAGGGCATACACACATATACAACCAAGGAATTGTATGAATATTAAATCTATTTCCATTAATAATAATATGCCATGTTGTATATTGTTCTTATGATAAAAAATACAATTAATTGACAATTGTTTTGGGAAACTATATAACAAAATTGGAAATTGAAAAAGTAGGATCTTAAAATAAGGATAATAAATAAAATAAAAAATGTGTGAGATAATCTTTAAATGTCAACATTGTCACATACATCAACCAAATCATTAATACTGTAATCTGACGCGAACACATTTTAATTGCTTTCATAGTTAATCCATGCACTAAATCATTATGACCGAGAAATAAGAAATGGATATAAAAAAGTGTAAAATTATTAGAATAAAATAATGTTAATTCACTAAATTGATGCATTGCAAATACTAGAACTGGACATGCAAAAATAAAAACTAATAACAAGAATATGACAATAAATAGATCTAGATTTCAAAGTCAATGTAAAAAGAATAACGTGTATATTTGTTTTAGAAGTGGCATTCAATAATTTTTTTCGTTGGAGTACAAAAATAAGTCAATATTTTTTATATCCATGTATTTCGCTTGGGAATGTGATATCAAAATGTATATGAAAAAGATATTGTTATTACCTTAATCAGGATTTAAATCTTAAAAACTAATGTGTAATTAAATTAATAAGTAAATTCCCCAACATCCAATACTCATAATGTATGTCAATTATTTTTGAGATGTTGAATTCAATTAGGGAACATGAAAATTATAGTAAAACACAGGATGACATGACTATGGAATTAGGCCAAATAGGCTATGATAGAGTTGAATATGTTTTATCTTTTAAATATAATTCAAAAACCATCCTGGATACTATTGTCACATTTGGATAGAAGAAAAAAATGGTTTTATGTAATTTCAGGCTAGTTTCTAACACTATTCTATAGTTCTTTATCTATTTGGATCGCTTCATTCATCTTTAATTACCTTATGCATTTTTTCTTACTCTAGAATGTTAACAAATGTACTAACACTCAAGCATACATTAGATATCAAAAATAAATATGTGATTGAGTTGCACTTCCCTTAATGACCAATTCCATTTTTGATTCTAACTAAGCATTGCACTACATTACCCAAATGAGGGCTCAAACTCTATATAGCTCTCCTAGTTCTCATACAAGAGTGATTTTAAGTCTAGAGTTCCCCTCCTCTATGTTTTACCTTGTTCCTCAACACCAATAGATGGATAACTATGTACACTTCAAGTGCACCCTTCATGAATGTTGAATAGAGAAATTTCCAAAATAGAGTGCTTATAAACCCCCTTTGGAGTGTACATACTTGATAACACTTGATGAATTTTAAATGATTTTCACTTGGATTGGTATCCTCTTCAGTTGGTTTAGAGTTCTTTAGAATTGTATATAGGTGTCTCATAATGTCTTCTCTTGATTTAGGGAAGATTAGGGTAGGTTTTCTTGAGAATTGATAAGTACTTTCTAGATGATCTCTTTAGAATGCTAAATGAGTAAATGCATGCATTTAAATTTATTTTATACCATTCTAGGGGATATTATTTTGCACTAAGGATGAATAAGAAATGGAAAAAATATACACATAAGAAAATTTGATCATTATCCCAACACATATAACCATCAGACATGAACATAAATGTATGAGGTTTTTGTCCAAATTCACGTCATATTGTCTAGGTATGTAGAATGTAGAAAGTGGAAATATGGAGAAGTCTGATAAGAGATGCATGTTGTATATATGCAATAAGATCATTGATGTATGTGTTTGAGTAAAAAATTGAAAGAATAGGAAGTATTCACAAGCCTTAAGAGAGACTAGGATAATGTGTTTAAGCTCTATTTTGGAACATAATTCATGATTGAGGGATATAATCAAAATCAATACTTTCAAGTACCTGATTACCAAATTTAGGTTTCGACAATCACAATAATAAAAGAAAGGGAGATAATTCCATAGAAATAAAACTAAAATAGTTTTGTTTATTGACAATGAGGGGAAAATGTGTTAAACTAAAAATACGAGTTGATTCTAAAAAAGAGAAAAATGGATCATTTGTATTCATGGGGGTAACTATTTGTAAAAAGAAAAGGTACATTTTCAAAATAAATTTTAGGATGTCTATATTTTCAAAATATAAATGTAAAAGTGGACAAACACAGGAAATAGAAGTTGTATACTTTGATAATGACACAATCACCCTTCATTGTGCAAACACCTAAATTTGGAATTATAGTACTTGACTATGATATATTTATCTTGTGTTACTATAGACACTAAATATTCAAAAAATAACTATTACATCATGATTTTGTTATGGTTAAATGTATGTGAATTTTGAATAATGAGATAAGATCTTAGTGGAATCCCTCCCTTGTTGGTTTTCCTTTTATTGCTTGATTGAACTTGGTTTATTGCCTTTTTCCCGCTATTTCCTGCACTTGCATCCTTCTTATAGAGATTTCTATATCCCTTGTTGTTTTGTTCGGCATTGTTTGACCCTAAGTCAAAAACGTATAATATGGTTAGGACTGTACACACGATCCTAACCCCATTATATGGTCTTTCCCCTCTTTGTTTTTCACTTGGGTTTTCTTAATGGGTCCATTTTCCCCTCTTTTATTTTTCATTTCACATATTTTGGGCCATCCTTTCTTTCCACTAAGGTCTTAATTTCAAAGTAAGAAACTCCTATAAGTCTACTTTAAGAATTTTCATCTAGAAGGCATCTATCTAGCTATCACAATACTAAATTAATGAAGTAAAAAGTACTGTTACATATTGCATACTTAACATAGGAGGGCATAATCCTATTTTATTTCATCAACACACAAGGTTTTGAATGGTATGAAGTAGCTTATTCTTATATTAGTGTGGAAACACAAGGTAAAGGGTTAGTTGCATGCACAACGACACAAAACACTAGGATAACTACATCAAATTTGAAATGTAGTACAACACTTGGTGATTCACATATGGGGTGACTACCAAGGTTATTTAGACTCAAAAATTTACAATTTTTTTCATCTAATGTTTTCTTGAGTGCGTTGCATGATAGCTAGGTTGTTTTTAGGTATTTGTATGAAATATATGGTTTGATGTGACATTAAATATCTCAAAAGGTGATAAAGAGAAACACAAAGTGACACTGAAATTTGTTTTGTATGATCTTGACCATAATGTACGTCCTGACCCAAGGGTTCCATAGATGTAGTGAAGGTTCTAGTTGGGTTTTAATTTTTTTTTCTATCACATATCTATCAACGACATAATCTATAAATCATCTGAATCATCTAATTTTCTACTTTTATCTCCATAGTAATTTTGATTTCTCATATATTATCCTTAAAGTGATTGCCATGCTTGTATGAATAACTGGTCTAAAATATCATTGCATACTTGTACTTGATCAGGGGATCAATTTCAGTGTTAAATTTTCCCTAAACTGCCCTAAACCATACCAGTGTAGTAGACCCTTAAGCAAGCTTTCCGATGACTGTAAGAATGTGAAAAACGGAAACTTTGAGCTCAAGATATGTCCAGTCAAAGTTTGGTCAACTGAAAGGTCAACATTGGTCAATAGGTCAGTAATGGACCAATAACAATGCGACGCGTGGCAAAAGGAGAAAAGGGAAAAAAAATGAAGGTTGTTTGATTTATTTTCAACCTCCGGTCTTTGACACACGTAAAAGCGGTCCAGAACAAGAGGCTCAACTTTTATAACGGAAGGGAGCTTGGCCGCCGTGAGGACGATTATATCATCGCCGACGTGGTGGGTCCTCAAGCCACCACGTGCTTGATTTGAGTTCATTTTTTTAATTGAGGGTCGATAGGTGGTCTTAATTATCATATTTCAATTGGAATTTCGAATTTCATATTACTTTGTAATTATTCACCATGAAATTTTCCATGTCACTATATGGTTACACCTCCATATTGGTCACTTAAGCTATTATTAGCCACACATTATATTTTAATGCCTTTCCACGCATTATTCTATTTGCAAACAACCACACATTATGTTCTAACCAATTGCATTATATGCTAAACCTCCTCTAAGTGCCAACTAATCAAATTCCACAGTCTTGTGGCTATCCTTCCCACCAAAACATCTCTCTAAGCCAATAAACAATGTATATGCCTTACCATATAAATTGTTGCCTTTATCCATAATGCTAAGAAGGTGGGATTAATCCCATGGGAGTTGGTGGTGGAAGTGGAGATAGGGGATTCGAACCATGCATGCTGGGGTAAAAGGATAAGCTCCCAGCCATTGCGCCATGGAGCTCCAAACGATATAAAACGAGCTTAGTACATTTTGTAAAAGAGGTGGCATGTCTGTGCAAAGCAGCATAAGGAGGTAGTTTTCAGAAAACGTCATTTTTGAAGGCCTTGCACTTAGAATGGGAACTCAAAGTAAAAAGGTGAAATGTAGGGAATTCTGAGATGATTCCAAATATGTAAGATTTGATATTTTTTGTTGAGTTTTATCCTATTTTTGGAAGATTTGAATGCAGTTTTTAACAGGGATCTACAAGACAGCTAGTTGGAAAACACAAATTTCAATACACTTCTGGTCCGAAAAGTGACTTGGTGTAAACATGAAAAGTGTTTAGAATTCAGAGATGATATCAGATATATGATTTTTTTTCATAGAATTTTTTCAAATCTCCATTTGTAGGTGTTTTTATAACACAGTTGTAGGGAGATCACATTGTGAAAACACTGTAGGAGCCACAGATCGTTCTTGGGACAGTTTCTGCTATTTTTCAGAGTTCTTGGGACATTGATTAGCTTATTTGCAGGTTGTGATTCATTATTGGTTGTTTTTAAGAGTTATTGTACTTACATTTCAATATTATTAATGGATCGGTTCAATCCGAACCCGGGGACGTAGGAATTTCTGAACCCTGTAAACAATCTTGTTTGTTATCTGAGTGTTTTCAGTTTTCTGATTATTTATTTGCTACCCAAGTTTTCCACACTTCTATGGATGCATAATAATCAGAATTTAATCAATTTGTGAAGTTTAGAATCCTTAAAATTGGTTAAGAAAATCACGATCTTTGGAAACTTTTAAAAGTGAAAAAAATACAACACACGTTTTCAAATCAGTACTGGTGTTTCATTTTCTATTTTATCAACTTGAAAATTGATTAATTTCAGTTTGAGTAGATATATTTACTTAAACATGATTTGTACACACGAACAAAGCTAAAATGAACTATCCTAGGTTATTTCTAGACTTAAAATCTCTCATCCCACTACTCAGACACCTAAAATAACTACTCTTAGTTAAAAAGTCATTACATCTCGTGTTCATATAATTACATGATTCTTTAGAACTTTCCTACTTCAATGAACATAAACATCTAGTAGGTATAATAACTATATGGCAGTTATATCCCTCTAGAATGGTTTTTCCATGAACCTCCTAGTAATCATATTTTCTAATGGTTATCTTTATTTTCCTTTCTATGTCATATCTATTTAAAAATATAACCTATAGAGTCATATAAATACAATTTAAAGACATTCATTTAATCACTTTACAATCATTTAGTCACCGCTTGGAAAATTGACACAAGTGCAAGGAAATACTTGATCTTCATCTCCAAATCTCAAGAAAAGATTCTCTAAAATTATTTCAAGAGTACGAATTAGGATCAACCCATGAGAAAGTATGAAGCAATCCAAATATAAACAAAAGTTTTCCAAGCCAATTTAAGAACATATCAAGCCAATTCAAATAAAGCATCATCAAACATCAATTATAAAAATTATAGTTACATCCTCACAATTACACATCTAATAGGTAGAAAATTACACAGGTTTTATGCCTCTTTGGAGTAGTGCTACTTAGGTGGTGTAGGGTACTAAAATTCAAACCACCAACACCTGTCTTTCGAGGAGACTCAGGGCTTAAAAATAACATCATTTATTATATCTAGAAAAATGCATGCATCCATTGCAATCTTAAGGAAACCAGAGAGGAGAAAATAAATATGAAGATGGGTAAGATGAAACTAGAAGTGTAGAATCTACTTGGACAAAAATATCTAGCTCAATACATGTTTTTTTGGTGTTACTATCCTTATGGGCACCATTGTTTCCAAATTTTTCTCTTGTGTACACACACATATCAATCTAGAAACTCATAAAAAAATAAACACAATCATATTATTGTCTATTTACATATTTAGCATGTGACCTAGTAAATTCTATTTCTCTTAATCATTTCCCATAATTTCATATTTGAATGTGGATGTTTATTTAATAGTTTGATTATGTATCATTTCTTGATTCAATCCTAATTATGTTTTTAAAAAATTGATGTCTTTGATTTGAAGATCAAAAAAATAATAAATACATAGCACGTACTTCATTTGAACATACACACGCTATCAATTCAGGGGTTAATGGCTGTATTATGATCAAAACAATAACAAAAATTATGTCAAATTGCTAATTACATTCATCAAAATATATGGGAATAATAAAATAAATTATGCCTTTGTAGTACAAGTACTCAACTGATTATGTCTTATTCAAATATTACCAAACACACCCTCTTGATGGTTTAATCATGATATTCACATGCTAACCCCAATAAATGTGAACATCTAATCAAGACCCATAACTACCCTTGATACTCTACTTCAAGATTTGTGAACCTTAGTGAAGCTGTGATTGAAGTTATGGAATTCCTTATTCTCTAGAGAAATGGCTTGATTTGTAGATTCGATATTATTTTTGGCTAGAGATTTACCAATCCTCCACTGGATGTGGAGTCTCAAGAACATTGGATTCCATTAGTTGTGAGAAGGTTAGTTAGATATTTAACCCATATGTCAGGGGCATTTCTCATTGTTGTTGTAGTCTTGTTGTTAACCAATACCTTAGACTAGGCGCACTGACACTTCATCCAGGAGGAAAGAGTTTGAATACTTACATATGAAGCGTGCACAGTTACACTGGGTCACTTTGATGTGGTTAGAGCATACTCGTGGATTTCATTGATTGATTCCATTATCACATTTGTATGGATAGGAGTTGGACAATAGCTCCCCTTGATTTTGCTTTTGGCATTTTCTTGCATGATAATAGATGATGATGGAATAATTGTAACATAGATTAATCAGATAAAAGATGGATTGAATTCCCAGTGATACCATGCTCAGATCTAGTCATCTTTGCTACCGAAACACGATTATCTAACTATGCAAACACTAATTTGATTAGGATAACAAATCAGTTGATCACATTTTTAGTTCAGATGATCTCCATGCGCTAAGATGAAGCCATGTTGCATTTGTATACAATGGTGGAGAAATGCACATGACAAACTCCAGACATCGACACACCTCCAACATTAATTCTATAATTTGACATAGAGTGCATCACCTATTGAATTACACGATGGGTACTTTCCCTGGGACTGAGATACATTGTGAATTTTCCTAAACATAGAAAGAGCTAACATTTACACTGCATGCTTTTAGAAACAAAAAGCCTTTAGACTATAGAGGCGAAGCTATAAATATCATCAGCTTTATCCTGCTTTAAATCCTAATAAATAGAAGTCTCTTTGCATGTGCTTGTATGGAGAGGATATCTTTGACTACCTATGATCTAGACCTAGGTGGGTAGGTGCGCCTCATAGTCAACTTACTTTTATTCTCTAATTTTATGCCTATCATCTATAGGATTAATGATGCTAATTCCTGGGAACTCTATGTTTGAATGATGATAAAACCGATTGCATGCTAACAAATGTTCTTATGCATGGCGTGCACCTGTGATAAAATAGCATTAACCTACTTCTAATTAATCCTACCAGTAATCCTTACATGCACTCTTGTTGGCACAGTATCATGGGACAAATTCTATCGCATAGCTAATTCATGTAACCACGTTTTAGATGTCTAATACATTACCCCACACTGAATGGAGTATTGTGTATCAATGTCCATTTAACAGATATCATGACCAAAAAATGCTCCTTCAAGAATGGTGATATGAAAGCCCCCTTGATAGACTATGTGGAGAGGTACGAAGGAAGGTATGATGCCTTCACCCAGAGGTGATATCTAAGTGAATAGATGAGAGCTGTCATCTGCACATGTGAATATGTAGACGATTGGGCCTTTGAAGATTAGAAGATGAGAGGAAGCTTTGAGAAACTCACTGAGATCTATCACAATAGGAGAGAGAGGATTAGAGGAATAGAATATTTAAGCCCCCTTGACAGGACTCTAGGATTTGAGCGATTAGCTTCCACTATGGGGATCTTATAGGAACTAGGAGCTCCAGAAGATTAGGATCTTCTACCTTAGAAGAATCAATGTATTCACCACCACCTCTAAGTCCACGGAATACACCTATTAGTACATCCATTTAAGCGATTCAGAGGATTACCTTTGGTTGGATCTCCTTAAGTATTTCGAGCAGAGGGTGATCAGAGGATATAGGCCTTTATCAGGACCATTTTCTCAGCATAGGTCTGCCCTACCATGAACAATCTATGACTGCTCTGAAGATTTATTATTCTTGGAGTAGATGGCCTATTGTGCCTGGTAAAAATATTACCAAAGTATAACTAAGTGCATATGATGAGGTGGTACAAAAGAAGGGGGGCACGTGGAGGTAAACGCGAAAGGTTGACAAATTTGAAGCCTTGGAGGATTCGTGCCTAAGAAGAATAGACATTCGAGGACTCATCCAATTTTGGCATGGCACGATGATAAGAATATGGATGAGCAAGGATGTAGTACAGACCACACAATGGTATTGGAGCATGAAGACTTAACAGGACTAAGCAAGGGCTATTTTTCAGGAGAACAAGTGGGAAGACCAAGAGTTCATGCAAAGTTACCATGCTAATAATAGGATTGGATCTGGAGTTTAATTATAGAGTGATCTATTATTAGGCGAATCGTGCATGCTTTTTTAGTTATCTTTGTAACGACACATGGATATTTTGAAGCATACAACCTATTTTAGAGAGTGCAATGTGAGCGGTGAAGGGGAAAGTCCCCACCCCTATATATATATCTATTGATCTGTACACTGGTTTTGAGAGACCGATGTTAGGTAATAACAAAGTTATGCTTGCTAGTATGCTTGGCTAGTGCATGAACTATTGTGATGAATGGTATTATGGTGTATTCATCTTCTGTGCTTTGTCATGATATAGAGTATCAATGAATTCATTATGGATGGATATCTGATTGTTGATGTCCTCTGATTCATGGTACTTATATGGTAAAATCCGATCTTAATTGCTTATATGAACCTTTATGTTTTCCTTATTATGTGTTGTTTCTAAATTGAGCTCATGGATCTTATGGTTACTAATGCCGAAATTATATACTTTGATAATGGTTAATTTGAACATGCATGTTAACACCCTAGACAAGATTTCAATAACAAAGAGGGAACCTGGTAGGCTTTGCATGCTTCAGGTGAGTGCATTCAGATCTATTTGAGTGAAGTGCCAGTGCGCCTAGGCATCTTGAGTATAAATAATACAAGACTACATTTTGGTTCCTGTTGTCTGGGACCTCTTTTCGAACTGGTTTTCCACAATGTTGCATGATGATGGCAGTATCGATTGACTCTTGCAACCATTGAAGATTTGGGTGCAATTGTACAATGGAAAAGATCAGTTTGTGCATGAAGATATGGTTCTTGGACCTGATTTCAATGTGCACGCAGTTGGGTGGAAGAACATATTTATGATAAGATATATGAGATGTTATTTTGTTTTTTTCCAATAGAGTTGTACAAGTGGTTGTCCAGTGTATGCATCAAAGAAAAGTTGGAGTTATAGACCAAGGATTTGGATGCAGGAAGAGTACCGGTACTTTGTTTTGATGTAGATGAACCTTGGGCGCGTGTTGTAAGATCATTGGTGGGGTTGGTGTCGTGCGCAATTATACTTTTGATTAGGTTTGTGTAAACTACGCAATCTTGTCCGGAAGTTGTTGAGTTCGAATTTTTACGTGATCCTAGAGGATTTTACATTCATACTATTTCTTTGTAGAAATTAAAGTGTTTGATGGTGATGCTGAGTTTTGGGGGAACCTACCCATGGCTAGCTAAACCCCATGCCGCCACGCGCAAGGCAGGTAGAAGCACGTGTGGTGAAAAGATAGCAGGACCTGCTGGTAGAAAGGAAGAGAGATGAAAGGAATACTTAAGTATAATGAAGTGCGAGAGAGGGGGAATTGTTGAAAAAGCAACGCAATATTGAGGAGTCTAGTGGAGTTGCGAAGGATGATGTCTCGCGAAGTATTTGAATCTCACGTGGAAGATATGGAGCCGAAAATATCAATCTCTCCCCCACCTTAGGAAAGCCTGATAGATAATCCCCTTCATGGCTTCTGATTAGAGCGCCTTTGATGAGGAAAGACTAAGGATCGTGGAGGCACACATCTAATCCCACCTGACGACCTATCCCTTACGCATGGTGTTCGAGTTACAAAAGTAACCATTGATAAACAGGCGAGTGTAGGTAATCTAGTGGCTATCAGGTAGGTATCATTTTCCTTTGAAATTACAGAAGTACATCAGGACAACACATACATCTATGGCATCACAGGAGACAACATCTTTGCTGAGGTCCGATTGGAGGAACTGATATTTTCTGGTGCATGTCATCAGGACAGAAAGTGTTGTGACACACAAAACATTAGGAATACATCGACTCGAAGTACTACAACTTGCATAGACTGTGGGGATTTTAATTTAGTACTACTGTTGGGATGCAAGGAAGTACATCCACTGGTCCGACGCCTATTATATGCTGGTAGGATAAATGCTAGAGGATCATGAGGGGTTGGGATTAAGTGGATTAAGAGGTTCTAGATGGTGGAGGAAATATAGTGGTGAGCGGTTCTAGTTCTGGGATGTGGAGTGAAAAATCCACAGGTCCCCAACAACCCATACATCAACCTCAACAATTTTATTACAAGATGTCTCTTTTTCCAATTGCCAAAATATAGAGGTATTGAGGATGCTACAGAGAATTTGCACAGGTGTGCAAGCTGCTATGGCGCGCTAAAGTAATCATTGCCTTAGATAGAAAAAGTCAAGTGATTTTGCTACTACTCTTTAAGGGTGCGCGTGCATAGTTGGTATAGAAAGTGTGGCCCACACCAGACCACAATGGATTATGATGCTTTGTGCAATTTGCGTTTTTAGCCAATTTCTATATCCCCGAGTTTTGAGCAGAAGATTATCAATGCATTTGCGGACATTAAGCAGGGCTTATCTAAAAGTGTGTCAGGAGTATGATGTGTGTTTTAAAACTTTTTTGTCAAAGTTGTCTTATGACTATACACCCTAGTCATCATGCACAATGGTTTGTCAGTGGGTTGTTAACTCCGTTTAGAAGGGGCGCTATCTCATAAGACCTTTGTAGATCCATGTACGACGCTTTGGAGGAAGCTCTATGTACTGAGGCAGTTGGTAAGTGTGGACATTGGAGTAAGTCCATTTTTTAGGAGTGTTTAAATTGCAGCTAATGATGAAGCGAGTTGGAAAAGCTATATCTGCTAATTCAAATCATGAGATGCACAATGGGATATGCTGTACAGAATTGCAAGGTTGAAGGGCACACTAAGGATAGTTTTCCTTGAAATTTTTAATGTGCGTTATGATTGCATGGATTGTGAGATTTGTCATTTGGATCACGATGCGAGTAGATTGTCCTCTTTTGCAGCGCATGATCCATATGGAATAATGTGTTCTATGTATTGCAATATTTGTAAAAACACATGCTCATGAAACATTGTTGACTGTAGAGGGATAGATCATATTCATGAAGCCATTGAGACTGGTGTGCACCATACTAGTATGACACGCAGATCTAAGTGAACATGGAAAATAACATTATGAAGGGTGCACACTAATGGGTCTAATAGGAATAAGAGGCTTCCATGAGTGGATATATAGGCCGAGTTCGCAATGATGGAAGAGGAGGATTCCCTAAGAGGAACTTGTTTGTACTTGTGGATCTCCTGATCATTATCAACGCGAGCTGTTCTCAGTAATGTGGTTTGCTCATGGTGTTGGAAAAAAACAAAAATTTGAAGAATGTCCATGAACTTGTATGAGCATATGAGAAAAACAACACAAGCAAGACAAACGACATAAGGAATGATTAAGGATAAAACATATGCGGATGGAGATCGATGGATGCCGAAGGTTGGGCTTAATTATGAATTACAACCAGTGTTAGTTATCTACACGCGCTGAGGCTGCGCATGCATGTGAACCTTCGAAGTATAAACTGACTATAACAAAACACGAAGTGATAAATGCTAAGTATCCCTGATGCTAAACATTAGAAAAAAGTTTACCTGGAGGACTATGGACGTTATCAAGGATTTACACAGGAGATATTTCAAAAGCTTAAAGGAATAGGTACGCGCATGATGGAACGAGCTAAGAAATTTGAAATACCACGCGAACGACGTAGATGATTTGAAGGAGGTATATCTAATGTCGTGTCTACGAGAACATAATCCCATTATTAGGAGAATGGTTAGAGAGAAAAATATACCATGTGCACATGTAATGAGCGCGTGAGGACAGATACTTAATGCAAATCCATGCCTTCCACATAATTATGAGTATGATAATGAGATTCCATTGAATCAATTCATAGATGGATGGATTCTAAGCAACATTTTGATAGATACAGGTGCGGAAGTTAATGTAATCACGTTGGATTCTTGTAATTTATATGGGTAGACCACCATTCCAACCTTCTTTGAATGTGATGTATATGGCAGACATAACTAGGGCTAATCCTATTGGGTATTAAAAGATGCAACTATTATGATTCATGGAGCCAAGTTTACTAGGGATTTTGAAAGTATTGGAGCTCGTAGAGGCAGATAGTCTTCCCAAACGTTACTTGGGGATGCCATTGGCGTTTATGCAAATAATGTAGATTTTACACTTCAATAATGGGTACACTATCTTTGAGAACAAGGAAGAGTGCATCATTATACCTTTGACAGATGAAAAGGCTACTTCGTATGTTGAGAATTTGAGTGAAGAGGACTTAAACAAGATATATGTGTGTACAATCAAAGACCTTGATGTAACTAAGCCATCTAAGTAAGGAGTGATATAGTGGGATGATGCTCAGCCAGTTAGTGATACCATAATTATTGCTTATGATAACTGGGCGCATAGAACATATGAAGTGGTTCGGTGAGAGATCAAGAACATAGTTACTCACATGATCAAGCCATGCATGGTTAGGAATTTGAGTTACAACTAGGTACCTAGGTACACTGGTGAAGGAAAACCTGATGTATTTCTACATGCCATGAAAGCCTAGTGGAAGGATAAATGAGATACAAGAAACATGCTTCTACATACTGTTATCCAAATAACCCTCCCAACTATTTAGATGAATTTTTGCTTTCACTCTAGCTTTTATGCTTCACATTTCAGTTTGCACGCCCCCCCTTGCAGAATTTCCCTCTGAAATGGATAAGTCCCTGACATTCCTCTTACGCACTTGCATGATCTATTTTGCCACGCGCCCTATTTTCTTCCGCATGCCCGTGTGTGCCTTCTTTCATCTCCCTTCACATTCTTCTCCCCTTTCACATATTCCTCATGCGCTCTCTCTTTTTCCCTTTTTCTTGCATGTGCACCTTCTTTTCTATCTCCTCGCGCCATCCTTGTACACGCCTTCCCTTTGTTTCCCTTCTACACATCGCGCCCGACTCCCAAACTTCAAAATCAAGCCCAGAGTGATTCAAACTGAAGCAAAACAAAGAACCGCAAAAGGTGCCACATGTCTCTTCAGTGCACTTTTTGTATGGTGCACAAAAGTAGAGACCCCAAATGAGAACATGCCCTCCACGTGTCTAGGGTCTGACGTAGTTACTCCGCCAAACATGAGGGACTTAGCCAAAAAATGAAGGAAGTAAAGCAGGCCCACAGACGATGCCAATTGCCGAATCGACGCAACTTGAAGACTGAAAGGAGAGGGTGAAATCTTAAGACACATGGGGCTGCCACGTGGATCTATGCATAGGATATACTATTTTAAACATTGTGAGCCCATGTTAAACACCTAACCTTAACCTTCAAAATAGCCATATCTTTCAATTGGGAACTCGGATTTGAGCAAGAGAGGACTTTATTGGAAAGATCTCTTGATGTCTGCCACTCACCTACCACCATTAATGAAAAAATACATTCCACCCTTTTTGAGGACTGTCAAGTTTCTCACCTACCACCATAATGAAGTACGGGTCTCCTTTCTTGCCCAGTAAGGAACAACACATGGAGGCATGGGTTGTGTCAGTGGAACTCATCATTGGTTGCAGTAGGAAAATTTCAATGCATCTTTTGGGGTGGTTGGAGTAGGTGGATTCAATGCAATCTGTTGGGGGTGGTTGAGGAAAGATTCAAAGTCTTCTCTCCTTTCCCTCTCTCATTCTTCCTATATTATTGTAAAGGAGGGGGCATTTTTTCTAGAGGTTGTTCATCTTCTTCTCTCCTGACCTCCCTCTCTCTTTATTCCCTATGATAAAAATTTGAATATTAAGCCTCCTCTCATTTGCTTTGTTATGAAATTTTCTTGCCTCTTGACCACTGATGATGTATTGTGTAAAATCACAGAGCAATAAAAATATGTTTTGTGATGTATTTTATCCATCCTTCCTTATTTTATTGTCTCTTCTTACCTATCACCGTTGCAGGGTATACTATGCATATTTCCTGAGGCCTATTACAAGTTTCGGAAAGTTATGTTTAATGGGTTTGAAATGGTGTTCTGTGTGAAATATATATTTGGCCTATGATGCATCTTGTCCATCCTCTCCATTTCTCACCTCTCTCCATTTTCAAGAAAGTTGGATTTGTGATCAGCAACCCCCCCTTTTTCTTGGTGTTATCACCTTTCTAGTGTAGGATTTCTTTATTTTTCATGCTCACTCTCTCTCTCCTTGTCTCCTTGGAATTTCTTAGATTAGGAGTAGATAGTCACATTTCCTTCCGTAGAAGTAGTTTAGCATTTGGATTAGGAAGAAATAACCAACTTTCTATGGAGGTCTATTTCAAGTATGCAAGTCCCACAACTTGAGAGATGGTACCCATGTTATGCAGATCACACTTAGAGTTTCAACCCACTCGAGTTTTGAGGAAATTTAGGGGTGTTATGATTATCACATCAATAGTTTTGGCATGCACCTGGTGGGACAGGTTTTGAAGCACCCTTACCACTTCACTTCATTAGGTTTTATGTGTTCTTGGTGAAGATTTCAGCCATTGGAGGCACTTTTAAGCACATCTGGTGACTCCATCTAGTCAACAACCCATCCTCTAAGTTGCAAAATTTCCTTCCATCCATTTCCACCCATTCTTCTCTTTCCATATCTTCCATCTTTCTTTCATTCCATGAATTTGTGCAGTCATGACTTCATTCCTAACTTGGAATTCACACTTTACAACAACAATAGTGTAATCAACCTCTAATGTATTTTCATCAACTCCTCCAGATCAGCATTATGATCAAATGCAGAATAATTATACTTACCCATATGAGCAATGTGAAAGCTAGCTTCGGCTATGAAACATATCAAAAACATGGATATGCATATAATGGTAACAATTTATATGGAAAACTCTGATCTACTAGAGAAGATTCAAAGAATGGATTGCTGGCATGGTTCAGTCTAGGGCTACAGCTCAAATGAAATCATTTAGGATTGGTTTGAAGGAACCTTGTACATGGGGTAGGCCCTTTTCCAAGACACTATAACCCGTAGGAGAAGCTTGACTTCATGGTTGAAATTCTTCCTCAACTTGCATGTAGTGGATTCTGGAGGAGATAAAAGGCATTTGATGAAAAGTTGGATACAAGACAACCTTGTAAATGGGTATGTCTACCACCACATAGCTTTTCTTATGCTCCTTCTTTCTCTGTCCCAAACTTTATCATTTCAACAGTGGTCAAGATTCAAGACCATTTGTTTTTTGCCCCAAGTATTGATTTCCCTTCTCCATCCCCTAGTCTTCCATCTCCCCTCAATTCTTCTATCCTTTTCCCCTCCAAGTAGTCATCCCCTCCAAAAAAACAAGAAGTCCCCACTTCCAATCAACACCAAAAAATAATTACAAAAACTAGTTGAAAACCCCATTCCACTCCTCCTCTTGCCTTCCCAATTCCATCTTGGGAAGAAATTCCAAAAACCAATTAAGGAGAGCAGCAGGAAGGAGATCCAAACAGAGAAGAAATGATCAAAATCTTGGTAAGATTGGCTCTCATATTTGAGATATACAAATATCCCCTTGAAGGTTTAAACCTTCAGAGGAGGCTGGGGCTCAGCATCACAAAGTAGTGGAAGTTGAGTTTGCAGTAGAAGGAGAACAAGAAAAAGAAGAAGAAGATCAGCAATCCGTATTGTTTTGAATGTATTATCCATAATGGTACTTTGTCTGAAGAAAGGATGTTTATCTAATTCAATCTACACAATCAATCAAGAAGGAAGAACAAGAATTAGCTCCAAAACCTATTGAATAGGAGTAGCTGGAAGAGATCGAATCAGAGTTGAAACCCGCTTCATAAATAAAGCATTATTGAATATTTTTTTTCTTTCAATTGAAGGGCCTGATTTGATTGATGAATCCATGATGGAGGAGAGATATCAAGAAGACCTTACTACCCCAAATAGTCCTATAGAGTATAGAAGATTGAAGATGTTTTGATTTGAAAAATTTCATGCTAGAGAAAGAGGCTATCCAAGAGCAAGCTCAGTTTTTAAACAACAATGGAGGAACTCCAGAGCCAACAATGTGTTGTAACAAGTTATAATGATGCAAAAGCAACTTCATTAGATGTTGCAATCAATAAAAATGAGCTGCATATTATAGAGGAGTTCCATATTGCCACGGAGGAAGGAAAAGAGCATGAAGATCCCATATCTCCCACACCATCCACCCAGGAAGGATAGCATAGGAAGACTCCATTTTCTTGGACTCAAATTTCATAGACCATGGGTGCATTCCATCAGGACCAGACCATGCCCTATAAGGTACTTGGCTTCATTGGAGCTAAGGGAGAAGATCCAAAACCTAGTCATGCCCACAGTAGGGAAAGAGGATGATATACAAAGCACCAAGAGGGTCACCATAAAAACCTCCAAAAGTCCAATATCTAATCAACTTGGGGAGGTATTTTTGATTGATGTTGATAATTTTGGTAATTTGGGTGGAGGATCGGACATCTGTGTGAGCTTTTCACTCATCATAACAGCCATGTTTCAGCTGCCAAATCGTATACATGGCTGCCCATTTTGAGAAAGGGGAGCTATTTATCTCTACCAGTTGTAGGGTTTATTTGAGTCCCCTTTGCTTCCAATTAGCGTAGACTAGGTAGGTTTTTATTTCAGCAGAAGAAAGTACTTTTGCATATTCTGCATGTTCCACTTGGAGCATGTATGATCTTTTAGTTTTGTACATAGTTGTGTGTCATGGTGTTTTGTTGCTCATGCATAGTCTAAAGATGTTGCATTTGGTGAGATAGGTTCAAGTTCCAGTAGTGTTTCAAGTGGCTCAGGGATAATATTTCAGAGATTCAAATTATAATTGTGGTTATCAGGCTTGAATCCATGCCCAACAGATACTCCTAAGGCTACTGGTCTCTTCATTTAGTAGGCATGATAGCCTCTGAAAATCTCTGGCTTTGATGTTTCACATTCTAGGTTGTGCACCCACAGGATTGCTCATTTGGCACCTTACATAGGATGTAGTCCTTCTGCGCTATGGCCCTGATACTGCACATTCTTAGCTTGCATGCCCTTCACATTGCTGACTATCCCTTCCATTTCCCCCCTTTCATATCTTCCTCCCGCAAACTCACTTTCTTCCCTTCTTTTCACATGCTGGTGCATGCCTTCTTTCTTCTCCCTTCACATTCTACTCCCCTTTCCATTTCCCCCCTTTTGCATCTTCCTCCTACGCTCTCTCTTTTTCCCCTTTTCCCTGCATGAGCCTTCTTTTCTGTCTCCTCATGCCCTCCTCACACATGCCTTCCCTCTATTTCCCTTTCATGCCTCACGCCTGACTCCTGAACTTCAAAATCAATCCCAGAGCGAGTTGACCCGAGCAAAAGAAAGAACTGCAGAAGGTGCCATGTGTCTCTTCAACACAATTTTTGTATGGAGCATAAAAGTGGAGACCCCAAATGAGTGCAGGACCTCCACGTGTCTAGGGTCCGATGTAGTTTCTCCACCAAACAGGAGGCACTTAGTCAAAAATGAAGGAAGTAAAGCAGGCCCGCGGAAGATGCCAAGTGTCTAATCGGCGCAACTTCAAGAGTGAAAGGAGGGGGGTGAAATATTAAGACACATGGGGCTGCCACATGGATCTTGCATGGATAGAATCTTTTAAATATTGTGATCCCATGTTAAACACCTGACCCTGACCTTTAGACAACCATATATTTTAACTGGGAACTCGGATTTGAGCAAGGGAGGACTTTTTGAAAATATCTTGATGTCTACTACTCACCTGCCACCATTAATGAAAAAATAAAGTCTGCCATTTTCGAGGGTTGTCAGGTTTCTCACCTACCGCCATAATGAAGTATGGGCCTCCTTTATTACCCATCAAGGAACAATAATGTAGGCATGGGTTGTGGCATGGAATCCATCATTGTTGCAGGAAAATTTTAATGCATTTTGGGGTGGTTAGAGTAGGTGAATTCAATGAAATCTTGGGGTGGTTGAAGAAGGATTCAAATTATTTTCTCCTTTCCCTCTCATTCTTCCTATATATTGTAAGGAGGGGCATTTTTTTTTCTAGAGGTTGGTCATCTTTTATCTCTTGCCCCCTCTCTCCTTCTTCCCTAGGGTTAAATGTGGAGCTTAAGCCTCCTCTCTTTGCTTTGTAATGGCATTTTCTTGCCTCTTTCCCATTGATGATGTACTGTGTGAAATCATGGAGCAATAAAATATGTTTTGTGATGCATTTTTTCCATCTTTCATTATTTTATTGTCTCTTCTTGCCTCTCATCATTGTAGGGTATACTGTGCTTACTCGTAATGTCTATTGCAGGTTTTGGGAGCTGTGTTTAAGGGGTTTGAAGTGGTGTTCTGTGTGATTTCTATATTTGGTCTGTGATGCATCTTATACATCCTCTCCATTGCTCACCTCTCTCCATTTTAGGTAGTTGGATTTGTGATCAGCAACCCCCTTTTTCTTGGTGGTATTACCTATGTAGTGTAGGATTTATTTATTTTCATGCTCTCTCTCTCCCTGTCTCCTTGGCATAGTTAGATTAGGAGTAGGTAGTCACATTTACTTCCATAGAAGTATTTTAGCATTAGAATTAGGAAGAAGAACCATCTTTCTCTGGAGGGCCATCTCAAGCTTGCAAGTCCCACAGCTTGAGAGATGGTCCCATGTTGTGTAGATTACACCGGATGCCCCACTCAAATCTGAGGCCATTCGGGGGTGCTGTAATTTTGCATCAACACATACTCTACATGGGACAACAAAACGTTGGTGGACCACACACAAATGAAACTTATTATAATGAAGAGAAGTGATAATCTCGTTTCTACTAGGTTCCTAAGGAGTAATGCACCTTCTCAAATATGCAAATTTCATGGGAAATCCCTTGCCTTGCATCACATTCAGAATTGTGAGAGACTTTGGATAGAGAGACAGGAGGCCTTTCCACCATCACTCTGGGTACATAAGTTCTGCACAACCCTAAGGGGTTGTGCATGTGCATGGTATGTCGATGAATATTTGATAAATGAAACAATTAATTGGCAAGAGATGACCTTAGGTATGATTCATTCTTTTGATTATTTTTCTACTAAGCCTCCAGTCAATGAAGCACTACATATTAAGAATCGCCTTACTTTGGGAGATAGTGCAAAGGCCAAGGAAATTATGATAGAGATGTTTGATGAGATGGATATAGAGGTGCACATTAAGCTTGAAGATATAGAAGAAGAAGAAATGGTCTGCATCTAGGAAGAAAAATAAAAGGGTAAACTGGTATACATGATAAATGATGATGATGAGGATAATAACTTGGATGTTAACCACACTGAAGGTATGCGTGAGGTAATGGACACAACATATGCGAAGGCACACACATACCATGAACCTATGAAAATAAAGAAGGTTAATATTAGAACATAGATAGAGCGTAAGGAGGCCATTATTGATGATTACTGGTCGAAGTAGGAAATGGATAAGATTATTGAACTCCTGCATGACTTTCAAGACTTATTTCCACAAGGTTATCATGAATTAAAATGGGTACACCTTTCTTTAGGTGAGATGAAAATTAAGCTTAAAGATGGAGCATGCCATGTTAGGAAGATACCTTACAGGATGAATCCTAATCTACGTGTCAAGGTGAAGGAAGAAATTGATAAAATGCTCAAGTCAGGTATAATTGAGCCCATTGAGGAATCTGAATGGGTTAGCCCCATGGTCATTAATATTAAAAAGGATGGGATGATAAGGATTTGTGTGGACTATAGAGAGTTGAATGCTACATGTGTTATTGATCCTTTTTCCACCCCATTCATAGAGGAGATCCTTGAGGAATTTACAGGGTGCAAGATCTACTCATTTACATATGGGTTTTCAGAATATCATCAAGTGTGCATAATGAAGGAAGATCAAGAAAAAAAAACTTTCACCATTGAGTGGGGAAGTTTTACGTACACATTTCCCTTTAAATAATGTGCCAAAAATGTTCTCACACATTGTTGTGCAGAACTTTCAAGATTTCATTCATAATTTTTTACAAGTGTATCTGGATGACTAGACAGTATATGGCTTGGTAAAGGATCATTGTGAGAATCCAAGGCTCATGTTTGAGAGGTGTCAACAATTGAGCATCTCTCTGAATATTAAAAAGTGCATCTTTACCACACCTTTTGGAACTTTACTTAGGCATATTATTTTTAAGGAAGGTTTGTTGGTAGACACAACCAAGATAGTTGTGATCTTTGGTTTAGAAGACACTTATTAAGGGCTATGTAAATATTTCTATGCCCTTAAAGGATTTATTGAAGTCTAAAGGAAAATTATATTAGGATGACATGTGGCAACATGTGTTTGAAACATTGAAGGAAAGGCTTACTACTACCCCTATTTTGCACTTTCATTCATGAGACAAACCCTTTCATGTTCACGTTGATGCTTATGGTATGGCCATTGGTGTAGTATTGGCACAACTAGGAGAAGGAATTTTAGACCAACCCATTTTCTTTGCAAGTAGGAAATTGACACATGTGGAGAAAATTTATATAACTACTAAGCATGAGGCATTGTCCATGATCTACGCACTACACAAATTCAGACAATACTTATTGGAAACACCATTTATATTCTTTACAGATCATATGGAACTTAAGTATTTGGTCAACAAGCCAGATTTGAAAGGACACATTTGTAGGTGGATACTACTATTTCAGGAGTTTCAATTTATAGTGGTTGTCAAACCTGGAAAAAGAAATTCAGGACCTGACCATTTGTCAAGAATCAATTTTGGACGGGACACGCAGAGCATTAAGGACACAATGTCTGATGTGCATCTTTTTAGATTAAACCATGTGCCCGTAGATTTAGAGGATATTATAGTATTTTTGCGTACTGGAAAAGTTCCTGAGGGAATGAAGACATTAGAAAAGAAGAAACTTGTAATACACATGGAACATTACCAGTTTATAGGTGGATATTTTTATAATCTAGGCCTTGATGAAGTTTTTTACTGATGTGTTCTGAAGCATGAGCGTGAGGCCATTATGGAAGAATCTCATGGTGGAATTGTAGGAAATCATTACTCTAGGGATGCCACCATGCATAAGATTTAGATGACTGGACTTTGTTGGGAAACTTTGTACAAGGATATTAAAGAGTATGTCAAGGAGTGTGATCATTATCAGTTCCTTGGGAAGCCTAGAACTTGAGATGAGATATTTGAGGCTAATTACAAGTGCTGAACCTTTTAAGAAATGAGAAATTGACTTTATAGGTCATATTTCCCCACCCTCGCATAGGACTAGCATGTGTTATATTATTACATGTACATATTATCTAACAAGGTGGGCATAAATAACACCTACCAAGGATTGCATGACATCTACAATAAAAAAATTTATATGGGAAAACATTATCAGTAGTTATGGATGTCCATTGCGTTTAACAAGTGATAGGGGCACTCATTTCTTGAATGAGACAACCAAGATTATATTGGTAGAGTTTATGGTGGCACACCATAAGACAACACCTTATCACCCACACGCCAATGGTATTACTAAAGCTTTCAAAAATATTATGGGATAAACACTGACAAAAATCTATGATGTTGGAAGGAAAGACTGGGATGATAAAGTCTATGTTGTCCTTTTTGCATATAGGACAACTTATAAAAGGTTGAATAAGGCCAGACCCTTTCATATGGTATTTGGTGTAGAGGATATTTTTCTTGTTAAATTTATGTTTCCATCCTTACGTATTGCGTGCGTATGAGGAGTGGATGATGAGAAAGTTGTTGAAGAGTGCATATAAAAAATGATATAATTAGATGAGAGATGTGATATTGCTCTATGGATCTAGAAAACAAAAGAGGAGAGACAAAAGGCATGGAATGATAGGAACACAAGGAACAAAACATTTGAGGTGGGAAATATGGTTTTTCTGTATGATTCAAAGTTTGTGCACTACCCAAGGAAATTGAAATTTCATTGGTTGGGACCATTTTTAGTAACAAAGATACTTGAATTAATTGCTTTCCAGTTGCAAGCGTTGTATGGTACTTTATTACCCAATTATATCAATAGGAGTTGGATGAAGCCCTACTATAAATAAGGTTTCTTGGTGTTTGTAATAAGGAAGTTTTACCACTTAGATTAGATTTCCATTTTATGTGTTTCCATTCATCGTTGCTATGATTTTTCAATTTAGTTTAGTGTTTTATTGTAGTAAGTGTACTTATGCGTTGAAATCTTAATATTGTATTTTGATTTCATGCGTAGAGTATCGCACATAATTTTAGTGTGGGGTGGAGTAGATACAAGAAAAAATAGAATTAGTTGAAATAAGATTCAAAATTTAGGTTGTTATACAAGGACATATATGGTTTGGAACATAAACGTCCTCTAAAATATTGGTGTGCAAAAAATAAATATATTATAGGTGTTTGGGTTCAAGGTGTTTTTAAGGAAATTTTCTGAGATTGAAGACCACATGTAGAAGCATGATTGCATAGTGTAATGCGAGGTAGGCAACAACATGGGAAACTACTTAGGATGAGACACAAAGGTGTATGTACTTTGACACATGGAGACACGTGTAAGGATGTATTTGGTTGAGAAGTAGTAGGTGTGCCAGAAGGTTACGACTAGGGCATGGAAGAAAGTAAAAAACTATACTTAATTCTGAGTACGGTGGTAGGTGAGGAGTAATTAATGTAGAAAAATTTACAAAATCTATAAAAGGGGTGCTTCTAATTTTATTTTTACCTTGCACGTTTTGAGT
The DNA here is from genome assembly GCA_019776745.2 of Taxus chinensis. NCBI lineage: Eukaryota > Viridiplantae > Streptophyta > Pinopsida > Cupressales > Taxaceae > Taxus > Taxus chinensis. Next base: position 367,895,939 of record CM034155.1, read on the forward strand.
TTTCGAGTTGTGAAGTGCGATCAAGTACAAAGTGCATGTGTAAATGATTAAACTAGTGAACTAGTTGATTCTTGGACATGGCCGTGGTGGAGATCCATCAAGAAGGTGTTTGAGCCAGTGAAAGGCATGCGAGAAGAGAGTTCAAAGAGTTAGGGTTTAATGAAAAATTATAGCTAGGGCATGCAAGGTTGAGTTCACAGAGCAGGTAAAAGATAGAAATCACATAGATAAGTGATATAAATTGACATGACACCTAAGAGAGGACCTGGGGTGACTACTCAAGGAAAGAAGGAGGATGAACCAGAAAGTCAACTTTCAGAGATGCAATACCCCAGAGTAGTCATCATGGGATGAGAATTGGAATCCCATATCAGGAAAAGCAAGGTTAGTGATTAAAATCACCACATTAAGGTGAATAAGGATGAAATGGATAAGTAACTAGTAAAGAAGAAATATTTGAGAATAGAGGACAACAAACCCATTTATGAGGATGAGGGGCAGAAGACTTTGGAGAAAGATGGAGTCATGAAAATTTATGAGATGCCTTATTTTGGAAAACCAGAGAAAATTTACTAGTGGCTAATATCAGATTCCATGAGGACTTATTTTAATTTGTAGGAAGGTGGGTGTGCCTCACCACACCCTTGATTAGGAAATTAACAAGACTTAGGAGTTCAAGGATAGAAATTGCTAGTGATCTAGATGATGAAGTGGGTGTGCAAGAAACCTATGTGGAGCTGGAATACGCAAAGGGAGGGCACACAATAGACATTACAAAATTGGATGATCATCATGTGATCAAAATTGCTACACACCTCTATAGCAAGTTCAATAACTATGAGTGTTGGGGCCAGGTACATAGGAAGTGGTGCCACATTGTGAAGAAAATGGTGGAGTGTACTGTTTATAACTTATTTGCATTTATAAAAGAAACCATTATTGAGGAGGAGCATAAAGGAGATAAGATCAAATTCGGTACCATCCTATTATCTATTGTATTTGTGGAGATTGGGGTTCTGGATGACCCTGAGGATAAAATATGGTAGTTCCCCAAGGAGAAGAAGTCACTTGTAAAGAGGTTTGAAAAATATACTTGTGAGGGCACTATGAGTGGCCCTTACAAGAAACGGATGGAGATTTGGTATAGGTGCATACACGAAGCCTTTGAGAATAAGTGGTGGATACCCAAGGATTTACCTACCATAGTAGATAAGCATGTGCAGTTTGTAGTCTTTCAGCAGTACTGCATTAGCAGATTCAGAATAAAGGATGGTATATGGAGCCCATTGTGCAAGCTTGCGTATGATTTCATTGCACACTACTTCTAGTATTCTATTAATAGATTCTTAGATGTAAGAAAACTGATATTTGATGTAGACAAGGTTGATTGCAAGTATCAGACTCTTTAAAAGAAATACACTTATCCGAGAAAGTCTGCATACATTAAAAAATTGATATCTAATGAAATTGGCATAAGCTCCATGAATTTTGTGGTTGATAAGTTGGGCGTAGCTAAGGTATACCTTTACCTTAAGCCCAAATTGGTTGATGGAAAACATATTGAGAATGAATTTAAGCTCTTTGAGATGCCCAAGGGGAAGCATACAATTGGAACTTTGTAGGATGATGAGCACACCCCTCCTCACACAGATGAGGAATAACTTCACGAAGAAGACGAGGAGAAGGAATAAAACAATGGGCTAGACCATGGTAGGAGGAGACAACAAACTACAGGTAATAAAAGGATAAGCGAGAGTACTCCTCCTTGAGAAAAAGAAGAAGAAGAAGTGAGAGATGAGGCTAGTGCTGAGGAAGGGAAAGAAGAAGATGATGCAAGGAACCAAGGTTTTAGAAGAGTATTGAGGAGAACTAAGACAAAGAGCACTAACAAGAGACCTTATCAATATTTGAGGAGGTCATGAAGAGTATCCCCTGTGAAACCAATCCTGTAGAAGGAAAAAAGAAGAAGGTGCAAGTATGTACCGAGGGAATAAAGTGAGGAAGAAGTTTTTGACGAGGTTTGCACATCAAGGAGGATAGACCGATGATTGAGGTGTAAGGAGGAGAGGAAGAAACTTAGGATAATGTGGACGCACATGGAGAGGGTGAGGAGGAAAACCCCATGAGAGGAGGTGCAGAAAGAGAACAAAGTGCTGGAGGGCCAGTAGGTTAGCCTACTAGAGAGCATGCGGGTGTAACAGGTGAAGGCCCAATTTAGGGTGTGGGGACACATATTCCCAAGGGAAGGTCGTCTAGAAGGAATAAGAGAAGAAATTTATAAAATACCTAAATTGGGATATTTTGATGATCCTTCAAAGACTATTCATGCTAGGTTTTAGAGCCCCCTCACCCCTGAAAGTTATATGGATGGGGTTAGGTATAGTTATTTCCTTGATCTATGGTATTGACTAGTTCTTTCCTAGATCTATGGTATTGACTAGATCCTTGATGTCTAGTTCTCTCATAAATCTATGGACTTGACTAGTTCTTTGATGACTAGTTCTTTCCATGATTTATGGCTTGATCTACGACCTTGATTGGTTCTTAGATTGTTATTCCTTGCCTATATAAGCAAGGCCCATTCTCATTGTATTTCATTGAGTTCCATAATAATATATGATATTGCTGCTCATTTGTTTGCAAAGGTTTATGTAAAGTTATTCTGGTGAATTACTTTCATCTTATTGATCGTGATGTTTGATTAGCATCTGTGTTCTTGGCTTGGCACGATCTGGTTATCGTTCCTTTTATGGTATCAGAGCAGGAGATTGCTATTGACATCCGTCTGTAAGTTTTATTTTGCAAATAAATTTTTTATATATTCATATATTTGGGATTTGCTTGTATTTTGTTGTTGCGTGCATTTTTATGCAAAACAGAGGCTTCCATTGGATCCAGAAGGTGGCAAAACCCTAAGATCGACTGTAAACTCGACCATTTCGGGAGGCAGTCGGTTTTTTGGTTTTTTTTGTTGTGTAGAGAAACATACTGGATTTGCCTTGGGATTCGTGCCATATGGAAAAGGAAAGCATAGGAATTTTGTTTTGGGTTTTTCTGGGTTTCTTGAGATCCGATCTGGGTATTTTTTTTGTGTGGCATAGCATTTTCGATTTGTGTGCAAGAGGTCTTTTTTGAAAAGACGGTTCTTTCCTTTTTTGGTAGGGGTCCACGGATGATAGGTGCACTTTTTGCTATTTCAGGAAAATCTGCAGACTACTATTTTGGGCGGCAAAGGTCAATTTCAGCATAGTCCAGAAATAGTAGTTTTTACCAAAACCAGTTGGATGTGACTTTCCCAAAATAGTAAACACACCCATTGAAATCCTTAGCCCCTGGTCATATGGTATGGTCATATGAGGGTTTAAAGCTTGTGATTCCTACTAGTAGGTGCTTAACTCCAGCCCCCTTTCATTTTATTTGTGTGGTGAAGGCAAGAGCATTTTATTCTATTTTAGTGGCAACTAAAATAAATAGTAGAGCATAATATTGAAAAACTTGTATCTTTTGATCGGTAACTCGGTTTTGAGTGCCATTTTTTTGTAAAAGTGCATAGTTTTTTATGCTCTTTCCATTGGAAATATTTATTTTGAGAATTTCACTATAATTATAAAGTGCCATATTGTAACACGCACTCATTATAAAGTGCCAAAATCTGGGGGGCTCTTGTTGCATTGTTTGGGGGTCTTGTTGCATTGCTTGGTTCTTCCATTTCTTTTGGTGATTTTTTTTTTTAGGATGGCATCTTTATCTACTTCTACATTAGATCATGTTGAGCCATTAACAACACATAATTACCACACATGGAAACCAAGAATGGAAACAATAATTAAGTGGAAAGGATTATGGGCTTTAACTTCTAAAGAACAACCAGTGTTCACTAGAGAATATGAGAAATTTCAGTACCAGTGCAAATTTGATGAGTGTATGGGTTTGATAGGAACTTATGTAAGTGACAGTCTTTTATTTCATTTGGAAAAGTGTGACTCTCCTTTCAAAATATGGGAGAAATTGGAGGATTTATTTGGTAAGGTGGATCATATGAGAGCCATGCAACTTGAAATTGAGATCACCTCTCTTAATCCTGAAGATTTTCCAACAATTATAGACTATCTTACCAAGTTCAAGCATTTGTTGACACAGTTGAAGGGGAGTGGAAGAGATAAGAAAGATGAAGAGTGTGTTTACTTGATTCTATCCAAGTTGAGAGGACCATTCCAAATTTTTGCTTCTACCTTTTTCTCTAGCATGGATGCCTTAGGTGACACCTTCAAAATGCCTAACTTAGAAACATTTTGTGAAAGACTTACTAGGGAAGAATCCAAATTATCTCACCTTGAGTCTTCCACCTCTCAAAAGGCATTAGTTGCATCTAATCCTAAGGGCAAGGGAAAACCAAACAGTAAAACCAAATCCACACCTTCTCCATCTCAAAATGCTCCTAAACCCAAAGAAAACAACTCAAAACCCAAGGAGTCTTCTAAATCCAAGAATAAGTCTAGCCGTTCATGCTCTTTTTGTGGGGGTAGTAATCATGAAGAAAATAGGTGTTATAAGTGAATGCAAGCCTTAGAGGATGCAGTCAAGAAACACAAAATTTCTATCTCCACTCCACCTCCTTCTAATCAGCATGGAAAAGCACTTAATGTTGTTGGAAGATCTCAGTCACCACTTGCAGACAATTGGGTTATAGATTCTGGTGCTTCTCATCACATGACTTCTTCCAAGGAGTCTTTTGTTTCTCTAGGTTTGAGTTCTACTTCCAAAATTGAGGTTGGAGATTCTTCCTTTCTTTCTGTTGAGGGAAAAGGTGATATACAACTTGATGGTGGCAATATCCAAGATGCACTATATGTTCCTAACATCACTACAAATTTGCTTTCTGTATATCAAATTTGTCATTCTGGTCAAGGGAAAACAGTGACTTTTACACCACATGGGGCAGAAGTAAGAACTTTGTTGGAGCCTTATTCACTTGTTGCTCAGGGTATTGTTGATCATAGTTCAAGACTATATCACTTTGAGGGTTTTGATGACACTTCTTCTATAGGGACAGGATTGGTTTCTCATTCAGATTCAGAGAGTAAGCTTTGGCATGAAAGATTTGGACATCTCAATTACAGATATTTGAAGGAGTTGAGCACTCATGGTATGGTAGATGGTCTTCCTAGAGTTTCTTGTCTTGAGGGAGTTTGTCATGGTTGTGCATTAGGGAAACAACACCAAGATCCTTTTCCTAAGAATTTGTCTAAGAGAGCTTCTTCACCACTTGAGCTTGTGCATAGTGACTTGATGGTTTTTCCTACCCCATCTTTCAATGGAGCTAAGTATGCACTTACATTTATTGATAATTTCTCGAGGCGTACTTGGGTTTATTTTCTCAAGTACAAAAGTGATGTTTTTTCACACTTCAAAGTCTTCAAGGCTTTGGTCGAGAAACAATCTTCTAGTAGCATAAAGAACCTTCACACTGATAATGGGGGGGAGTACTTCAGCAATGAGTTTTCTAAATTTTTGGCAACTCAAGGCATTATTCACCAGCATTTTGTTCCTCATACTCCACAACAGAATGGATTAGCAGAAAGGAAGAATAGAACTTTGAAGGAAATGGCTAACTGTATGATGCATTCTAGAGATATACCTCCTATCTATTGGGCAGAAGCAGTTAATTGTGCTAACTATATTCAGAATCACACACCACACAGAGCACTTGAGCATTTGACTCCAGAGGAAGCTTGGTCCAACACTAAGCCAGATGTCTCATTTTTTTGAGTCTTTGGGAGCCATGCTTGGGCCTTTGTGCCAAAGAAGAAAAGGAAAGCTTTGGATAAGAAGAGTAAACCCTTGATCTTTGTAGGGTATTGTGAGGACATGAGAGCTTATCGTCTTTTAGATCCTGATACACATGATGTTCTTTTTCGAACACATGTTCAGTTTGATGAGCATTTCACTCCTCATGATTCTTCATCTTCTTCCATTCCTTCTTCTTCTTCATCTCATCTTGAGGATCCTTTCTTTGAGGAGATTGATGAGGAGGTTATAGATGCCATTGAGGATCCTATTCCCACTGATGTTGTCACTATGCCTAAGTGGGCTCGTACTACAGTTTCTGAGGCAACACCTTTCATAGAGGATCTTCCACCCACTAGGCATCATCACACACATTCTACAGGTTCTGGACTTTTGTGTCAGGTAGTTTCTGAGGATCCACAGTCTTTTTCAAAGGCTCATGGGATACAGGAGTGGGATGATGTGATGGCAGCTGAGTATTCTTCTTTGATGAAGAATCATACTTGGGATTTGGTATCTCTTCCTAAAGGAAGAAAGATGGTTAGGTGTAAGTGGGTATACCGAACCAAATACGCAGCTGATGGGTCCATTGACAAGTATAAGGCTCGTCTTGTTGCAAAGGGTTTTTCACAAGTTGAAGGTATTGATTACTCTGAGACTTTTGCACCCGTTGCCAAGATGGATTCTGTATGCCTTGTACTTGCTATTGCTGCATCACAGGGGTGGCCCGTATACCAGATGGATGTGAAGAGTGCCTTCTTACATGGAGATCTACAAGAGGAAATATATATGGAGCAGCCTGGCTGGATTTGTTCAGGATTCTTCTCTTGTTTTTTGGCTCCGAAGGTCTCTCTACAGTCTCAAACAAGCCCCTCGGGCTTGGTATGAGAAGATGGATTCTTTTCTTCTATCTACTGGTTTTGTTCATTGCCACTCCGATCATACAGTGTATCTCCAGCATGTTGGTGAGGATATTGTGATACTTGTCTTGTATGTTGATGATCTGTTACTTACTAGCAGCTCTTCTTCCCACATTCAGAGTATTCAGAGGGCTCTTTCTACACAGTTTGACATGACAGATCTTGGGCTATTGCATTATTTCCTTGGTTTGCAGATTTCTCAGATAGATTCAGGGATTCATTTGAGTCAGCAAAAGTACACCCATGATCTTCTTAGGCACTTTGATATGGCTGATTGCAAGCCAAGTCCATCTCCTTTTCAGTCTGGAGTTACTCTTACATCCACATGTACCACACCACTTTGTGATCCTACATTGTATAGGCAGTTGGTTGGGAGTCTCATGTACTTGACCCATACTCACCCTGATATTTCATTTGCAGTAGGGCTTGTATCTCGGTTTGCACATTCTCCTCATAGTAGTCACTAGCAGGATGCTAAAAGGATTTTGCACTATTTGCATGGCACTTCCCACTTTGGCCTACACTACACTAGGGGTTCTACTCAGTTGGTTGGGTATACAGATTCAGATTGGGTAGGTTCTATTGATGACAGGTGTTCCACTTCTGGCTATCTTTTCTGTCTTGGTTCTTCTCCAGTTGCTTGGGCGTGCAAAAAGCAACAGGCTATTGCACTTTCATCTTCAGAGGCAGAGTACAGGGCAGCAGTTACAGCGAGTCAGCAGATTCTTTGGCTTCGCCAGTTATTGACAGAGTTTGGATTCCCACAGGATTCACCGACTGTACTTTGGTGTGACAACCAAAGTGCAATTCACATTTCTCGCAACCTAGTTGAGCACCAGTGGAACAAGCATATTGAGATACACATCCACTTCATTTGTCAGCACATTCAGGATGGAGTTCTTTGCTTGGAGTACCTTCCGACTCAGCAGCAGGTTGCAGACATCTTTACGAAGCCTTTTGCATCACCTCGCTACCTTGAGTTGTGTGGAATGCTTGGGGTTTCAGAAGTTGTTCTTGGGGGGTGTTCGTGAGAACATCTTCCTTCTTCTTCTTCTTTCTCTTTCCTTATAGCAGGATTCTTTCCTTCTTTTGGTTCGAGATTTCTTCATGGATATATTGTACATGAGTACCTCATCAGGCCTAGTTGTCGGGACTCATACTGTGGACATGCCACTTCTATTTTGGCCCCTAGCTTCACTTGAGGGGGGGTGTTAGAGTAGGTATTTACCTTAGCTCATGTTCACCTAGGTACATTATTTACCTTTATTGTATTTATCCTCACCCACTTATGTGTGTGGATATTTCTTTTTATTTATTTAGATATTAGGAGATATTATCTAGTTGTTAGGTATAGTTCTTTCCTTGATCTATGGTATTGACTAGTTCTTTCCTAGATCTATGGTATTGACTAGATCCTTGATGTCTAGTTCTCTCATAAATCTATGGACTTGACTAGTTCTTTGATGACTAGTTCTTTCCATGATTTATGGCTTGATCTACGACCTTGACTGGTTCTTAGATTGTTATTCCTTGCCTATATAAGCAAGGCCCATTCTCATTGTATTTCATTGAGTTCCATAATAATATATGATATTGCTGCTCATTTGTTTGCAAAGGTTTATGTAAAGTTATTCTGGTGAATTACTTTCATCTTATTGATCGTGATGTTTGATTAGCATCTGTGTTCTTGGCTTGGCTTTGATAGATTTGCCTTTGGTGGGAAACCTTGTAAAACGAAATTAAATAGAACATGTGACAAGGATGTTGGATCATTGTCAAAGTTTTTGAATTATTGCACATTCTACTTGGATCTAGTTTCTTGCAATGAGATGCACTCCTTGTGGTATGACTAAGCATCTATTTCAAGTAGAATAAAAATATTAGAGTCATGATTTATGGATATACAACCAAATACTGACTTTATGCATCCTTCATTAGTGATATAATTTGATGCCCCTACTTATCCAAATTTTAGGACTTGGCGCATTGCTACATTATAATTATTGTACATACTTATCTGATATTGTAGCTTAGAAGCAACGCCTATCAAGTGTAACATGTAATATTTCTATGGGAAAACATTTTCAGCAATAGACATGGGTGTTTGTTGAGCTTGACAATAATCATTAATAGGAACTCAATTTTCGTGTCATTGAATTATTAAAATTCTTTTACAAAGTTCTGATTGTTAGTAAAATGAATCACAATAAGAATAACACCCTATCACCCACAGGTCAATGGTACTGCTACAAATTTTAACAGATGCTCTATGGAAATGACTTTACATGTGTCTATAGACAGCACACTGGAAGAAAGGAGTGGCCCTGATTAACGTTAGTCTAATAATCTTTTAATAATCGCCATATTAGGAATATTTATTATCAAGATTAAATATAAGCCATCACCCCTTTACAACACACTGTTTTCGTAAATTGTTATATTTGACTATGGAATGCTATGTTGACATTTCCCTACAGTATACATGCATGGGAGATCAATTAATTATGACATGAAAAATATTATTGAATAGTGCATAGAAAACATTTGCAACCTGGATGATCGGCGCGTAGATTGCCTACATATTGGAACACCACCATTTTTTTGTAAATCAAGACAGAAATATTCAGTAGACAGACCGGCATGACATGATAGACATATTCGTGCATAAGGAAATATTGAGGTTAGAAAGATGGTTCTTCTGTATGATTCAAAGTTTTCAACACCACCCTTCTAGAAACCTTGACAATTTCATTAGTTGGGACCCTTTTTTGTAACGAAGATACTTTATTCAGGTGAATTATCCAGTTATAGGCGTTGGATGTACAACTTAATTACCATGGTTACTTTAACGGGAGTATATTTGAAGTCCTACTATAAATATAGTATTCTTGGTGTTTATAATAAGGTAGTATGCATCCATTTTATCTTTAGGTTTCCAATTTAATGTATTTTCTTTATAAATATTTCCTTTTGTTGTTATAAAAATGCTTTTTCAATTTAGTTCATTATGTGTTAAGTAATAAGCGTGCTTGCGTGCTTGCGTGCTTGTGGCTGATTACTATGCCTATTGGTAGATCATGTGCAGAGGACCACAACATACTTTTAGTGTGGGTGGAAATTAAATAGAATAAGTTATTAGTTATTAAGGTTGTAGATTGGTGCATGCAGATCAAAAATGTTACGGGTGCTCGAACTGAAGGTATTTAAGGAAATTTTCTCATATTAAAGACCATGCCTAGAAGGATAGACGCGCAGTGTAACGAGAGGTAGGTAGAAACATGGAAAACTACTTGGTATGAGGCATAGTGGCTAACTTTGGTGTAGGGAAGTGCGCAAAAGGAAGTTTGTGGTTGAGAAGTAGTAGGCATGCTAAAAGGTTACAACTAGGGCGCGAAAGAATATGGTGTGACACATGGAAGAGCAAAAGGCTGGAATTAATGCCATGTACGATGGTAGTTAAGGAGAAATTAATGTAGACTAACGGATAAATTTTGACATAAAAATATATAAAAGGAGCACAATACGAAGCCATTTCTTACCTTGCATATTTTGAGTTATCAAAGCTGATAAGTGCGACAAAGTGTGAAGTGCGGAAGAGTGATTGATTGAATGGCGAATCAGGAGAATTCACAACACGGAATTGATAGAGCTCTATGTGGAAGGGTGTTTGAGATTTTTGGGTGTGTGAGGAAGGAAGGTTCATGCAGTTATGGTTTCAAAGATACATATTTGCAGCTAGGACACACTAGGGCACGAGATGTTTGAAGCAAAAGCATAGATCAAGGAGTATGAGGGTAAGGTAGTGGAAAGTTATAATTTTTTAAACCACATTATTGGTTAGATAGAATGATGGCACCAAAGAGAGTTGATGGTGAAGGAGCATATAACAGAATAGGAACCAAAAGAGTGGTTCACAAAGATTTAATACCCAACAAAAGTTATTGAAGGATGGTCATGGACATGCCAGTTGGAAAAATGAAAAATCATCAATTTCAACCATCGAATTGAGTAAACCGTGGAGGACTTAAAGGAAAAGACCATCTTAAGGACGAACAAGAGGACTGCATATGGGCAGAGAGTAATGAACAATTCAATCTATAAGCTACTTGAGAGTGTTGGGGTTATGAATCTATTTGAATTACCATTTTTTCACAAGTCTGAATGTCTCTACCAGTGGCTCATGCCATGCATGAATGAATATTTCTTTCACTTTGTTGGGAGAAGGATGAAGATTATTTTGGAACATAATGATTAAGTGATCTGGCCAACCCTTAATGTATATGTGTCCATCACTAATATATAGGTTAATATTTAATAATATGAAATATTTATATTTCTATTATTAAATATGCTAAGCTAGGTATATACTTTAGGTTAAATATTTAATATCATGAAATGATTATATTTCTAATATTAAATATTATAAACCTAGGTGTATGTGTCAACCGTTTAGGTTGAAAAGGTGGGTTGGGAGATATACTCGATCACCTTATATAAAAAAGAATTTAGGTCCTCATTTGATATATTTAGAAAATATATCAAAGGTGTGAAAATCAAGTGATTTAGTTTTACCCTTGGTAAATATGATTTTAAAGGAGGAGATGATCTTACTAGATGTAAAATAAGTTCTCTGAAGTAAAAGGTTATTTTCAAAGTGGTTTTTACCCTATTGGTTTTTTCCACTATAAATATTATGTCACCTGTGTTATTTATTTTCTGTAAGTATTTCTTTATTTACTTATGTTATGATGTACTTTTTATAGAATCCTCAAATTTTAACATGGTAACAGAGCAAGATAAATTAAATAAATAAAGATCAAATGTTGTGTATTTTATTTATTTAACTTGTACGTTTTTTTTTAACCAACCCGAAAGGGTATTTACAATAACAGGGTCCTTCTTTACATTGTGCAACCTAAAAGTTTTACTTTGTGAAGAATTAAGGTGAATTCACAAGTGGAAAATTTAGAAATTTCTTACCTTCCATGAAAACTTGCGTACAGTAAGAGTAAAATATTTGAAATATTTTTTTTATAGTTTTAATATGTGCAAGTTAAAAAGATATTCAAAATAAAAAAACAAAGTTAAATACAAGAAAAAAAAGACAAGCTCCATAGAAATAGGATTTTCAATTTATTTCGTTGGTAGGGTGTAAGTAATTCTCCCCTCTATAAATCTCTAGGTTAACTTGTATTTTTTTATGTGGAATCACGCCCCTTAGTAAAATTCATTTACTATTTTAACCTTATTGTGTTTTCAAAAGTAATCTATGTGTGTCATTTGGACTCCTTTAATAAGATTCAATTTGAAAAACTATAGTTTATAGTTAATCTATAACTAAATCCTATATAATTTGAAAATTATATTATTGTTTTTAAATATATATATAATATAGAATAAGGTTTATATAATAATTTATATAAACATCATATTAAAATTGATATAGTTTTGGAAAAAAAATTATATATTAAAGGTCTTAAACCATATTAAAATTACATGGGATTGGGGGAAGAGTCAACAGACCATATTTTAAGCCTAAGTTTAAATCATATTTAAACTTATAAATCTAGGCATATAAAGTTTTTAAAAAGAAGAAACAAACTTAAGTTTGAATCATATTTTATATATGTAGTTAGTTTAAACCGTTTAAAATATAAATTTTATTAGATTTGGTCTATATATGTTTTTTTCTAAAAACCTAAGTGGATTTTGTCTATATATGTTTTTAAAATATATATATAAGTGCTTACTTTTTTAGTAAGGGGGTCGTGTTTATTGCTTGACCATGAAGGGATTACTTTTTAAATCTTAATACTTATTAAATAAAACCTAACATATATCTCAAACCATTTATATTATCCATGTAAGGGGGGCAACCTCATTCATTTATATCTTATAGTTTATAAAAACTATATAAATAAACCTATTTAAAGGTTTTCTTTTATATAAGAGTGGGAGTGGAGAATAAAATGGGATAATATCTCAGGTATAAATGTGGAATTCTAGGTATAAAATAGTGAATTAAAAAAAGGGGGCTAGTTTATTGGTGGCCCACGTGAAGTGTGGTAAATATTTATTAAAATATTGGTAGTTATAGTTACATAAAAATTTTAAAGTTTTTAGTTTGCAGGAATTATATAAAATATTTTACAATATTTCTATAATGCAAGTTAATCTATACTCTCATAAATCTACTTGCACGTGGTAAAATTCATTTAACTTGGTCTATGTCCTTTAAACCCCTTTAATAAGGGTTATGTGTTTTTTATATAAAAACAATATACTATAGTTTATAATTTTTATGAACTATATGTTGTTTTTTATTTACATTCTATAAACTATATACCTCTTTGTTTATTTAAAAAAATATATATTTTTACATTATAAATTATAATAGGTTATTATAATGTATTAAAATATAGCCTCCCTAATATTATACAAAAGAAGAAATTCTGGAAATACACAAGAAGTTTTAGCTTCATTAAATTTGGCAGTCAAATGACCGTCACGGTAGACTAAACATAAGACAGTATAACGGTCATTTAGACGTCAAATTTAAGCTCGTACGTTCCCGGAAACTTTCAATGTGTTAAAATTGATGGTCAAATGATCGTCACGACAAAGCAAAAATAAGTCATTATGATAGTCATTTAAACATAAAATTTGAGCTGACTAGATCTTTGTCTATATTTATTTATTTTTTAGAAATTTGAAGTTATGCATTCTTGGTTGTTTCTTCTTCTCTTCTATATGGTCAGAAATATTTGTTATATATAAATCTAGGGTATACTATAGAGCTCTTTATATTGCAGGTTATTATTTTGATCATGTGAGGTTAATTAGTATGTATTGTAATGACAAAATTAGTTTGTTTAGATCTGATTCTATTAAAAGTGTTGTTTTTTTCGATAAATATGTATATAACTTTGTGGTACATTGTATATTATAATGAGGTGTGTTTTACAAGTTCAGGAAAATAATGACGTCTAGTTATTTTTCTCTTGACAAAACCTAGATCCTCAATGGAACTAACTATAAAATTTGCATCAAAATAGAATTTATGGCGAGGAAACTCTGGACGATTGTTTCTAGATCTAAGGTTGCTCCCACCAGTCATCAAGCAACTGTAGATAATATGAATGCATTCTTGGAACAAATACATGATGTTATTCTTATGATTATGTGTAATTTGAATGATGAGTACCTTCTACACATTGGTAATATCAAACATCCGAAAGAGGTATGTACACAACTAGAATCCATGCATGCAGGATACTTTGTATATCAAGGATAGTAATGAGAGTATAATAACTGAAGGAATTCAAATAAATGGTCTGTATATTTTTATGATTTTTCTTCTACATCTTGTTTTATATCTCAAAGTCTGAATAATTCAAAACTATGGCATGAAAGGTTAGGACATGTTAATTATCGAAGCTTATATGAAATGTCTAGATATAATATAGTGAAAGGTTTACATGTGTTGTCTTCTTCTCTTGAAGGTACTTCATTAAATGCTTCTAAATGATGGTTTTGATTTTGATTTAGTAAATGGTCATGATGATGTTTTGATGTTATAGATGTTTATGAAACTCCTGTCTTCCTAGCTAAGAAATTAAATTAGGCTCAATCTATGTTCGAAAGTTCAAATCCTATTAACCTTAGGAAAATGACCAGAAGCCATCATATGTACCATGCATTAATTACCTTGTATGAACTTGAGCCGTGAAGTATTATAGGGTTTAGGTGGTTATACAAAGTAAAATATAATGCTGATGGTAGTATTGAAAAACATAAAGTTATACTTATTGCTAGAGGTTTCACTCAGAAACCTAGTATTGATTATGTTGAGACATTTTCCCATGTAGCTAAAATGAGTACTGTTAGGGACTTATTTGTAATTTATGCTCAATTTGGGTGAGAAATCCACCAAATGGACAAGATTTTTTTTTTCATTTGCGATTTAAAAGAATAAAGTTATATTTTTCAACCTAAAGGATTTGAAGAAACTACTAAAGAAAACTATGTTTGTAAGTTGAGAAATCCTTGTATGGTTTAAAATAAGCTCTTAGAGCGTGGTATGTGAAAATTGTTTCCTTCTTTAAACTATTGGGTTTTGTTAATTATTCTTCTGACAATAATATATTCACTAAGTAAGAAGGCTCTTATATTATCATTATGTGTATATATGTTTATCTTATGACTGGTGATAATTCTTATTTAATTCATAGGATTAAACATAAATTGAAACAATACTTCAAAATGAATGAGTTAGATCTTTCACATCATGTTATTTGTATGAATGTATGTCATTATATTGTTATTTTTTCAAAAACAAAATATGTAACCCATGTATTGAATTTTTTTATTATGATTGATTGTAAACCATTTTATACTTCAATGGAAGTTGGACTAAATATTGATCATAAGCCTGCATATGAAAAAGATGATCCTAATTTTAGGTAGTTTGATTTATCTAACTATAACTAGACCAAATATTTCCTATACAACAGGAATTGCTTCCAGGTTTATGTAGGAACCTTATAGAGATTATTAGAATATTGCAAAAAAGATTCTTAGATATATTAAAGGCATAATCAATTATGGGTTGCATTTTACTAAGAATGAAAATGCTAACTTATATGGATTTTGTGATTTTGATCATGTTGGTGATGAAGTGGATAGAAAATATACTTCTGGTTATGTGTTTAAATTTGGCATAGGTGTCATTACTTGGTGCAAAAAAAATCAGCAAACCATTTATATCTCTTCAACAAAATCTGAGTATAGAAGTGCAATGGAAGCTGCAAAAGAGGCTCTATGGTTAAAGATGTTGTTCAATGCAATGGAATGTTCCTTTTTTCTGTAAAAACCAAAGCACCATAGCTCTTGCACATACCAGTACAACATTAGAGGATGAAGCACATTGAGATACATATACACTTCATCCCTGAGAAGATGCTATGTGGTGAGATAGATCTCAAGTTTGTACCGACTGAAGAGCAGGTTGCTGATATCTTCACAAAGCCCATGAGTGCTGTAAAGTTTTGTTACTTTCGTAAAAAAACTTGGATTTTCAGATTTTCTAGTGAGGGGGAGTGTGCATGACAATGTCACATCCTAATGGAACTTGGTTTTTGTAAAAAGACCTTTGGAAATTTGTAAAATACCTTTAGGCAAGTGTAAAAAAGACCTTCGGGAAAGTGTAAAAAAAGACCTTCAGGCAAGTGTAAAAAGACCTTCAGGCATGTATACCTCCTTGGCTTATTTTTTAGAAAGAAGCGTAGAAATATCTTAAAGGCGGTCTTTAGTAAACTCTTTATTACTATTGATTTTACAAGTAAACATCTAGTACAAGCATATTGTTAAGGAGGTCCTTGGTTATAAAAGGTTCCTATATACTTGGGTTCAATAACCTTTTATGAGAACATGTGAGAATATGTAAAACAAACAAATATTACTTAGCCACTAATCAAGAGATGATCTTTGGGATTCCAAATCCTTTTGTACCAAAAGGTAACTTGAGTATGATGAAGGTGTTATAATTTCTCCACATGATATGCTAGCCTAAAACCTTTATGGTTTAAGGATTGTAAATCTTGTAGTGTACCACGGGAAGGTAATCTATTGGCATATGTTATGCCACTTAACATCAAGGGGGAGTGTTGGAACATAATGATTAAGTGGTCTAGCCAATCCTTAATTAATATGGGTCCATCACTAATATATAGGTTAATATTTAATACTATGAAATATTTATATTTATATTATTAAATATGCTAACCTAGGTGTATATTGTCGGTTAAATATTTAATATCAAGAAATTATTATATTTCTAATATTAAATATTATAAACCTAGGTATATGTGTCAATCGATAAGATTGAAAAGGTGGGTTGGGAGACATACCTGATCACCTAATATAAAAAGGACTTTAGGTCCTCATTTGATATGTTCTAATAAAATATCAAAGGTGAATATTATTTTACCCTTGTGATTAGGGTTGAAAGGAAGAGGTGAAAGTTACTGGATGTAAATTTGGTTCTTGGAAAGTAAAAGGTCATTTCATAGTGGTTTTACCATAGTTGGGGTTTCCACTATAAACACTATGTCATTGTGTTCTTAATTTTGGTATGTATTACTTAATTAATCTGTTATATAATTTTATTTATTACATTGCATAATGTTTAACATTTAATGTTTTATGGTTTATGTTAATATTTAAATGCATTGGTTGATTAAATTCATAATAATTATAATACTCTAAATTCTAACATGATTTTCCCATAGGTGTAGGGTAGAATGGGAAGTGAGGGGTATCTAAAATGGATGATGCCCCTAGTAGATGGTAGTAAGGCTTCCCCCAGTCATGATGATGAAAGTTTGAAAGGGACATGAGGAGGATTGAATGAAAAAGAAAGGATCATCATCATATTATAGATGTTCGATCCTAAGGGAAAAATGATATGGATGTGATGGATGGAAGGAAAATGGCATCAGAGATGAGTAAATGGTGAGCCTAACAACACAATTTGTAAGATAAGAGTAGGACTAAGGTTTAAACAATACCTGGAAACATGCAAGCCCTATGTCTCTTCGAGATCGAAGTGTGTGTGATTGTGATGGTAAATTACCATTTGAAGTGAAAAATTAATGGGTGTGAAGAAAAAATATCCAATGTATAGGGATTGATTAAGTCAATTAGGTTGATGGAATGTGAAAGTAAGGCTAAGCTGTGCATTCCTCCATTGTCAGCCATGCATCCATAGCCCCGATGTAGATATATCTAATTCATGTCACAACATTTCTCTACTACTAGCCAGGCATGCATTGCCCCGGCAAAGTTGCTGGAAACACCCCTAGATAGAGTCTTGAGGTGAATTTTGATATTTTTGAATTTTTTAAATTTTGTATGATTTTTTACTTTTTGAATTTTTTATTCACATAAAGAGGTTACACTCTGTTGAGAAATCTCAAGGGGTTGAGAATCACTAGTGGCTTGATGGGGGGATGGAAATGAGTGTGAATATGACATTGTATAAAGTGCCAATAGACACACCCAAGGGTCTTCACCACAAGTTGATTAAGTGTGTTAAAAAGTGTGGATATCTAGGAGGAAAATTGTGCTTAAATGTTAGAGGTAATGATAAACCAAGGTCACACGGTTGTAATAAGTACTGTTGTCTTACAATATGTGTGAGCAAGCTGATCTAATGTTCAAATTAATGAATTGGAAGAGGATATGAATGGATGTGATTATAAGAATGGATTATATGCAAAGGGGTTTGGATTTTGGATGGAAGGAGGATGGGTGGGAAGGAAATAACATCCGTTTACAAGCGACGAATTATGTGCTCAATCCATTTTTAGGTGCTTGGTATTTGGAGGGGGTTTAAATGATTTGTGATTGGGATAAGTGGTTGGGATAGTAGGATCAGGAAGAGGAGTGGTAGAAATGGATTATGATGAAGTAGTTGGAGGGAATTTGTTAGTATTAGGTTTATACCCTAAGCCTAAATGCCCTGGATTTTGATGAAGGGATATGTGTTTGTGAATGCATTTTTCATGGATACCTAAGCCTTTGCCTCGATGTTTCATATTAGGAAACATATTTTGGGCTATAGGATATGAATTAGATGGGGAAGATGATGACATGTGGTCATCATGAGACTAGGGGGTTGTAGTTTTATCATCCACTAAGAGGCCATACTTAACAAAGTATGAGAGGTGAGATGTGTTTTTGTTTTTTGTCAGTAAAGGATGTTTGGGTGTATGATGAGATTTAGATGACTAACGATGTTTGGATGTTGAGTGGGATTTGGATGGTGGAAGATGGTTAGGGAGAAGATTGGTATGGAAAGGTGGTGGATAAAGAGGTACAAGGATAAGAATTCCTTAGTTAATGAGGTTTTGTACATAAGACCTAAATTGCATGCAACAATTGGTCAAATGTCCATGGGTATGATAGAAGTCACAACAATAGTGTTCTTGATACCAAGCTGGTTTGGGAAGGTTTTTATCGTTTGATTTTATTGGGGTATGGGTGATCATGTCGAATTTTTTTTAGACAATGGAAGATGGTGGTTAAGGGTTCTCCTAAAGGAGTGAAGTGGTTTGGATTAAATGGTTTTGGGGGAGTAGGAAGTAAAGGTCCAAGATTGGGTGGATTATGAGATGTTTTGGTTTATTTGGATTTATGAGTCAGATTAGATTGTTGTGGCTTAGAAGATGAAGGGTATGGATTAGGCCTAGGAGCCAAAGTAGATTTGGTTGATTTTGGATTGGTTGGAGTATGTGGTTTTAAGGTAGATGGTTTTGGCTTAAGATTAGATTATTTGGGATTATTAGATTTAGATGAAGGGTATGAGGTAGATTTAGATGAAGGAGATGGGTATGATATGGGGGTCATATTATATTTGGGTGATGTTAGGTATGAAGGAGATTTGGGAGATGGGCGTGGTGTAGGAACCACATTAGATTTGGTCAATTTAAGGAATGAAGTAGATGAAAGTAGCCTAGAAGCCTCATTAGATTGGATATGAGATGGGGTGGGGGGAGGATTGGTATTGGATGTGTTAGGTTTATGATTTAGCGACTTAGGAGTCACATTAAATGTTTTAGGATTGGGGGATGGTGAATTAGAAATGGGATTAAAGGATAGGATAGTGTTAGGTTTAGGTGATGAAGGGGCTAAGATAGGTTTAGAGGCCAAATTTTATGGTGGATTAGGGGATGTGGGACTATCTAGGAGAAAGTCCCTAGAATCGAATTGGAATGATGAAGATGAAGAGGATGGAGTACTAAGATGAGATGTGGGTGATGATGATTTGGATGAAGTTATTGGGATTGTTATGGATATGTGAATGAGACTCAATTATAGGTATTACGATGATTGGATTTAGAAGTGGAGATTTTGGATGGTGGCACATGAGTTTTGATGGGAGGAAGATGTGGGTCATGATGATTGATAGGGGATTTGGAGGTTAGGGTTTGGGATGGTTGTGTGGGTTTGGGATGGGTAGCTAGATTAGCAAGGACATAAAGGAGGTCCTTTTGGTCTAGGTAAAAGTTAGTGAGGTGGTCAAAGTTGATGTAATTATCTTGTGGTGATATTGTTTTATGTTTTTCAGATTGAGGTGTGGATTGAGATGATTTTGTTTCCTAAAGGATGAGGTCAATGGGATGAGGGGTAGGGATTGTAGAAATGAGAAATTGTGGATGGGGTTGGTTAGGAGATGATGACTTAGAAGATGATTGATCGATGCTTGATTTAAGATTGAATATTTGTTGATTAATATGTTGGATGATTTATAGGATATTAAGATCAACGTGGGATGATTGATTGAGATGGGGAGATGATTGTTTAAGGTAGGATGTGAGATTTGGTTTTTTTATTAAGCTATTGGATAGTGTACAAGACTTTGTGGTCAAAGTGAGATGGTTGAATTTGATGGGTGGGGAATAATGAGATAACTTGGTTGATGAATTTAGAAAAGGGGTAGGAGTTTGGGTGTTGGTTTGGAGAGGATGAGGATTGAGGATCAAAGTTCATGATTAGATAAGATATGTGGGGGATTAGTTTTGGATTAGGATTGTCGATTAAGAATGGTGATAGGATTAGGTTTGGGATTGTGTGATTAAGGATGGATGATTATTATAATATTTGATTAATTAATATATTAATGTGATGCTATGGTTAAGGGTGTTTACAAGCACACAAAAAACATACAACACACACCCTAGTTAGTCAAGTGGGATTGCAATCAAGCTATAACCCTCTTTTAATACCACAAACCAATAATGGTGCCATAATTGTCTCTCCACCTATGTGTCAGTATGGGGTCAAATAACAAGTAATCTTGGGAATTGTAGCCTCCTTACATTATAGCTCAATATACAGCCAAGAGGTTGCCTAGTCTAGGATGCATGAGCTCACTAGGGGAGTCCCTGATATACCTTGCGGTACGTGAGGCCCAAGTCATTGTTGCAAGGATGTTTTTTGAGGATTGGGTATTGGGATGTGAAATCCCTTCACTTCATGTCACTCTTTTAAAAAAAAGTTCTTAGAAAATAACGACAACTCTCCAAGAATTTTTATACCTTGCTAGAACATGGGGTGTGTCTACATGTATGGAGATGAAGCCCACGGTCATGAGAACCATAGGACTATGAAAAGTGCATGGATACCACTTCCATGCCACGTTACCCCTACAAAAGTAAAATGGGAAGGATAGCCACTTTTGATCCTCAAGATCATCCTAGGATACGAGAGAAGAGCATACACGGTCTTGCCTTTGAGATGAACAAACAACAAAGGAAAACACACAAGAATGATAATACAAGAAAATAAATGCTAGATGATGAAATGAAATGATAAATATTATTAGTTTGATGATTGAGTCTTCAAGAGGAGGTCCTACCAAAAAAATATTAGTAATTTTATTTATAAACCCAAATGTCTTAGACTGATCATGCTAAATAACAAAGGGTTAATAGTTTTAGATTGATTTTTATGTTTGGTAAGTGTAGGAAGATTCACACAAAGTGTTAGCAGTTTCGAACGATAAAATATAACTCAATGTGTAGTTAAAATGATAATATTTAGGAAAATGAAAACCATGAATAAATTATACTATAAAATAATAAATTAACACTTCAATTGCATATATATATTCTATACCTTTCCAGGAAAAGAAAGGATTCATTTCGAGTTTGGGATCAAAAGTTATGACTCTCGGAAGGTAGGAAAAAAAATCAAAACAAAGGAATCAAAATAGGAAAGGTGCTAATTTATGGCATAGGCACCAAAACACATGTTTGATTGACTAAAATAAGTAATATGCGAGGAAATAAAAACTCTAGTTAATCTAATTAGGATGACTAAAACACTGTAAATAAACTAAAGCAGTATGCAATAAATGTAAATAAATTATTATAAATAGAAATGACACCCTAATGTGTAAGAGGAAGGGAAGAAATGACTTAGCTGTTAACGGGAGACTGTTGTAAGTTGTTGCAGATCTAGAAGTGGAACTTGGCACTGCAGAAGAACACTCAAGAGCCTTGTGAAGGGAATATCTAGGTTATTTGAGATGACACAAGTGCCTAGGAGTTTAATAGGGTGCCTTAGGGAGCCCTAATATGTAGTTTGGGTGCTCGGAACAACATAAATACTCAAAAACCTAATTTGATATGGTCTCTGAGTGTATTTGAATACTCCCTATCTATCATGTTAGATCCGTTGAATTTACTTTAGAGTGACCTGAAATGCAAGGAGAAATACCCAAACCATAAAAAAATAAAATATGCATATGAATGGGTCGGACTGACCTCAACTTCCAAACCAGTGGACTTATCGATGAGTGTTGCACTACATTTCGGACCTGGATGTAGTTTTGGTGCATGTATGCATGTTATGCCCTAGGTACTCTCATGTCATTCACACTTTGTGAAGTAGCGAGAAATAATAGCTATAACAAATGTAAATAGAATGTGCACATGGAATAGAATATAATCCACCCCCTATGCAATGTGTGTGATGTATATCTTCCTAGCCTTGATGTATGGTGTTATGTGGATGTAGTGGATGCAACTTTAATGGAGTGATAGATAGTAGTGATGTTAGGAACCTCATTATGGTCTTATAAGATTTATATTTATAGGGCTCTCAAGTCTAATTTCATAATTAATCCCAACAAGTCCGACTGAGAAAAAGATAAACATTACTAACAACTAGAAGCGACCCAAAAAGGAGCGAAAGGGGATTTGCATATATTGGGGAACCCACAGTGGGACTGGGTGCCTCGGGGTGCCCTAGTATAGGCTGGGGTGCCTCGATTTAGGGCTAAATTGTTAGGGAAGTTGCAAAATAGGTGGATAAGTGTTGGAAAATATACAAGAAGTATGAAATAAAATATAAAAGAAAGATGGCCAAAAGGTAGAATTAATTAGTACTTTAAACACTTAAGAACATTCTAAATGTTAGTATAAGACTGGGTTAAATTATGTGTAAAGTGCATAATTTTGTGTCTACATTTTCCCCCAATTTATGTTGGTGAGCAGAAATCTCGGTAACATAAAGTAGAGAGAGATGCGTACTTGATATCCATGTAGAGTGTAGAAGAAAGCGTGCCGATGGACTAGACTCAAGCGTGGAATGACTAAAAATAAAATGATAGAGGAGCGTGGATTCTAAAGATGAAAAATGTGAAAAAGTGATGAGATTGAACCTAGGATAGAATGCATGTGTAGCTGCTATTGTGTGTAATGTACCTGTATGGTTAGTATGACATGTACATGTCATGGTGTGCTGTCATTGTCCCTGTCGTTTTAGTTGTTTGTTGTTGTTTCCCCTAATTTGATTGCATATTTCTCATACGGTGGACCTGCAAGGAGAAAATGCTCAAGTAGTCAAATATGTATGTATGTAAAAGTTTTGTGTAAAATATGCAAATGTAAAATACGTTACAAAAAGTGTAAATGGAACATGTATACCTAATCCATGTTGAGAAGAAGGGTGTAGAAGGATACCCTATACTATCAAGAGTTTTCTGGGAAATCTCACGCCACCCTAGCTGAAGAAGTGTAAGGAGGAAATGCTCTGTGTCCTCCAACTCTAAGCACTTCTGCTGAAATTTGTTGAAGAGATATTTGTACTGCACTAGTGTTTTTGACGATCCGACGCCACTTGATGGAGAAGTGTAGAGAGGCCATTCACTGTAACCCCTGAGCCTGTAACCACTTTGCATAATTACCGAAGGACACCATGTCCTGTTATGGCCACTATGTATGGAGTTCCTAGACTGGTTTGAACTCACTCGCTATGTTAGCAGAAAACCAATAATGATGCCCCCCTCTTTGAGGGTGCATGCGATGACCATGGAAGGATAATGTGGCTGCAAAAGAGGATCAAACACACTTTGACATTGTAACCAACTCAACCATACAAGGGGGAAAGGGAAAGCACTTGGTTGATACAAAGGCGTGCAAAAAAGGGGATGCCTAGTTAAAACAAGTGTTAGTCCGCAAGCACATGCATGTAATCAATGTAAAAACTCAAATTGTGTAGAAAAACTACCAAAGCACAGTAGTATAAAAACACAAGAAATAGTAAAAAGACTACACAAAGTAGGTTACAAACAAGGGACATCACTCAAAATGTTGCAAGACACTCAAGGCCATCATGGCTGCAAACAACAGAAAAGTGTGCACACAAGCAAAGGGAAAATCTCGCATACAATAACAAACAAAGGAGATAAGTAGAAATAAACAAGTAGTCATAGAAACATGTAATCCTACAAAACAAGTGTTGCACATGGAACACCCATTAGCATGTTAAAGTGGTAACCAATATGTCAAAAACATGTATGAACAAGTAGTATAATATGCTAAGTACAAAATGAAACAATAGAACTTATATGAGTCGAATGTGGATGCCTCCAATGCCTAGTATAGGAAGGGTAGAAGGTGAGCATCCATGCCACATGTAAAGTCTGGTATCTATAATCACACTAGACAAAGAGGTGAACATGAATGTGTGTATGATAATTACATATAAGAAAGAAATCTAACATATGTAGTAAAGTGAACATGCACAATACTAGTAAGTAAAATTAAATGCCCCCAAGACAATGTAGTATGCTATGAGTGAATGGAATGGAATAGGAAAGGAGTGATAGAAACAACGTGCCCCCCAGGTGTATGGAAGTGTATGCAATGAGGTTCATTTTGTTTACCCCCTCAGTAATCAATAATGAACCATAAACAAGAGTGCATCATCAAAAAATGGTTGATTAGTGTTGGTTGTGTTTATCATGCTGTGATGAGTGTGTAGATGTAATGGTGATGAAATGCGACATGGGGAGATGCACATGGAACCTATATCATAAGCATATACATGACTTTGTTGAATGGAAGAGTGATGATTTATCCCTAAGCGTATATCACTATAGAATGAGTATGTGGTGAGGAGACATATGGAAAGATATATGTGGACACTATAGCCTAAGCATATACCACGATGTGTTACATGAATGAGTGATGATTTATCCCTAAGCGTATATCACTACGAGATGAGCGGTAGCAAGTGATGAAGTATATGATTGTATAGCGGTTATGCAGGGCATGATGAATGAAGGAGTGATGATTTATCCCTAAGTGTATATCACTACCTGATGGAAGGAGAAGGTGACGATCTACCCTATAGTGTATGTAACTACGAGATGGGTGATGAGGGTGTATGAAGCATAAAGGAGTAGGCGGTGGATAGCGGATGGTGGTGATTTAGCACTAAGCGTAAACCACTACATGATGAATAAGAATGAGGTGGTAATTTAGCCTAAAGCATATACTACTAAGTGATGAGTGAGGATGGATGACTTAGAACATGATACTAAATATGTGATGATAGGATGTAAGAGGATAACGTGAATTGGATGAAGGGAGTGGTGATTTAACCTAAGGTGTATAACACTAAGCGGTGATTGAAGGCATGATAATGTAATGGAATAAGTATGGAATTGAGAAATGGAAGAGGATGATATAGTAAAAGATGATAGAATGATGTGGATTTTATGGAAGGAGTGGTGATTTAACCTGTGTATACCACTATGCGATGATTGAAGGCATGATGGTGTAATGGAATAATTTTTTAATGAATAAAATTATAGGACGATTATGATAGGAGGTGATAGAATGTAATAGAATGATGTAGAAGTGATGAAAGGAGTGGTGATTTAACCTAATGGTGTATAATACTACATGATGATAGGTGTGGGTGATGATATATCCTAGAGCGTTGGTCACTAATTTGATGAATGTGGTATGATGACATGTCACATGTAGGTAAGGTCCATTTGATTGGTAAACCCTTAGTAATCAAGTATGGACCGAGGAACTAGAGAGCGTAATAGGGTAGTGAGTGCACTGCATAGAATAATGTAGTGTAGGTGACCAAATGGTGAATAAATTGTGTAGATACACAGTAGAATGTAGAAAGTACGATGATAGGTGTAGATAGAATAGGTAGTGGTGATAGGTAAAGCTAGATCCATAGATAATTTTACCTAGTGTAGAGATAGAATGTATGAATGAAATATAAAAATAGCCTCATATATGATGATAACTAGTGTAGCATGTATAAGAGAGATGATATAGGGATGAGTAATAGATGAGGCATGTAGATGATGGAGAAGATGTGTGGTGTGTGGGGTTTAGTGTAATGGTAATCCCTCAATAGTATAGTGTGAACAAAAGCACAAGAGTGTGTCATCGGGGTAACGAGGGTGCTAACGTGTGTGAGATAGAATTGAAGGTGGATGTAGGATGGTACAAGTATGCGAGAATATAGAACGAGAGGGGAGTATGACATATAATGTAATATTCCCCTCAGATTGTGTCAAAAAATAGGGGTTAACCGATAAGGTTTAGGGAAGGATACCCAACAATTTGTGGTGAGGATGATGACATCTTAGGATGATGGTAGAGAAAAGGTGGTATGTGAGACAAACGTTACACGGGGGAATATAGCATATATGCACGCGATGGATGGGTGCACATAAGAACAATATCAAGGTGTAGTAAAGTATGTGGGTGATGGTGAGCAAGGAGGGATCATGCATGTAGAAGTATATGATGCATGTGGAATAAAGTGAGGCGGTGATCATCGGTGGGAGGCAATAGGATTCCTAGGAATAGGCCTATGGCAGTGTGTAAGAATAATAGAATGGAGTGGGCGCACAGGGGATGGTTGAGTTGGTGGGGCAGGAATAGGATGTAATGTAGGTGGCATTAGAGGAGTTGGGTGAGGGATGTGAGTAAATGCAAGATTATCTAGACTAGAATGTGATGGTGTGGAAGATGAAGGTGGAAGGCCATCAATGGAGATAACGTGTTTGTCATAGATGAACTTAAGGCACAAGTGGTTGATGGAGACAATAGCTTGAGATTTGCGGATCCAATTAAGGTGGAGAATTAAATCACATCCTTTGAAATTTTGACTTACAAGGCAAGGGATGAGAATAGTGAGAGGACCAACTACGACTACGATATGTGACTTAACAACTACATAAGGCCTCTTGAATGGGTAGTCGATTTGCGATGGAGGGTACCCGATAGAGCATAAAAAAGATAGGGAATATGCGCTAATGGGAGAAGAAGGATCAACCTTAGTGTTGGTGACTGCAGTGGAACTAATAGAGGCTTGTATATGTAAATGGTCAGATGTGAACATAACATGATAGTCAGCATTAGAGAAAGAAATAACATATGGGTGTGTATTAGTGCTAGCAACTAAGAAGTTGAGTGTGCCCACATCTGGAGGTGGTGTGGCATGGTATGTGTGATTGGAAGAAGATTTCTGTGTCTTTTTTGACAAGTTGGTTCAATTATTTGTTGAAAATTTTGATTTTAACTTTGTCCTTAGTGGGAGGAGGGCTAGTAGGTTTTGGGAATTCAAGTTGGTCATTGTCAATAATATCTTGGATGATTGAAGGAAGTTTCATACAATGGTTAGTAGAGTGGCCTATACAATGATGATAATCACAACGTAAGTTTTCATTGTAATTGCATCCTTTGGGTCATGATGGGTCTAATTCGAGTGGTGATGGGAGGTTGATGAGGTTGTTATCAAAGATTTGTTGTAATATGAGGTGTAGTTCCATAGGGAAGTTGGTGAATGTATGCTTAGGTGGTTAGGATGAAACTTCCTTAAAAGGTGAAATAGTGTTGACAATGAGTTTAGTGTCTATGGGTTTAGATGTATAGGGTTTGAATGATGTCTTAGTGAGGAAACAAGTATAGGAGGAAGGATGGTCTTGATACTTGAGTTTTCCAATAGATATAAGTTTGGATTCATGGAGCTTAAGAGTATGAAAATGTTGATCAAAAGAAGAAAAGGTCTCAAAGAGAACACTTTTTGAAAGAGGCAGTAGAATAATTTGTATGAAAAGGTCTTGTAGTTCAGTGTTGGCAAGGACATTAGTCATTTTAGCTAGATTGTTCTTATATATTAAGACATAATTGGAAAATTTCTCATTGGATCCTTGCTTAAGTTATACTAGCTGAGAATAGGAGATTTTAGAGCTGATGTTGATAGAAAAGTGCATGAGGAAGGCATCAACTAAATGCGTGAAAGAAGTGATTGAATGGATATGCAGATCGTAAAACTAGTGCATGGAATAGTCATGGAGGTTGCGAGGAAAAAAATTATCTAGGAGGAAATGATCATCAACAAAATTGAGACAAACAACATGAAAGGCACAAATATTTTCTTGTGGGTCACCATGTTCATTAAAATGGGAAATTTCGGAATGAAAAAATTAGGATGTAAAGAATAGGTAGAGAGGATTGGAGTAAAGGGAGTGTGTAGAAATAGTGTATAATCTAAGGATAGAGATGTGGTGGTTTATTGCAATTTGTGTATTTAGGCCTGAAGATTGTGTTATAAAGAGGTTAGATCTTGATTGGTACCCGAGGAGGATTGCCATTGATGTGAGACGAGAGGAGGAGTGAAGTCATTTGTAGGAGTAGGGAATGAAACCAGAATAGTAGAGATAGGTGGAATTGTAGACACTAGGGGTAGAGTGTGTATAAAAGCGGGTGGAGCAAAAGAAGTATTGAATTCAGCCAAATTGTTAGCTTCTTCGCGAGCCACATGCAGAAGCAAATATAAATCTTGTGGGTGTTTGGAAAGGTGGTCATTAATAGCCTTAAGGTGGGATTTAGTAAATTCCTTGGGAGGATAAGCCATGGGGAAGGGGTGAAAAAACCATAGAAGGTAGGAGAAGGAGGCATCGAGTTCACTAAAATGATTGAATAAAATTAGTTAGATACAGAGAAATAACAACTCTAGTTAATATAATTAGGGGGACTAAAACGATGTAAATAAACTAAAACAGTATGTAATAAATGTAAATAAATTATTCTAAATATAAATGACACCCTACTGTGTAAGAGGAAGGGAATAACTGACTTATCTGATAACAGGAGACTGTCGCAGGTTGTCGTAGATCTAGAAGTCAGACTCGACAGTGCATACGAACACTTAGGGGCCCTACAAAGGGCCGATATAGGTTGTTTGAGATTACATAAGTGTCTGGAAGTGTATTAGGGTGCCCCGGGGCACCTTGGTCTATAGTATGGGTGCTCGAAATAGAGTAAATACTCAAAAGCCTAATTTGATATGGTCATTAAATGTCTTTGAATACTCGATGTCTATTGCATTGGATCCGTTAGATGTACTATAGAGTTACCTAAAATTCAAGGAGAAATACTCAAACCCTAAAGAAAAAAATATGCATATGAATGGGTCAGACTGACCTCAGCCACCAAATAAGTGGACTTATCACTGAGCACTGCACTACATTTTAGACCCAGATGTAGTTTTGGTGCATGTGTGCGTGTTGTGCCCTAGGTGATCTTGTGCCACTCACACTTTGTGAAGTAGAGAGAAATAATAGCTATAACAAATGTAAATAGAATGTGTGCATGTAATAGAATCGAATCCCCCCTATAAAGTGTGTGTGTGATGCGGATCTTCCTAGCCTTGATGTATGATGCTTTGTGGATGAAAAAGATGTAATGGATGCATCCCTAATGGAGTGATAGATATTAGTGATGTTAGGACCCTCATTATGGTCTTATAAGCTTTATATTTATAGGATTTTCAAGTCTAATTTCATAAAAAAAATTTATTATTGGTCAATAGTTTTTTGAAAGGGACTATACCCTTTTACAATAGTGCTCAAAAGCAAAATTTTACCCCAGAAAGCCCAACAATAGAAAACTGTCAAAAACCAGCAAAAACAAAACATCTGCTGCAAAAATAGCCAAAAAACAACTTAACAGCAACACAGCTGCCCAGCAACTGTGCAGTTGGCCATTTGCCCAGATGTAACAATAATAGCACCAAAAATAACAAGAATCAAACCTTGTCTAGAGTGGTGGGGGATTTAGATTTGACGTTACCCTTCTTTTTCCAATCCACCACTGTCCATTCTGGATTTCCTACATCCAATACAATCGAAGCATCTGCAATGGATTTGATGTGGATGTGACCCATAGGAAGGGGGGCTGAAACCCCTTAAACACTGAATCAGCAATCTACAGAGCATAGTCTGTAGGTAGTTTCTCTATGTTGGCCTGTGAATCAGCCACGATGGGTGAGTCAGCTTGCAAGGGGGCACTAGAATCCTCAGTCGGATCTGAGTCAATTGTGATATGCTCAGGAAGAGAATCCTTCCACCAGGAAATTTTGGTCTTTCATTTGGAATGTTTACAATCGTTTGTAACATGACCAGTTTGGAAGCAACGAATGACATCTGAAGGCAAGTCCCTCATAGTAAATCCTCTGTACCCAGAGCCTTTCTCCAATCTGAAGATTGATTTCTGCTGGTAAGAGTTTGGAGGTATCAATATCAACCAGGATTCGAGCAAACATAGTATGTGTTTGAATGGAGGTCTTATCATCAACTGCCACACATGAGCCAAGAGTATCTCCTATAGCAATGAGATAAGATCTGTTCCAAAGTTGTAACGGAAGTCTTGGTAAACGAACCCAAATCGGGTAGGTATCAAAAGACTCCTTTAATGGGTCGAAGGATGGATACCATGGTTTGAACATAAGCCCATGTTCCCCCCAAACTCAATGCTGGCTAAAAATTAAATCCCTATTAGTAGGGGTTTCAAAGACCGCAATGAAGTAAGCTTTAGCACAGGGATAAAGCTCAATCTTACCTTGTATTTTTTCTCTCCATCTCTGGGTTATCCATTCATGGAGCTGAGAAAGCTTAGGCCAAAATTTATGGAATCTGCATATGAGACCCACCTGGGAGAGATTTTCCTCCTCCTTAAGAATCTTTATGAGTAGCTCCTCCTTGATTTTCAGCATCGGGACCTCCTGGGAGGGTTTTAAGAGCTCATTTCTGGTATTCTCCTTTTGTTTGGAGACCGCTGAAGCATAAGAAGTGGATTTATCTCCACCAGAGGTTCCTGTGTGACCACTAGAAGTGACCCAAAAATGAGTGCAAGGGGATTTTCATAGATCCGGGCACCCAGAGTGGGACTGGGGCATCCTAGTACAGGATAGGGAACCCTGATTTAGGGCTAGAATGT
Organism: Taxus chinensis; assembly: GCA_019776745.2. Classification (NCBI taxonomy): domain Eukaryota; kingdom Viridiplantae; phylum Streptophyta; class Pinopsida; order Cupressales; family Taxaceae; genus Taxus; species Taxus chinensis. The sequence continues at coordinate 367,926,756 of CM034155.1, forward strand.
CAGGGAATTTGCAAAATGGGTGGATAAGTGTTGGAAAATATGTGGGAAGTATGAAATAAAATATAAAAGAAAGATAGCCAAAAGGTGAGATTAATTAGTACTTTAACCACTTGAGAACCTTCTAAATAGTAGTATAAGACCAGGTTAAATTATGTGTAAAGTGCATAATTTTGTGTCTACAATGTCATAGGCACCATTTTGTGTGAAAAAAAACAAATGAGCAAAAAAATTCAAAATTTGAAGGTGTAAACAAAAGTAAAAATTATTTAAACTTTGACAACTTGTGCTAGGGATAAAATAGAGTTGAAAACAATAAAGAAGTGGTGGGTAAGCCTCACAGTGGGTGCCAAAAATGTATATGTGGAAAATATTAGTGTGCAAATATGAGAAAACAAGAAAATGTGTTCTCCTAATTTAATATAATGAAAAATACCTTTTATAGAACAATGGATTAAAAGGAGGAGAGAGACAAATACTTGGAATTACCTACAAGTCTCTAAGTTGCTCCTTTTATGTGTTAGATTTTCTCTTGGATGGAATTTGGATTACTTATTGCTTGTTTTTTCTTGGATTGCTTTGATGAAGGATGATGATAGATTGATTCTAGATGAATGGATTGATTGAGTGATTGAAGACGAAATAGATGATCGAGTGGATAAAATAGAAGAGGTTTTCTATGGATTTCCAAGTGAAAATTCTTGAATTTTGGACAAATTGTTCTAGGGATAAAATAGAGTTGAAAAAATAATGAAGTGGGCGGTAAGTGCCACAGTGGGTGCCAAAATGTATTGCAAGAAAATATTAATTGTGAAAATCTAAGAAAACAAACAAACTTTCTCCTCTTATCTAATATTTTCAAACAAAACACTAGATATAACAATGGATGGAAATGAGGAGAGAGAAAAATAATTTCACTTACCTATAATTTTCAAAACTCTTTCTTTGATCTAGTGGATTTTATCTTAGATTGCTTGATTTATTGCTTTATATTTATGTGGAAAAACTCTGACAACACCTCCCCTTGATTTTTCTTTAGATTGCTTGCTTGATAAAGATGATGATGGATTTATTGTAGATGGATTAAAGATAAATTATGGATTTATTGAGTGTTAAGAGGATACAATTATGGATTGAATGGCTTTCTAACTAGCTAACTCTCATGGAGGAGGAGAGTTCAATTTATAGTATGTGGGTAGAGGATTCAATGGATAAGATGAAGCCATGTTGGATTTGGATCAAGGGTGGAGAATGCATGTTAAGATTGGATAATTCTAGAATGGAGATTTCTAGAATTTGAGAGAACTATCCATTGAATTAAAAATTCAATGGAGGGAGGGAGTTCTATTGTAATTTTTAAATATGAAAGAGAGAAATTTAGAGAGGCTTCTAGAAATAAAAGCATCTAGATTTAGAGGTAAGGATGTGATTAGGATTAGAATTAGATAAAGTTAATAAATGATGATTAGGGGTGAGGTTACATGGAAAGGATATATGTAGGGATGATGTAGAGTAGGTGCATAGGTAGATATAGGCATATTAAATTCCTATAAAATGTTAATAGGGATTATAATAGGATAATATGATATATTAAAGCATTAATGATGGAACAATGGGATAAATGATGAATGATGATAAAATACATATTGGATAAAGGGTAAATGTGATAAAATATATTAAATAATAATAATTAATCTTGCAATTAATTATTATATGGATGATGTTGGGATATTTGCGGGACATATTAATTGTAATTAATCATGTCAACATTTTAGATGTCTATAGGATGAAGCTAGCACGGGGGTACCTAATTCCCCCCCCTAAATTTTCAATTGTTATTCATATGAATACTACAACTACGCCATCTATTTTACACATACATAGGACTTCAACTAATATACATACTGCATATTCCTTAAAGTAGATTATACATGATCTATGGACTAAGGTGTTACAGTTAGAACAAGATATGTCTAGTGTCATGGATTCAAATATCCCACATCACAATTCATCAATATATGAGGTTGAATTTCCCCGCTACCTATGGGATTTATTGATCCTAAGTTTCTACCACATGAAGTTAATGCGGATCTTGAATAATACCTTTGAGTATTCCATGTTGCTTATATAGGGATATGCTTACAACAATAAGATTATCACTAAGTTATTTACATAGAATCCCAAGGATTATGCATTAAAACTATTATACTATCTCCCTCTATAATCCTTAGCAGAATTTTATCCTTAGGATGACTTCTTTCTAGCATATTTAACAATCAATATTGGTGAATTTTTTTTTAATGAAAAAAGGAAAAAACTTAGTCTAGGATCTAATGACAAAATCAAATAATATTGTTTGTAGTACACGACTATTCTTACTAAAATGAAAAACCCTGTTTTAGATGATGAGTATCATGCCCACAACTTTGACACACAAATACAAGAAAAAAATACTAGCAATAATTTTTGTTGGAATTATATTACTTGATACACAACACCACACTGAATCAATGGGGATAACTATACATCAAATAGGACATTTACACAACCCTGGACCCACATAAATAACATGGAAACACATGATGCACATCAAGCAAAATTTTCCCCAAATGAAAAGTACAAAATCATGATTCACTACAGAATAAACTCATGTAAAGGCACTATCCACGACAAAAATCTTTCTTGGTTTACATATTTCTTACAATCATATTCCATTAATGACCTTACTTATTTGGAAATCACTTAACATGTATACTTTTTATTCCTCTTAAATCTAGACGGAAATTATTTATTTCTTTTAGCATTTTACCTATGACGGTTCAAATTTATTTTTCTCGTTTCACTTACCGTAGATAAATTATATATCATGATCGTTATTAGTAACATTTTAGTGTACATGAGTATACTAGTTCTTGTTGTAATTTACTTGTGTTATGACAAGGGAATCTCACATGAACTAAAAGGAATTCTAATAGGTCAAGAGTGGAAAACATTTGTGTTCTTATCATAGTAGCATTTAAATACTAAGGTTACCTTCCCCCCCCTTTTTTTGAGTTATTACTACTATGAATTTTAATTACTTAACCTACATACTTAATCTGTATAATTTGTGATACTTAAAAGAGGGTTCACATTGATTCGAACAGGGCAAGTCTCTAATTCCTTTTTGACACTTTTATTCATTTAACATTGTTGTTTAAATAAAGATGAGGGGTATGGTGAATATGTTATTTCCTTCTGTATTACAAGTGACTTCATATATAATTCCTTTGAGAACAACTACGGTTCATATTCTACGTGTCATTTATTTAGTCAACAAGATCCTAAGGAGTATGATTCTACACTTAACCAAGTTTGGATTATTCTTGGGAAATTTAGGTATTATATGCATGCTGTAAGAAATTCAATTATAATTTTATATACCCTATTACCTTCTAGCCACTACCCTTCTCGTTGGTAAAACATATATTAATGTGTAATTCACCCTTATTCTCATGAGAGGTCCATGTTTGAATAATTTCCATTAACACCTAGAAGGGGCCTACACCATACCAATATGAAAACCTAGAGAAAACAATTATACTTACCTCACAGCTTATGCACAACTAGAGGCACTCCTTACCAATATGACACCCCTATTTTTGAAAAAAAAGCTTCAAACTCAAAGGTTACACACATAGGTATCTCATGACATTGGTTCCACTCATGGTTTATACCCTCATTTCATAAGTACATAACATAATTATCACTAATTCCATGGAAAAACTCATGGGTTTTACTTTACTTTATGTTCCACACCTTGATAAGTCCAAGTCTGAAGTTTTATACTAGATAATGTGCCCTGTCCAAAAATGACCTCTAAAGAGGTCTTACGTTAGCTAAAAAATTTAAGATCAACAAATTTCACAGTTGACACTACTTAAGTTTCACCACTCCATCTTGTTAGAGCATAGAGCCCTAGCAAGCATCTTTGATATGACATCATCCATTAGGATACAATGTGGCTCAACTAAGAGGATTTTAAACAAAATAAAGTTTTCTAGTGACATCAAGGATGGCCTTACTATAAATTTTACCACAACTCATTGCTTCGCTAAATAAAAGACTTATATTATACACAAGGTGATGTCATGAGTTATCCATTAGATATAAGATTTTCATAATGAAACAAAAGGGGAACAAATCATATGCAAGAGGTTTTATCGAAGCGCAAATCTTAAGAGTAGGAATATTAGTTAGTAGAAGAAAGTGTCCGTACTTAGGATGGTTATATTCAAAGTGGGGATCACTCAATATGGAAGGAACTCAAGTTGTTCTCAACTTCCTAGTGTCAAATCTCACCCACTAATCAAGAAATAATCGAGGGAAGATGAATAATTGAAGGGGTTTAGAGAATAATTCCATTTTAATTTATATAGAGATACTCCTTTATACCATACATGATGTAAGTTTCACAACATAGCTATAAATGAAATCAAGAAGAGCCTTTAGTAATATTTGGCTAATTCTTTAAACTCGATAACAAAGAACAATTACAAATTTATTAAAACTTCATGCATGACAAGGACAATATTTTATTTGAAAGCAAATAAGAAAATGACACTTTACTGTAAACATAACAATACATATTTTTCTTCATTAACATATATAAATTACAATAATACACAAAATGAATTACAACCACACCATTTTCCCATCTTAATTACATCTTACATAACCATGTGAGCATGAGTCAACAAAAATTGCTGGCGTGGATCCACCCTCCCTCTAACATTCTATCATCATGCAAAAACAATTTTAAAGAAGAGAAATAACATAAAAAATTTCCATATTTTCAGAACATGATTTCAAATCAGTTTTTTTAAGAGAGAGAAAGGAAGAGTAGAGAGAGAAAACTTTTTTTATTTTTCATAAGAAAAGGGGTGGAAGAGTATCCTATCAAGTGTTACGTACAACAAATATGTATGAACATACATATCATAATAGTGTACCTTTTCCAATACATATCATTTTTATTTGGTCGCAAGGGTGGTTAAAGACATGCCGCATCACGCCAATATGGTATTTTGCTAAATATCTAATCACAATATTTGAATAATTTATTTTAACTCCATAAGCATGTTATCAACAACTACACTAGTCTTATCCTTAGCACAAAAATTAGAAGGTCAACTTGGGTCCACAACATCACATTTTGTTGTTTCACAAACTAGTCTAAGTGGCTTCAGAATGGGCCCACAAAAATATCACCTAAAACCATAATGATATGTTTAATGCCTCTAATTAATCATCTACTATATAATTAATTACAAGAATAAGATGAATCACAAAACGGATATGTAGAGCTTAAACTAGTTGTAACTTTCTAGAGCTAGTTGGCTAAATTTGGTCATCTGTCCCTCAATAAATAAGGCTAAGTGGCCTACACAAGGGGATAGAAATAAGGTCATAGAAAATAAAAATGGAATGTTTTAAAATCCTATATTCTTCTCTATTAAATAGAGAAACACCAAGAGTAAACACTATCCTAAACCGATAAGAGACGCTAAAAAAGGAGTATTTTTCCAGGGTCACTTGGCTGATTTTAATTACTACCCAATCAACAACATAAGCCAAGTTGGCCCTGAAATGGCTTCAAAAAAATATTTCTTTTCAAAAATAATGGTTTAAATGAACCATGCAACATGATTCCATGTATGAAGAGGTTTGAGGTTTCACATTTCATTATCGGGGACCACGGGCACTAAAACTGAGGAGATTTCAGAGGGGTTTTGCTATTTTTGAGCAACTACCTCCAACAAGAAATTCACATAAGTAGCCTCGATAAAAAATTAAAAAAACATGGTCAAATATTGTGTTGACAGTGTATGACAGTTGGGATGACAACCTCATATAACAAGAAAGGAGTTACCTTAGTTAGATTTAGGAAACCAGTTCAAGAGATACTCTTTATGCATCAATATCGAGAGGCATTTGTCAAATTTAGAGGGGGTTGTTTTGAATTTGAGAAGGAACATCATTTCTCCATTTCCCTCCATGTTTGGTTGACATAATGAAAAATACATGATAGCAATATTTCGACATAGTTTTATTCAGTTTACAATGACATTATACTCTAATGACATCAAAAGGGGTATTTTGTGGTATGTTTACATGGTATGATTTTCTATTTGGGTAAGTGTACCAATTTGGGGGGCCAAAACGTGGAAAAAACCTAAAAATGATTGAAATGTGATCGTGTTTTGTAATAACACGATCACATTAAAACACATATGTTTTTCTAATGCTATGAAACGCATACACATTTTAGGCTATATGAAGTGTAGGAGGGCTTAAAGGAACCATATTTACTAAAATAAATGTTGAAAAAAATAAAAGAAATCTTATACTTAATTTTATTTTACTAAATATAAGAAGTTAGGGTCACTCTGCACCTGATGGAAGTGGTCCCTTAGCTGAAAATTATAATCTAGAAGATAGTTTTTCAAAATCTAATCTGGTTAGCACTAACTCAATTTCAGAATTTCAGCAATGACCTAAAACTTTCATGCCATATATATTGTAGTTGGTCTTTTTTTTATGAAAACATATAGTCATTTTGTAGGTTTTTTTACCTTCTAGATTGGACTTTGGCCCTACCACTTCTTGAATTGGTACTAATTTTGAAATTTGGTCCATAATTCACTTTAATGACCACAAAATAGCTCTATGATGCTTGTCTACTTCTTACTAAAATGAGATCCTCACTTTATAGATAGAGGATTACTCCCTAAATGGGATTCCTGTCCGATGGAAAAAATGAGGTGATTGTAATGTGCCTCCTCTTTAGGGGTCAGGCCTTAGGGTTGAGGGTTTAGGGCTAAAGGTATAGGGTTCAGGATTTAGTGTTTAAGGTTTAGGGTTTAGGTTTTTGGGCTTAGTGTTCAAGGTTTAGAGTTTAGGGTTTAAGGCTCATGGTTCAAGGATTATGGTTTAGGGTTTAGGATTTAGGGGTTAGGGTTTAGGGTTTAGGGTTGAGGGTTGAGGGTTGAGGTTTTATGGTTTAGGACTCAACATTAAGGGTTTAGTTTTTAGGGGTTAGGATTGAGGGTTCATGTTTTAGGGTTAAAGGTTTAGGGTTTGGGCTTAGGATTTAGGGTTTACAGTTCAAGGTTTAGGGTTTAGTGTTTAGGGCTTTGGGTTTATGTTTTAGGGTTTAGGGTTGAGGATTTAGGGTTTAGGGTTTGGGTTTTAGGATTTAGGGATTAGTTTTTATGGTTTATGGCTAAGGGTTTAAGGATTAGGGCTTATGGTTTAAGGTTTAGGGTTGTGGGTTGAGGGTTTAGGGTTTAGGTTTTAGGTCTTAGTGTTTAGGGTTTAGGGCTCATGATTCAAGGTTTAGGGTTTATGATTTAGGGTTTAGGGATAAGGGTTTAAGGTTTAAGGGTTAGGGTTCATGGTTTAGGGTAGAGGTTTTAGGGTGTAGGGTTTACAACTCAGGGTTTAGGGTTTAGGGCTCAGGGTTTAGGGTTACCCATTCACACACTATAATGTTATGTGTCTTACCTATTCTTATTAGTATTGAATGAGAGTATTCAACTAAAAAGGATTCATCTACTTCGTAGGCTGAAAATTCAAAGGGAGTCATCACAATTTCATGCCTTTCATATACTGATATTTTGAAGGAGGAAATTACAGATATATAAGAACAATTTCATAAAAATAAATGTTACCCAATATATCTATCTTCTTTTTCCCATCACATGGAAACTATTTCACTCACTGTAATGTTTTGTGTCTTACCCATTATTATTAGTATTAACACAAAGTATTCAACTGAAAAGGGTTCATCTTCTTCCTAGTTAGAACATTCAAAGAGAGTCATCATAATTTGATGTCTTTCATCTGTTGATATTTTTAAGGAGGGAAATGCCACATATCCAAGAAAAATTTGGTACAAAGAAATGTTTTTGATGCTCTTTTGAATAATTATTTCAGTTGTAAGCTGTTGGGAATGAAGGTTTCATTTGAAGAAAAAACCTTGATATGTCCAGTGCTTGTGTAAGCTGAAAATTTAAGAGGATTTATGAGGTTCAAGTTCATTTTCCAATATTCATTACTCCAATGTTTGAAAATGTTTCCCTAGATGCAATGTCATTCTAATTCAGACACTCAATGATTCTTAAATGTCCAATCCTACCACAAACCCTAGTAGTCCTAGATCCTTGGATATAGTGAGACACCGTTACTTGGCTTCTATTTATAACAATAGATATATTTGTAAATTTGTGTTATGACCTCTAAATCTATATGAATTTCAAGTTATTTGGAAATCACATCACACCCTTCACTAGGATTTATGAATACCCCTATCATTTTGAAGGTGCTTTTGAAAGCATCCATGGGTTTGTCATAGAAGGAATTATCAATTAATGGAAGGTCACTAAGTCGTAGGCCAATTGACTCGCATTTAGAACTAAACAAGAAATATTTACTAGGTGAGTGATAACCATTTTATGTTCTTATCCATTCCCCAGTTTCTATGCTTATTTTGAACACTTTAGGAAGTTATGTCAAATTTTCCATCCATTCCAGTAGCAGAAGAGATTTCTCTTTCTCCAGAGGAGAGGATAGTGCAAGTAATTCATTTCTGATCATACACCTCTGCATTGGTATATTCTCTGTGTTTCTTCCATTTCTTTTGATATTAATTTTTGTGTTGCGATGGTTATTTTTTCCATCTTCCAATGGGTCATCCTTGCTTGCATAATACCATATATTGAAATATGAGAAATGTTAAATTTTTTTCAAAGTGTGAAGAAATTAACATTTAAGAGCTCAAGTATAAGTGAGGAGAAATAGGTTTTGCAGATATGTGTAATATGTATTGAAAGGCCCAAGGTAAATGTCATATCCATTTAGTTTCTTGTCCCATGTTTCATAAACAAGGTAGTTGTACAGGAAGACTCAATGATGGTTCTAGGCATAAGACTAGGAAATATGGTCCTAATATTGATATTAAAAAAGATGAACTCACTCATGAGACATACTAGAAATATATGAGGTTTAGGGTTTAGAGATTATGGCTTTGAATTTAGTGTTAAGGGTTTAGGGCTCAGGGTTCAGGGTTTAGGGCTCAGGGTTCAAGGTTTAGGGCTCAGGGTTTAAGGTTTTGGGTTTAGGGTTCATGATTTATTATTTTGGTTTTACGGTTTATATTTTAGGGTTTAGGTCTCAGGGTTGAGAGTTAAGGGTTTATGTCATAGAGTTCAGGGTTTAGGGCTCAGGGTTTAAGGTTTAAGGTTTAGGGTTTAGGATTTAGTGTGTAGGGTTTAGGGTTTAGGGGTCAGGGTTTAGGGTTTAGGATTTAGTTTTTAGGGTTTAGGGTTTAGGATTTAGCATTTAGGGCTTAAGGTTTAGGGTTTATGGTTTAGGGATCATGATTTAGGGTTTGGGGCTTATGAAACATGGTTTATGGTTTAGGGCTCAGAGATAAGGGTGCAAGGTTTAGGGTTTATGGTTTATGTATTAGGGTTTCAGGTGCATGGTTTAGGGTTTGGAGCTACGGGTTTAAGGTTTAGGGGTTAGAGCTCAGGGCTTTGGATTCAGGGTTTATGGTTTAGGGATTAGGGTGCACGGATAAGGGTGTAGGGTTCAAGGCTTAGGGTTTAGGCTTTAGGGATTAGGGTTTAGGGTTCATGGTTCATGGTTTATGGATTAAGGTTTTGGGTTCAGAGTTACTGGTTTAAGGTTTAGGGGTTAGAGCTCAGGGCTCTAGATTTAGTGTTTAGGGGTTTAAGGTTTAGGGATTAGGATTTAGGGTTAAGAGTTTAGGGTTTAGGGTTTAGGATTTAATGTTCTGGGTTGAGGGTTTATTATTTTGGTTTTAGGGTTTATAGTTTAGGGTTTAGGGTTAAGGTTTTAGGTCGCAGAGTTTAGGGTTTAGGGTTTAGTGTTTAGAATTTAGGACTTAGGGTTTAAGGTTTAGGGCTCAGGATTTAGGGTTTAGGATTTAATGTTTAGGGTCTAGGGTTTAGGATTTAGTGTTTAGTGTTTAGGGTTTAGGGTTTAGCATTTAGGGCTCATTGTTCATGGTTTATGGTTTATGGTTTAGGGCTTAGGGCTTAGGGTTTAGGGCTTAAGGCTTAGGGTTGAGGGTTTAGGGCTCATAGGTAAGGGCTGAATGTTTAAGGTTTAGGGTTTAGGGCTTAGGGTTTAGGGTTTAGGATTTAGGGTTTAAGGTTTAGGTTTAGGGCCTCATGTTTAGGGTTTAAGGTTTAGGATTTTGATTGTAGAATTTAAATGGTAAAATATTTAGGTTGAATATTGAAATCCTGAAAATTACCTATGTACTGACCATATTATACTATAAAAAAACTACCTCCTAAAATGTGACTAATGGAGCTGTGAGACTAGTTCCATAAGGTGCAGAGTGACCCTAATTTCTTATATTTACTAAAATAAATATGAAGTATAAGATACATAAATAAAAATAATGTATAATAAATAAAGTTTAATAAATATAAAGTATAATAAATAATAATAATAAATGAAAATTTTATACTTAAATATAATGTTTATTTACTTAAACATTTATTTTTATAAATATAAGCATGTTAAAAACACATATAATGTTTATACTATGCAGAACACATACGCGTTATAGTGCATACACATTATAACACATACGCATTTTGTGTTTTTAATTTTTTCCAAGCCATGCCTCGAGGATTAGATCCCCAAGCCTGAGGCATGGACCTACACAAACACAACAAACAACATGTTTTTGCAAGAAAATGCAAAAAATCCACTTCCACCATGATAAATCAACATTAAACGATTGATTTGTTTAATAAAAATTATACCAAAATGTAGATCAGACTTGCTTCTTTCTAAAAATATAGTTTTTCAAATTTTCTTACTAATATAAAGTTTCAATATTATTTATTTTCTAACTATGACTTTTTGTAGCTATTTTTTGAAGTTTAAACATGTCTATCTTTTGTCGTGTATCTTTTTTGGCTCATAGAAATTGAAAAAAATTATACTAGCCTAGACTAGGCCTAATTCTATACATATTCAAAAAATAATAATTTTTGACATTTTTTTAGGTAGTTAGGGGGGGGGGGGACGGTAGAAGCTTTGTTATTTTTCAAAATTTAAAATTTCTTTACTAGAAAAATTATAAAAAAAATATTGTCTAAAAAATTCTAAAAAAAATGGAGCCCAAACTAGATTCTCCTAGGTATTTTTCTACCAAAGTGTTTTCAAAAATTCTAAATGGTGCTCAAAAAATGGTGGGGCACACGAAAGTCACTCTATTATATTTTTTAACAAAAAAGGACCCCCTGTTGGTATTTAGTTATTTGAAACACTTAAACTTATTTGTTTCAATAAAATTTAATAGCTTAGAAACTAGACTCAAAATGTTACGATTCATGTTTATACAACATCTTCCAATTTTGAGTGCAACTATTTCAAAAAAATCATATAATTTTAAGTTTTTTATTTTTCAGAAAGATGTGTCCACTTAAGACCCCCTTTTGGCCCCCTAGATTGGTGCAATTACCTATTTGAAACATTTTATACAGAAGAAAATTAAATGTTTTTAACTAATCGTGTAGTATTTTACTTAACCTAAAAAATTATAAATGTAATTTATGAAAGAAAAGTTTTATGAGATAGGATGAGAACCATTCATGGAAGTAGATGAGTTCACCTTAGATGTTCTCACCCTTTAGATTGACTGCTCCATGAAAACCTTAAAGTTTCTACACCCCACATGACCACCCTTCCTTGAGTCACTACATTGAACTGATCAGATGATTTGCATAAGGTTCCCAAAGACATTTTAGCATTAACCTCTGACAACACACCGATTCCCATTATTTTATTATGAATTTCCAATCCTTGTTCCAAAGCTTACCATTTTAGTACAAGCTGAGAGAATACTCACAAATGATACATAGTTTTGGATTTATTCCTGCCAGTCGTATTTCTAAAAATAGCTTCACAAAGATTTATCGCCTAGTTCAACTCAAAGGCATTATAACCATCTCCAAAGCTCCTATTTTGTACAAGGGTGAGAGGGGTAATGAAAAATACCGTGGAAGTTTGGATTTACTCTAGCCAAGAACATTGCATTGCATTGAAACTTAACTCTTACATTGCATAGAAAACCAACTCGCATTACATTCACAAACAACTCGCCAAGCCAAGTGATTGACTCATCGAGTCATAGGGATTTGCAGCCAAGTTGAAACCATTTCCATTCCACTTTACAAAAGTATCTAAGCACTCCATGGGAGGACATATGGCTGAGGAAATTTCTTTGAAAATCCACTAAACATCATCAAGAAAACCATTTTATGAATATTTTGGAATCAACACATTCCATGATACCAATACAAAAGGTTTAGAAAGCACCATCAATTTAGATATTATGGACATAATGTATCGGTTTGCCACTACAGCCAAGCCACTATTTCTATTATTGTTAAGAAACATCTAGAGGAAAATGTTCCCATGACTATTAAAGACATGCATTAACACATTAACAATGAAAATGATGAGAAGTTGGCAGATCAAAAGTGATATGTTTCGGTGCAAAGCTTCATGACACTAGATCATATTGTTACTTGTGTCGTAGTCAATTGAAAGATATGATAATTCAATTGGGTATCCCGAGTCTATTATTCACACTTATTACAACAGAAACTAAGTGGTTTGATTTGTAACGGCTGATGTCTAAGAAACCTCATTTATATTCTTCAAGGGCACACAAATGGAGGACTCAAAATGTAATAGATTTCCCTCATATTGTTGCGGCATATATACAGGAAAGATTTGAAATATTTCATGAAGAGGTGATACATAAAATAATTGGCACAAAAAAATGATGGTACAAGTTTGTATCTTTTACGTCCTTCAATAAAATGTGTAAGAGTGTCGAATTTTTTTATTTATCTAACGCATTATATATTGTAAATGGAACGTTATGTAAGTCACTCATATTTTGTGGGCTGATGTTGTATAGGTTTGAGTGGCAACATCAAGGATTTGTACATGTACATGGATTCATATGGGTCCTCAGTTTCCCCTACATAGAGATATTGGATTAGATGAATGAGAGTCAGGTTGTAGGTGCAAGATAATTTTTTGATAGATATGTGTGTAGACACTAAATCATGCACTTTGTGAACATTTCTAGGTCTCAGGCACATACTTCTAGTCATATGATTCCTAAGTGAGAAAACTAGCAATTGGTATATGTCTTTGGCCTTTTCTTTGTGTTTCATGTTTCCTTTCGAGTATCTTAAACCCTATAGCCAAGTCGATACTTCACTGTTTCATCTTTCATCACTCTAAACACTAGTGCCCAAACAAATATGCTAGTGCTAGGTGCCCTCGTCCTTCTGGGCGCCCCCGACCTCTTTATACTTTTCTCACCTCTTTTATATTTTCAGCGTATTTTTTTCTTATGGGTTGGCATTTTATCTGTCAATTGCAAAATTCAAGCAAGGGAATCATATAAATATAAAGCTATCTGACCAAAATAAAGGACCAAGATCTAAGTATCTATTACTATCACCTAAGGTTGCATCCAAAGGAATTTCAACAGTATTAAAGCACCCATCTAGCTTTCATTCAAGGGAAAAGGTACCGCATTATTCTACATACATACATAGGAGGGGAAGTTCATTTCGACATCCACACATATATTTATATTGCTACATCTAATTACTTTCTTGGGATCAAGTTCATCTTGCACATGAGCCACCTAGGGCACGATTCTTTCACACACACACACACACGATAAATACATGGAGTCTAAAATTTAGTGCAACACTCAGTCATAAGTTCACTCAATTGAGTGACCACAGGGGTCAGTCTAAATCCTAATTTACATATTTTTATTTTTAGGATTTGATGTGTTTTGGGTTTTTATAGGTTCTCTTTCTCTTTACATGTTACAGGTGAATACTGTGTATATCCAATGACATACCCCTGAAAAATAGTGAGGGTTAACGACATTGAAGCGACATACACGAAATCACTTTCTAACCATTTTTTTAGTCATGCGTGCCCAAAAGTAGTCTACAACACCCATGTACCCCTGACCCTGTCTAAGTGCCCCGATCTAGGCAGATCCAATAGTCACATAATTTTATGAGCTCGGTTGTGATAATTTCCTCCTCCTGTGCATCAATCTTCTAGTCCAGTACACCTTGGGATTAATTGGAAAATTAGCTAAGCATTCATCCCTTCTCTTGCACTCGGGGTTTCATATCTCTTTAGCTTATTTCTTGTATCTAGTAGTTATTTATCATAGCTTATATTGTTACACTGTAATTAGGGTTTGGCATGATTCAATATTTGTTAAAGAATTTGAAGAATCAATCTCATTGGAACACTCTTTGATCCTCATTTTTTCTTCTCTAATGGCTCATGAGGTTTCTCAAGTATCCTTGCTTCAATTGTTTAAAATGCACCCACATTGTAAAGATTCTCTCCACAAAACCCTAGACACTATGTTTCTCTCTATCAACATGTCATCTTCACAAGTTAGTGTCATCTTCAATTGTCTCTCTAATGACTCTATTAGTTCGAATGTCAATCAATCTATTTGCAAATCAATTCAAGCTTTACATTCTTTATTTCAAGATAAGTTTCAGGCTATGGAATCCATGATTACATCTCTTAAATATAAAATCCAACATCTTAAGGATGTTTCTCAAGCTCATGCTACTTCTTCTTCTCATCCTCATTCTATGTAATCTATACGTTCTCATATCAGTGAACCCCAAGAATTACCACTCCCCGTGCCTCTAAATTTTGATCTCAATACTAAGAAAAAAGATATTCTACTACAGATCCTCACTCATCAATTGATCATCTTTCCATCTACTCATTTCTATCCTCCTTATAGGCTTGCAAAATATCAAGGTCACCCATATTACAATTATCATCGAATCAATGGACATAATGATAATGATTTTTAAGCTCTTAAGTGAAAACATTGACCACATTAAGCATTATGTTCTCATTTCATTTTCTATAAAAAATTCTCCTACATGTTCATCTCCAATTGATACATCTCATTGGGTTCCTAAATATGATTCATCTATGTCTAATGAGCATCATTCCATCACTTATAATGTTTCTTCTTCTGTCACTCAAGCACTACATATGCAATCCACTTGAACTAAGCAACCACCTCTTAAAATCAATCTAACACCTTCTCCTCTTAATTTTTGTACCGCATCACCAAGTCAAACTACCCAACCACATGTAAAAATTAGTCCACCTTCTTCTCCTACCAAATCTTTTGCGGTATTATTAGTCCCACATAAGCTCTAACCAATCTATTTTTTCAAAGAAACTGCTCCTTCTACTAATGGTCAGGACACATTTCAAACTCCACCACCATCGCATGGTCCTACTGTTCCTTCGGCCTACCATTTTGCTCACTGCTGGCTCTCTTTCTTATCATGACACAGATAACACTATCCCACAATGGCATGACATCGATCACACCATCACATAGATATCCATAATTAGCACACTTTGGGGGCATCATTATCATTCTCCCCCTCTCCTAGAATTCTCAGGTATCTATCATTTTTACTATTACACTTTGTGCTTCATACTTCCCATTTCTAAGCAATCTTACTCATCTTGATACACCTATGATGCACTCTTGTGATAAGGTTCATACTTGAATATTGAGGGCATCCTACTTACATGAATTTCACATCATACTCACTTCATATTTCACAATATGTGCATTCACAACACATCTCTTTGGCATCACACATCACTTTACCTTATGACGCACTCTAGTTCCATGGTTCATACTCAACTATTGAGTGTATAGATATGAAATTAACCTCACCAAAGTCATTCACACTTCACACTCTGTGCGTCATTGATATATATTTCTAGTGCACAATTCAAACCATTTCATACTCGAATGTTGAGTATCTAAATATGAAATGAACCTCACCACACTCATTCACACTTCACACTATGTGTGTCATTGATATATCTTTGTAGTGCACAATTCAAACCATTTCCAAATGACACACTCTTTTTATATGGTTCATTCATGATTGCTCAGGGTGATTTTATAATGAACCTCATCTCATGCATATACATCCACTCGGGGGGAACGCTATTCCTATCACACTCACTTTACATTACTTTCCATACACACTCATAACATACTGCATAACTTTGTTGTATTTATTCTTGCTTACAAATGATTATATGTATGTTTTGTTGCACATGCTAGACATATACATTATATGTAATTATATTTTCTATATAAACATGTGCATTCACTTTCTCTCTAGTTTTGAATGCATCCTTCCTATAGATTGTTATATGTAGCATGTATTCTTGGAAGTGTAGCTCTTGCTAGTCCTAAAACATCTCCTAGGGGTATTTACTTTTGTACACATCTGAGGTGTTATTGTTTCATTTTATACTACTTATTTTTGCTAGCACACCACTATATCGATATATACATGTCTTGACATAATTTCTCTTTCTAACATGATAATAAGTGTTTCATGTGAAACATTTTATTTATAGGAATTATTTTCTACCATGGTTGTCTAATACTTTAATTTCTACTATTTTTCATTATATGCCATTCTTTATGGGCTATGACCTTTGTCTTGTGTGCACATTGTATGATTTTGGCTGTTTCAGACCTGATTGTCTTATGACATTGTGAGCATTGTACCATGTTTGAAACCCAATTTTTTCTATCTGCATTGCCTTCTTTCTTGCTAGAATACACATTGTCTTTTATATGCGTCTTTGTCTTGTTTACACTAAAACTTGTTTCCAGCCACTTTTTTTGTGTGTGACTTTGTTTTTACCAAGAAAATTCCCTCCCCCTGCAGGGCATCAATATCAGCTCAACGGTCAGTCCTCCTTTGGGCTACATTCTCCTAGTGATGTTGCATGCACCCCAAAAAAGGGGGGCATACATTGGGTGAATCTGTCACCCTATACAACAGTTCACATTCATAGTATAGTACCATTCAGTACATGAAAAAAGTAGTATAAAGTTAAAAAAAGGGATCATAATCTAACTTGGGTCCTCAACATAGCACAAACACCAACACCTAGATACAGACATGAGCACCTAGGTGCTCTTGACCTTTCCTAGGTGCCTATGACTAGGGGTAGTTACAATTTTTTTCTTAGATTAACATAATTTCCAATAGTTTACACAACATTTTTCACAGAATAAGTACAATCCTCTAGCAACTAGCATGCATTTAATCTCCTTTTTCTATTCACATTAGATCAAACCGGATCAAAATGGATCAAATTGGAACAAAACAGGATCACACCATTTACAGTGGTGTAGAAATTGTCAGGAAATAGTCATGGTTGGAGAATAACACTAGACCTTTCTCCCCAACACTTAATCTGGTGTGGTGTGAGATTTCCCAAAAAAATCACACTTGGCGTAAGATCACTCGAAAAATTCACTCTCAACATGAGATCACCCAAAACATTCATTCTTCTTTAGTATTTTAAGGATTCTTCTATCCTTATCACTCATCATGGATTAGGTGCACATGTTCCTTTTACTAATTTTTCACATTTTCACATACTTTTACATGATTTTTACACATTTGAATCAAATTTTTCATATACACGACTTTTACTACTCATTTTCTCTTCATTTTATAGGTTTCTCCTTATGAGAAGCAACAATCACATAAGAGAACACATCAAACATCAAGAGACATTGAAAAGAGGTACAAAATGGTACACACATTACGCTCTTTACCCCTAGGGTCACTTCTTCTTTTCTATCTTAGCTTCAACACTTCATTTTTATCAGTCCACATTTTTTCTTGTCTCCTCGACATGATTTTTTCCATCGATCTACATGGTTATCAAGTATGCATCTCTTATCTACTTTATGTTATTGAGTATTCACTCAACAACATAAAGTGGGGGAAAATGTAGACACTAAATCACGCACTTTGGGTATATTTCTAGGTCCTAGGAACATACTACTATTCATATGATTCCTAAGTGAGAAAAATAGCAATCAACATCTGTCTTCAAGGCCTTTTATCTATGTTTCATGTTTCCTTTTTGGCCTCTCACACCCTAAAACCCAGTCGATACTTCACTATTTCATCTTGCACAACTCTAGACACTAGTGCCCAGACCAAGACATCAATGCCAGGTGCCACCATCCTTCTAGGCACCCCCGACCTCTTTGAAATTTTATCATCTCTTTTGGGACTATTTTATCTTATGGGCATCTTGTTTTCTTATGGGTTGACATTTTAGTTTCCAATTGTAAAATTAAAGTAAGGGAATCATATAAATATAAAGCTATGTGACCAAAATAAAGTACCAAGCTCTAAGCATCTATTACTATCACCTAAGGTTGCATCTAAAGGGATTTCAAGAGCATCAAATCACCCATATAGCTTTCATTAAAGGGACAAGGGATTGCATTATTATACATACAGGCATAGGAGGGGAAGTTAATTTTGACATCCACACATCTATCTACATTGTTACATCTAGCTACTAGCTTTATATCAAGTGCATCTTGCACAAGAGCTACCTAGGGCATGATTCTTACACACACACATGAAAACTACATGGACTTTGAAATTTAGTACAACACTTGGCCATAAGTTCACTTAGTTTGGTGATCGGTGGGGTCATTTTGACTCCCTATTTGCATATTTTTATTTTTGAGCATTTGATGTGTTTTGGGGTTTTACAGGTGTTCTTTCTCTTTGCAGGTTACAGGTGAATTCTTCGGATATCTGGTGACATATAGGATACAAACAGTGAGGGTTAGAAACATTAAAGCGACACAAAATAATCAATTTCTGACCATTTTCATAGTCAAAATCACCCAGAAGAAGTCTACAACACCCACGTGCCCCTTATCCTAGACATGAACTCCACTCCAGGAAGATACGATAGTCACACATTTTTTAGAGCTCATTTGCAACATTTTATTCCTCATGTGCATATATCTTCTAGTCTGGCACACCTCTAGATCAATTACAAAATCAACTAAGTATTATATCCCTTCTATTGTACTCAGGATTTCATATTTCTTTAGCTTATTGCTTGTGGCAAGCAATTATTTATCATAGCTTACATCTGTTATACTGTAATTAGGGTTTAGAATAATTCAATATTTGTTAAATCAATGTGACTTTATATAATCTCTGTGATAGCCATCAACTAAATGTGATGCTCTGTTGGTCTAGAGATGATGATCCATGATCAATAACACCATCCCAGGTACTGGAGTGCAACCCATTTTGTGACTACCAAGAACTTATAAATCATGTTCAGAGACACACAAAATGTAATGATATGTGTTACTTGTAGAAGAAATGATCATTTATAGTTTGTTTTTAAAATGTTTTGTGGGATCTTCGGAATGAGTCCAAGTTTTGCATTGATAAGGATGGCCATAAGAAATTTTAACCTTGTCGCAATGATGCGAGACTCAACCTTCACAAATCTAACTGGTTATCTATTTGGCATGGTAATGTGAATTGTCAATCAGTCATTTCTAGACACACCATATTAAATGCATATAAAAATATGGTTCTAAGGTAGAAAAAGGTATGAGAGATATCATTATATGCTGACAAGAATATCATAGGATATAAAAGAAAAATAGTCTACAGTGTGTATATATCGAAGGGTTTTGACAAAACATGTGTGGAACATGATGTTTGGGTATAAGAAACATGCCACATGCTATTAAAGTTTTCATTATCTCAATGCAGTCAAACATTTATGACTTTTAACATTGGCCACAAGATATTTTGTAAGGTCAACATTATGGCTGAAGAGGAAAATAGCGGATCATGTTTCACGAATACATAAAAGAATAGTAAAAAATATTTGGAATCAATGGAATTGATAGATGTAGTGAGCTCATGGTCATTCAGATCAAAGAGGATGAAAAATAATTAGTAGCCAAGGGACACTCCTACTATCATATAGGTATGGCTGTGATATTACAATGTTCTGGTGAGATCTCTTCTGAGAATTATGAGAAATTTTGATGGAGTGATGATCTAAAAATGGGTGAGTTAAAATTTCACTTATAAACATTTCTAAGGATCTGAGGAACTCAACATCAATTTTATGGATGTTATACTCCAAATTGATCAATTCCTTTAAAAATATGCACCTCAGTCTGAATTTCGTTCACCATACTGAAATGTGCATTTGTGGATTATGGATACTGAAATCAATTGTTAAATCCAATTTATTTTTTTAATAATGATTTTCTTAACAATAAATAAAAACCAATTACTGATTTTATTTGATCAAAATCTTCATCTAAAATAGAATTGAAACATCCACACAAACCAGATTGATAATGTAGTTCACCTGAAGGCTATGTTTATGTATTCTCGAAAAGAGAATTGATCTATTATTTCCCAAAGAAGTAAATTAACCCTTCCATAATGAAAAATAAACCATTATACCTACAAATGAGTTGATCTAAGACTCGTGGAACTCTGCATATAATCAAAAACATTCTTGAATCTGATCTGTGGCTCCTATAGTGCTTCCACAGTGTGATCCCTTTGCAAATACGAGTGAAAATCACCTACAACTAGAGATTTTTAAACACTGCATGGAAAGAAATTAAATTTATGGAATCCTTATGAAATTTTGAACAATTTCTCTTTTTACACCAAGGCCTGGTTCGGCCCTTAGGTGCCTCAGAAATAAGGATCTCTTCTTGCTTCTAGTTCCCTTTTCATGAAAATGTGATGGATAATCCCCTACACCAATAAATAGGTAGTAATTAATGGGAAAAAAATACATATCTGAGTTCCTCTCAGAATTTGGAACAAGTTTCATTTTTGCACTGTGGTAAAATTCAGACCCTAAGTCCCCCAAAAATGGTGATCTCTGCAAACTGGTCCTCCACTACCCTCTCACTGTCGTATAGACAGAGATCTTTAAATAGAGCCGATCTCACTTAACCTTTCATCAAGCCACATGGGCGAGTTAGTTGGTGGATTTGTCTTAGAGCTTAGAGGTCGGGGGTCAGGGGTTCAAATCCCGCCTACACCATTTTCACCACTTTGTTTTCATCAAAGTGGGTATTATCCCACATGTATAGCATGGAAGGTGGGTTTATGGTTTAAATATAGGCAAGAATGCATATCTATGCGTGGAAATAACCATGATTTCCCTTTTTACTATGCCACATAGTCTCTACCGAGCCATTATGTTGGCTGTCGAGCCGTGTTTGAATGTTTTTTATGCCATGTGGCACTGAGCTATTGGTTTGTTTGCTATGCTGTTGGTTAAAAGTACCAAACATTTGGTTTAACTGCCCATGCAGACACTCTAGTTGCAATGTTTGAATACCCAAAATGTGGGTCGAGTCATTAATATTGACTTTCCATGCATTGTGGAAGGTAAATAGATAGGCTTCAACCAATATAATAGTGATAAGCCTAAACAATATGGAAATCAACGTTATCAACTCGGTGGGAAATTGATCACCCCACTGAGTTAGCAATATAGCTCACCCAAGTTGATTCACCTTGCAATGTACAAATCAACTCTCCAAAAACAATAATCCCACATGGTCAATGTTAGAGATATATGTGGCAATATGAAATAAAAGGTGGCAAAGGCACACCTCCTACAAAAGAGTGTGCTGAACCTGGCTAAGGGCCCCCAACCAGAAAATAGTGGGGCCCACCAAATTTTTCATGTGTCGAAGACCGGAGGCTAGAAAACACAAAATTTAACCTTTTTCACCTTTTGCCAAACTACCACGTGTCAATGCATTATTCACCAGTTGACCATTTTCAAACCAAATCTTTAACCTACGATAACTTCTGCATCTAGATTTTTGTATACCGTCGGAAAGGTCTTAGAATTATCTATAGTGTAGTTGTGGTTTAGGGAGGTTTAGGAAACTTATAACACCCAAAACATCCATTGGATAACTCATCCTCATTGGGAATGTCTTTTGTCCACAAAAAGTTGTATATTAACCCGTCAACATGCTCACTCTTCCTGCAATTACACAAACACATACATGAACTCAAAAAAGCATGATAGGTTAATCAAATACAAATAGTTTATTAGCTAGTCACATAACCAATCAGATGATAACACCCATTTAAGATAGTGTCCAACTAAAATGCTGCAATCTTGTCAACTCTGCATACAACAGTGAACTGTCAAATCCTCTGTAGTGCCATCAAAAATAAATAACTAGATAATAACACCTAATTAAGCTATTGTTCAACTATCATTTTGTGATACGGCCGATTACTTAAGTTATGATTCCATAAAAAATAGCTCAGTATAACAGACATCTAAATTGCCCCTAATTAGGCTAGTGTCCACTGTCTATCTGAAATTGTAAAAATGCAAATATTCACTATCTAGTATAGTTATACCATCAACGCCAAAATAGCTATAGTAAAAAAAAATGAATCCATGTGAATCTTCCCAAAAAATTGTAATGCCATCACAAACAATAAGTTAGATAATAACACCCATTCTATAACACACCCATTCTATAACAAAAACTAGTGTTCAACTAACATCTTGTGATTATACCGATTACAACTGCAAATATTCACTATCTAAAATAATTAAACCATCACGCCTAAAAATGTCTATAATCTAAATCTAAATCAATGTGAATTTGCAAATTCTATCCATACACACTGAACTGTAAAAGGATAGATCAAACTGTAACTATGCTTACCCAAAATGGTGAGCTGCTCAATGTTGTAAATGATCACCAGGCATACCTACACACCAGTTTGTTAGTACAAATAATGTACACTTCAATTGTAAGTACATGGGGTAGCTACAAATACACACCCTAAAAATAAGGGTAGTCATGAATGTGTAATTACCCTGTGAAGACACAATAGATTTGTAAATTACCTATAATATCAAAAAGGTGTCAACAAACTTGCACAATGACATATAACAACAATAATAAAAAATGCATTTCAAAAATAGACATCACCACACGCCCACTGAATCTACATCCTAATGCTAAAAATAGAAAGTGGTATATTTCCATCCTTTAAAAAGTAAGAAGTTAAATCTGAGCATTTTAAACCTGTCTCCCAGATCCTCTTATAGGTGACCCCAATTTCCAATTTCAAAGAAATTAAAACACATGTGAATTATTCCTTCAACATACATGGGAAATCCAAAAATTACTCTGAAAATTTTGCATTTTTGAAAAACATGCAAAATAAAACTATCTAACTCACATGAGCCTAAATTCTCTATATCAAAACTGAACGGACTCATAAGTGATTCAACAATGGATAGAGGTTAATTTAAAAACCATGGTTCAAAACTTCCTTTACCTTGACTCCAACTATTCTTACCATACACTTGATGGTTTGTTGGACAAAGTTTCCATCAATTATTAACCTGATGCCTCATTTGAAAATGAATGCAATAATTACTCTTGTTGTCCTACTTCTGAGGTGAGGAATCAAATTACTATGTCTCGCCAAGGTAGCTACAAGATTGGTTTTAAACATCTGCAAAATATACAACTGCCCATAGTGTACCTATACCTATTCAACCACTGAACTAACTACACCAACTGAAGCAATCACTATTAATCAAATTAAACTGGAAGCAAAATGTCAAGCTAAAAACAACTCTGATACCAAACTTGATCCAAAAATGGTGCTATTTTTTATACTTTTTCAAATTTCTGGAAGTCATTTCATGATGTGTAGAGGGATATATGTATTACAAAAGAGGAAACTTTGGGAAATTGGGAGAGGATTAAGAATACGTATCATGTGTGGCATGTTGATAGGAAGGATGCGCTAGATGAAGAAGAGATATAAAACAATGATGATTATGAGAGTGACACATTCATAAACATCAATGGAATGGATGAGTGGAATTGTTTTCTTGTGTTGTTCCAAGAAATCAAGTGAATGTGAGAGATTTTCATATGCTTGGAAACTGAGATTTTGATTTGAACTATGTTTGGGATATAAAAGATGATGAGGACTTGTAAGATGCTTCTTCATGCTTCATAAAAATGAACAAATCCTTGCAACTTGTGATGGATGTTTCAGATAATTGACTTTCAGATGTGAACACTTTGTCGCTAAAATAACGTATTTCTTTGGAAAATATTATCAGACATTATAGGAAGGGTTTAGATGAACCTTTGCTCAACATAATCATACAGGGTACTTCTCGAGTAAGAAACTTTTACCTAATAAATTATATCAAAAATGTGTTGCCAGAAAGTGACATGATAGGTAAGAGTCCTTTTCTTCTTTTGGCACCAATTGGTGTTTTTGCTTTAAAATTTTACCTAATAAATTATATCACTAAGAATTCCCTTGCATGACATGAGACCTTTACGAGGCAAGAATTTATGATTTTCTAAGAACGGATGAAACATTATCGATATTTCCTTATTGAGAAAATTTGATAAATTTTTGCGAGAGGCATTCCCTTCGCATGAGAACATCATTTTTGGAGGTAGATCTATAATTATTGTTGGAGATCTCACATAGCTTCCTCCGTGAAGGACATACTAATGTATGCTGGAAGCACAAAAGGAAAAAAATAATGAAAATATTTTGTGATAGTCATGTTTCTGGACACCATTTTTGGCCATCAAGGGGATAGTGTAGAGTAGGAAAAGTTTTGTAACTTGTTGCCGAATTAGAGAAATGTGAATCCCATGAATGATGATTGGGAACTGCTAATGTTGAGAACTTATTCATGCTTTGACGTAGAATAAAATTCCCTGTTTGAATATTCTGCACATTTTTCTTGATGAATGTTTTGGTCATAGCTCGTAACAATAATATTCTTAAAAATTAAATGCACCTATGACATGATTCATTGCAGCACATGTGAGAAACACAACTTATGGAGACAATGATGATGACCAATTACAGAGCGAGGTATTACTCTGCATTGGTCAACATGTCAAGTTGATGTGTAACTTATGGGTAGAGACAAGATTGGTTAACGGATCCCTTAGACAAGTGAAGAACATAGTGTATTCTCTAGGAACAAATTCTCCTGATTTACCTGTATTTTTGGTAGTAGAGTTTTAGAATTACATCGGCATCCCATGGGATTTGAATCACCCTAAGTATGTACTTTTATCTTTGGTGTTAAGGTTACATCACAAACAAGTACCTTTGAAGATGTCATGGGCTTTAAAAATTCACAAGTCGCAAGGTCTCACTCTCAACAGAGCAACAATTGACATAGGCAGAAGGGGGCAACAAGGGTTGATATTCATGGCAATATTGAGAGTTAAATCTCTTAACATATTATCTATATCTTCTCCATTCTCTTTTGAACATTATTCTAAGATGAAGGACAATGTGTACAAGTATCTCTTAGGAAGAGAGAGGAAAGCCATTTATTAAAATGTGAACAAAAATAAGGTTTTACATTATTACTCACTTATAATTGATTATTGAAATATATATTTATTCCATTAATTTGAAAGTTTAATATATATTATTTTTTGTTACATGGGTAGGTGGTAGTTGAGGATTCTAAACATGATTAAATGACAATAGAATAACATTCATCATGTATGTGTTACATAATTTTTCATTTTCTAAATTATCACATTGTACGTATACAATTAAATTTTTGTGTAAACAATTAACTCTTTCACATTTCTTCACTTTTGACAGACTCATGGCCATATAACTATGACACATAATATTAAAATGCATGATTATTTGTTTCAAGAAATATCAAGATATGCTAAAAATAATATTTAATGATATAGAAGGAGAAGAGTCTGCATTATGCATCTATAAAATGTTTTTGATAGAATCAGTCGTAGGATGTGATGTCGAGGTGGAAGAAACATGCCACATGCTATAATTAAATTTTCCATTAGTTCACTACATTCAAACATTTATGACTTTGAATGTCGTCCGCAAGGCATTTCACAAGGTCAACATTACGCCTGAAGTAATGACAGACCGTGTTTCATCAATACATACAAGAATTTTCCAGAATAGTTGGAATCGATGATGTTGATAGATGTAGCCAAATCATGGTAATTCAGATCAAAATTGTATCTGCCATTTATGACATGTATTTGTTTAAACATGTAAATTTTGATAGTTCAAATTTAATAACATTTTCATATTAATTAAAGAATTAAAATTCATATTCGACTGATGTAATGCATTTTTCATCCAATGTATTTTAATAGTGATTGAGATTTGTGACCTGAGTATGATACTTGTATTCAAATATAAAGTTCTACGTTTCATTTTCGCTTGCACATATTTACAACAAATAAGATTCAAAATATCCATTATTTTTACAATCATATAATTTTGATTTAAATTCTTCATTGTTTTATGAAGTATTTGCATTCACCGTGAACAACAACATTTATAAAATAGTGATACTAATAATAATAATTTTTTTTGCAAATATAAGTTTATTATTATTATGATTATTATTTATGGTAACAATAATTAATAATAATAATAATAATAATAATAGTATAACTGATAACTCAATATTTGTAAATTTTTTTGCTATATATTTATTATTATTATTATTAAAAATATTTTTTTTTTCAAAAAATAATTGTAAATATAAAATTTGTTATAAAAATAATAATCCGTTTTGTAGGCTTGTGGAGGGAGCATGAATAGGGAGTTCCACCTATTGAGAGTGAAAAGGGTAAATTACTATACTTTGTTCATTATGCATTGGGAGGGAAAATGGTTATATTGTGTAGTTTGGATGTGTGCATAGAGGTATTTTGGGTGGAACCCCTAACTCATTTGGGAGCTATAAGGAGGTGGTTTCTTTGTTCTATTCTCCCTTGGATTTGAATGTAAGCCTATGTGTTGGGTTTTGTGGCTTGTGCTGTTCTGTTTGGTGTTTAAAATCATTTCTTGTGTTGATTGTATGAGTGTTGAGTTGTTTTGTGGAAACCATTGTTGTGAAAGTTGTCAAGTTGCCTACACACTTCATGGTTCTTTGGTTAGGGCTTAGGGGCCAATAAGGAAGATGGATTCTCCTCTTATTGGATTAAAGGTTGGGTGGAGAACGTCGCCTACTCCCTTTATTTGTTTTGTGATTCAAATTTGAAGAGATGAAGGAGTGTAAAAGAAGCTATGAAGTTAGGAGGTGATATTTATATGAAGACTTGTGTATTCGAGCTTATAGAAGAGTCTTATTGCTGTAAATTTTATTATGTTGTTTTTCCACCTTCAATGAAAGACTTCTAGATATTTGCATTATAAAATGAGATCTTGTAAATTTATTTTCAAGCTTTGTAATGTGAAGGTTAAATGAAGAAATTTGTAATTCATATTTCAATAGGAATGGAAATTATCTTTACTCGAAATGGATTGATAAAGGAATGTAAGTTTTGGTGCTGCTATTAAAATGACTTGTTGCATTCTAAATACATGTTAGAGAAAAAAAGGTTGCATTTGGATATGTCTCCATTCTTACCCTTCCTTTGTAAATTGCTCTATTGGTAAAATTACATAAACTATTCTCACATTATAAAAAGTATTGTAAATCCCATTGGTTCCTTAATTAGAGAAAGAAAATTTGCCTTCCCTTTTATTTGTGCAATCCTTCAAAAATGATTAATTTATCAATCTTTTGGACCCATATATATATATATATATATATGAATTTTACCTAAACTTATTATTTTTAAATGAGAACAAAAAAAGAAATTGTATATAGGTAAATATATATATGTATTAAAATGATATATATAAATAAATATTTTTTTATATAAATTGTAATTATATATTTAATAAAATATTTATATTATATTATTAATAAAATTAATATTAAAAAAACAAAATAAGTGGGATGGGAGGCGACGCCTCCCACCCCACATACACATTACAAAACCATACCAGTCAGCTTTGGGGCCATCCCTCTACTATAAACCCTGTTATATAAAATAAGGTTGTGGCAATGTATATATGCGACTATGTATTCTTTAAAACTTGTTTGAAACCCTAATCTAGCGTTATAGACACACACACACACACACACACATTTAACTAGGTCACCTTATTTATATAAATATGTCATTCTGTTACCTGGTATTTAAAAAAAAAATTCAAACTAATACAAGGTCACACACACATAAATCCTAGATCTGTGTGTATACTTTATTTATAACCACAATTAAAATGGGACAAAATGCCCATACCCAAATAGGGCAGATTATGAAAAAAATAAATAGATAAATAAATAATACAAATAACCATTAAAATACAAGCAACCCTAGGAGAGGGATGCAAAACAACCCTCTAACATGTGTGTATCCACCTAAGAACAATGAGCAACCTTCCATGGCTTCCACTCTTCTAACCTCCAAAACAAAATGGAACAAATGAATGCGTTTAGGGTAAAAGAAAGAATAAAAGAAACTCATAAGGAAATTTAGGGCAATCTAGATCCAATGGCCCAAATAGATCAAATCTAATGGTTGAAAATAAACCCTACATCACTTAAGTTATGGGGATTATGTGGGAATGAAATTTAATTAATTGTTATGGGTAATGAGTTGAATGGGGCCACTTAGTGGCTAGGCAAGTTGTTAAACTTTTGTGGTAGGAAATAAATTAAACATGGTGCATCGCAATTAAGTAATAAAGTAAAGGGGTTTTAAAAATAAATATTGGTAATAAAGTAATTAAGGGACATAACTAAATGGAAGACTTTTAAACCGTAAAGAATGTTGTTAGAAATAAATTAATAATATTAATTATTAATTTAAATGTGACCACCTTATGAATGAGTAATGTTTGTAAATGATAATTAACTAAACGTGGTGGATGATTATAACTCTTACACTCTTTTGTTTTAAAAATTTATCGTAATTTTCCCTAATAAATTAATTAGGTTTTATTCTGGTTTTGAACGTCAAAATTTGTGGGTGTTACACTTGGTATCAAAGTCGTGGGTTCAACGCTTGGATGCTGGGAAAATGTGGGAACAAGATAACCAGTTAATGAAACTTAAACCTAGGATACTGAAAACTTCTAGGATTAAAATAACAATAACAATAATAATTTGTTTTTGGATTGTTGTATTCACCTAAGTGGGCATCTTATCAAATCTGGCTAACTAGAAATGCTAATTCAATTTGATATTCTTGTGAACTTCTCGAGTGTTAAAAAAAGGGGGGGTTTCCTTGCGAGGATGTCGGTTATTAGGTTATTAGTTCTTGGTTATGGTCATGTGTTGGCATTGACCCCGTAGATACCTTTCCCTATTGAGATTGCTATTCGATTTGATGCAACTCTTGTGATTGGTGCTAGAGGTAGCATTCAGGGGTTAGTTTGGAGGAAAAATAGAGGTTGATTAGTTTTTTAGAGTCCCCCTTCCTTCAGTGGTTAGGCTAGTTATATATGGTTGTCACTTTGTTGACTTAATCCCCATATGGGGAGAGTAGATATCAAGACATGGTGTTACATTTGGTCAAGTTTTATATGTGTGTTCTTAGATCTGAGCTCAATGTATAATACCCCTACCAGTGGCCCATAAAGGGTTGTGGTGAATGTGATGTGGGCATTTCATGTGTTTTATATTCGTAAAATTAAGTTCTTTTATCAAGGACCAAAATTTCATTTTATGATTTGATTGAGAACCTCTGAGTCCCTTCTTGTTATTTTTATTTTATTGAAATATTTTTCAAGGATTGCAATGCAACTACTTAGCCATTTTCTTTGATTGTTGAGATTTCTTGGATTTTACCTTTGATTGGTGAATTAGAGCTCATTTTTCTTGATGGCCACTTGGCTAAATGTTCTCAAGAATGTTACTTGATCCTTTTCTTGTCTACTGATGAGCTGGTTCTACATTGTTTGTATTGTGATCTCTCGTCATATGGGGGTACAACCTAGGTGTCTTGATTATTTCCTTAGAGGCTTCAAGTCATGTATTTATTTTGGAGTGGTGGGGTTTTGTGTGTCCAGGACCTTGGAGTGACCCTTTCAATGCTCAGTTTTTCTTGGGAGAGAGTTCTTTGTGTCATGCAGTATAGTTGGTAGTTTTGTCGGTGGTTATGTTTCTTTTGCACCCTAGTAGGAGCTTTATTCATCATCAGAATAGATGTGTTATTTTATATGAACATATGGATTATGGTAGGGATGGATTAAATCTTAGACAGGGATAATTTTATTGGTGAATATTCATAATATGGTGACAATTTCATTTTAGGAAAATTTGAAAAGGTAATTTTTTAGAGCAGGTCAGTGTCCTGTTCGCCTAAAATTTACAGTATATATTTGTTTAGGATTCGGCTTCACCTACATTTGAAAATATCTCCTATAAAAACCTAGGTGAATCACCAGGTAGTATACTACCACCATACTACCACCAGTACTTACCAACACCGTGAACTTAAATACTATAAGCACCAGAGCACAATAAATATTTGATTGTTGTTAGTAGTTTAGATTCATGCTACAAATAATATTTGTTGACACAGGACAAATGTTTTCTAAAGATGCACGATTCATTGAATTTACTGATGCACAACAAAGGGGTTAGCTGTTGACAAGTGACAAGAATTTTTGTTGACGCATGACTCATTGAATTTGCTGACGCATGACAACGAGGTATTGCAAACACACGACTTAGTGAATTTACTAACGTGTGACTCAGTTTCCTGTAACATGTGACTTGATTTCCTCTGATACGTGACTGATTTTACTCTGACGTGTAACTTGGTTTCCTCTGACGCGTGACTTAATGTTATAGCTGATGCATGACACAATTTTATCTGACACATAACTTGGTTCTTTTGCTGATTCATGACTCTGTTCAGAATTATGGAAGGTGTTAGTCCTCAAAATGTGAAGACCCAAAAAGTAGCCAAAAAAACTCAAAAGTCCCTGTTCAAGTATTTTGGAAACTCTGCTGATACAGATATTGCAACTACCAACAACCATATAGCTTCCAGAAAGAATCAAAATATTGACTGTGTGGAAGGTAATATCGAGGTGGACATACATTCTGCACAGTATCAACCAAATGACACCTATGATGATACCATGCCAGATCTTGAAGATATACCTGTTGAGATGCCAGATTCTGAAGATATTCTTCCTGTTGGGGTGCAACTAAGAGTGATTCAAGATATCACCCATAAAAATACTCAACAAAATGGAACACAAAATTAAAATTAAAATTATGGTTCACGAAAGAGGAAACCAGGTGATTTTGATATTGCTCAAAATTCTACTCAAAAAAGTAAAACATTGAAAATGAATAAGAATATGTGGACCATTAGGAGGACATACAAAATTGATCAGGCTGCCAAATTTCTGTTTGTCAAACTTGTTTAGCCATCTAATTCAGAAGATATCCCATCTGAATGTACATGTACAATATGTACGTGGAAATTGGGAAAGCAAAAAAATGCAAATGAAATTGGACACTATAGAAAAACACTGTGGAAAACAATATTTGAATGTAACGGGGGCCAGATGGCCAGAAAATCAAAACACACAGGTGGAAAACTGAAAACGAATGCATGCATGTTAAATACACATCGGATTATGAAGCGGAGTAGAAAAAATGCAGACATCTCATGGAAAAGGGAGGAACGATCACATCACAAATTGGTAAGATGAATCAAACAAATCTACATGAAAAACTCATACAGTTCTATACTTTATTTCACATACTAAATAAAGGAAGAACGATTTCAAATTTCCTCGATTTCAAATTTTTGTATGAATATAATGGAATACCCAATGTACCTTAGTCTCATTGGTCTGAAAGTAGTGCATGGGAAATGGAAAAATGCCTTTCGATGATAGAGAAGGAAGATTTGAAAGAGAATGTGAAAAAATAAAAGTTTATCTCTCTTTCAATTGATGAAGTGATAGTAGCCGACAACACTGCATGGGTATGTATACATGTCTATACTTCAGAAAATCATATAAGGACACCTCATCTACTGGGTGTTATGAAAATGGTTAAAAAATGTAATGCCGATAACCTACATAAAATAGTTATTTCTCATTTGAAAGATATTACTGGAATGACCGATTATGAAATTTCTACGAAGCTCGTATGCATCGGAGAAGATGGTGCATAAGTCGTGCAGGGTCACTGAACAGGGTTGTGTGTTAGATTACAAAAAACAAAGGCCCCATATATGGTACCAATTCATTGTATGTGTCATAGAATAAATTTAGCGTATAAAATGGTAAACAACTACAAAAATGTTTCTCAAGTAGAAGACCTTATAAGAGAAACTTCATGCCTATATGGAAAGCAACCAAAAGTGATTTCTTGAGTTCCAAAAATTCACAATTGGAATTACAGATGGTAATTTTTTTTTGAAGGATGTTGAGACGAGATGGATCTCTTTGTATGAACCTGCATGCAGAGTTTGTGAGGAGTATCCTTCGTTGGTTGGTTTCATGCATAAATATCATCATGAAGTTGACAGAGTGAGGGAAATGTTATTCCATTTAACTAATTTGGAGACGTTTTTCTTACATTGGTTGGTATTCTTCCAATGTTGCGGGAGATCAATACACTAATGAAGCATGCACGAGGGAGATTAATCTATATTGTGGATTTTTAATGAATGAGAAAAATGGTATGTCAAATTCTTGATGTCTTGGACGGTTCCCAAGATAGTTTTGATACACTTGTTTTTAAGAATTGGAGATATTTATTAGATCTTAAAAATCCCAGTAACTATTTGAGATTTAATATCCACGATCACCTCTACATCAATGTTAATGGGAGGGACATACCACTGCACATTTTGTAAAAATGTTAAGCTATTATAGGATCGGAACGAGAAGATGTTCCTATGACACGTAATCTCTTTGAGTCTATTATAGTTGAAACAAGAATAAAGATTTAAAAATTTTCAGAATCCTTATCATCAGAAATTAGAGAACGTTTCTCCAAAGATAAAATTATTGAAGCAATGGGTGTGATGAATCCTAATTTTTGGAATACTAAAGGTGGTCATGCAGACTTTGCAAGAAAGCATTTCCATAAATCCATAGGTACAATAATGGAACATTTCACAAATACTTCAAAGTTCAAGGGTATGTAAATCAAAAGTATACTGAATGTTCATTTATTAAAGATTAATAAAAAAAATTGCAACAATAATGAGGAACCAATATAAAAATTTAGAGGAACCTTCTGAAAGTGGTGCTATTACAAGGTTGTGGCGAGGAATCTATCAAAGTTCTATCTTACAAGAATACATCAGTGAATATTTCATATTATATGAGTTATGCCAAACAATGATTTTGGGGTCTGTGGAGGACGAAAGGGTTTTAAGTGCTTTATCATTTATAAAATCAAAACTGAGAAATAGGTTGGATAAAAATCTAGAAAGTTGCATGAGGTGTTATGTATCTCGCTAATCCATGGAAACCTTTCCTTTCGACAAAACAATTGTGCATTGGAATTCCCTTTCCGAAAGAAGAGGTGTGAATAATATAGCTACAAGTACAACTATTCCCAATGATAAGAGTGGAATTGGTGCATCGTCACACTCTATAGAAGAGAACATCGAGTTTGAAGAAGCTATTGATAATGGATTGTTTCAACTTTAAATAGGTATCTCCTTGACCTTACTTTTATTATTTGTCACATTACATTTTAACTGTGGTTATTTATTCAATTTCATATTAACTCTATAGATGTAAATATTGACTGAGGAGTATTTTTATCAAATTATGTTTCAACTCTTGTTATCATTAAATATGTTTCATGTTACAGGTATATATATATTTACATTTATTTAAACACTATTATTTTATGTTTTTTTTTGAAAATGTGGGTTGATATCCATCTGAGGAAGCTCACACTTCTCGGGACTAAAAATGTCAGGCAATTCACCCATCTATCTTCTAATCCATTTCTTGTGTTGAGTTTTCTTAAATCAAAGATCTAGCACATTACGAAGGATGATTTCTCATTTTCCTTCCATATGCTTTTTCACAACCACCTAAAACACAAGAGGTAACTTAAACCCTATGGCTATCATATGAAATTTCTCGATTTTTTACAATTATATTTAATTTATTTTTATATTTGTGAAATACTTTGATATATTGTTTAAACTTTGTGGGATAAAATCACACAATCGAATTTTACAAAGAGAGGAAGATTTTTCCTTATTAAGATGTTTATTTCATAACACATTCCAAATTTTATACAATTCATTATCCACGGTTGTGCTTGAAGCTAAATCTACGTCCACATAAAATTCATCATCATCCATATATATCTTAATTTCATCATCCACATCTAATTTCATTGTATCATTATCATAATCCTGACACTCCAATTATTATTAAAACAATTATTTATCTATTTTAAATGTGCATAAATGTCTCTGTCCTAACACATTCCAATTTTTGTAAAACATTTATCCATTATCATCATTCATCATCATCTATATCCATT
Source organism: Taxus chinensis (assembly GCA_019776745.2). Classification (NCBI taxonomy): domain Eukaryota; kingdom Viridiplantae; phylum Streptophyta; class Pinopsida; order Cupressales; family Taxaceae; genus Taxus; species Taxus chinensis. The sequence goes on from CM034155.1 coordinate 367,961,241, forward strand.
CGAATGTCATCATATCATTACAAGTAGAGAGAAGAAGATTTTGAGAACTTTTAAATGTCTCTATCATACTACATTCCAAATTTTCTTAAAACAATTATCCATTATCATCATCCAAATTCCATGATCATGCTTGAAGATAAATCTACGTCTACATACAATTCATGATAGTCCATATCTCTGATTCTATTCTAATGTCACCATCCACATCTAATGCAATCATCATTACAAGCAGAGAAGATTCTGAGAAGGTTTAAATTTTAAGAAACTTGATACAAAGTTTGACTTTTACAAGTAGAGAGAAGAAGATTTAATTCTTAGTATTAAGATGCCTGTGTCATACCATATTCCATATTTTCTTAAAACAAATAACTAACCATTATCATAACACCATCACATTCAAATGAAACATAAATACCATATACAATCTAGAAATTATATACACAATAAATAGGAAGATATTAAATTAAAGATTATAAAGTATTTCAAAATTTCAAATGCCATCACATTCAAGTTTCAAATTTCAAATGCCATGACCATCACATTCAATGTTTCAAATTTTCAAATATAGATTATAAAGTATTTCAAACCCTCAATCAAGTTTTGACCCTTAATCATGAAATTTTTCAACCCTCAATTTTCTGTACACCTTCCCCAATGGCTTCCACTCTTGTACTCCTTTCCCCAATGGATTCTCCACATGTACCCCTTTCCCCAATGGCTTGAATAATCCTAGAACTAATTAAATATTCTGCAGCACTACCTGGATTCTTTACAATTTTTTGTTCTTAATTTGTTGCATCTACATGGGATATTAAACTTGGATCTGCAGCTACCTTGGTTTTGAATAAAATTTTAGGGTCGAAGCCATGCTCTTTAATTATTCACTTCGGTGTATTGTTTTGTTTGTTAACCAAAACAATATTTTCCTTCAAATTATTCACTGCAAATAACATTTTCTTCACGGTTTCCAAGTGAACTTGGAAAACCTTTTCTTGACTCTTTGAATTTTCATATTTCAACTGCAAAAAAGTGATCTCAATTAAACATATTAATAAAATAAGAAAAGGTAAAATTAACAAAAAACATTGTTTCAAAGTGATAATACTTACAACCACTCTATCTCTTTCGGCATTTGCAATTGCTACCAGATCCTTGTCCTTAGACCATTTGTTAAAATCTGCCTGGGCTTCAGCACTAATATTTTCCAATTTGTTTAATGCTTTATCCAAAATGTTGTCTTTATAGTTGTTGTTATACGTGATAGTCCCACTTCTTACTTGGGTAAGTAAGGAATCCATCTTCGCATGTTGATTCTGAACTACAACATATAAACTATCCCTTTGCCAATAATTTTCAAAACGACTTATTATCTCATTGATTAGAAATTTTTCCCTTTTCTCCCATTCTATGAGTTGACTGATATGAAGTACAATAAACTCATCGACATGGGATTGAAAATCATAACCAATTAAGTTCTCTAAGGGAAATGGTAGCAGTTGTTCACCATCTATATCTAAAGAAGATGATCTCGCTAGAGAGGTATGGGGGATTTTGGGTTGAACATTGACATCTACTTGTTTCTGCCTTTGTGTGGTCTGATTCTATTTGTGATAAAATAAATCAATATTCAAATAAATAAATCCAAAGTGAAATGTAATGAAAGTTGAATAAATTATGTTGAAATAGAAGTATACATGTTGGCCTTGAATCATTTCACGTGTATTGAAAAATCCTGTTGGGTTATTGCTATCAATGCCCAAGTAATCTTCATCTAAAGTTATAATATTTAAAACCGATATGCCCGTTGCACCAGGCAAGCCACTGAGAGAGGGGGTTGGAATTTGAAATAAGGAGGTAATGTTTAGTGTCCCACTAGGGGCCAGAGGAATTGTAATGCGTTTACCAATGTTCGTCTATCCTGATCCTCTGGTTGGCATTTTGACTATTATTGGAGGAGGAGGGAGCAGTGTCGTTGTCTGTATAGAAGGTGAAGGACTGGAATGTGCTAAAAATTTCAAGAAAAATCATATGAAAAACTGTTAAACTATCTAAAAACTATGAAATTATATGAAGTACTATTCAAAACTTGTACTAAAGTAATAAAATAATACCTTGTTGTTGAGGGGTATCTTGTTGTGGTGCTTGAGATGGTTGTGTTGGACTAGTAATTGGTGGTTTTTGAGTTGTATGTTGCTGGGATTGCTGAGGTGGTTGTTGAGAAGAGACAATTGCATGTGACTAAACTTAGTGAGTTGGTGAAGACAATTGACTTTGAGAAGTATGCATATAGTCCAAAGTCCCTGCAATGTCAACAACAGTCGATTGTATGTCAATTCAATATGGTAAAATTTAAATGGTAAATTGAAAATACAAAATGGGAATTTGTAAATATCAAATGTTAAGGTATTAATTCTCTGGCGTTTAACAAATTCAAATGGTTGGCGGTTCAGAGACGAGTAAACTTTCATTTTATATTGTGAATCTGCCGATGCCTTGGCGTGTTGTTGGCCTCTTCCTCTTGATGCCACCTTTTTTCGAGGAAGGGCCTCCAAAAATATTCTCTACAAACAGTAAATATTTAATTAGATTTGAGATGAACATCTTGTTAGTCTAATGTCGAAATACAAACTTTATAGTTTATACCTGTTGTTCTTGAAATGGAATTGACAAATTTTTCAACATCTCATCCATGCAAGTAGGAACTTTTTTGTCTTTTAAATTTAAAAGAGCCTCGTAATAAAGGCCAAGGATAGTTTGTGGAGTGTGTTGGTGTGTGGGATCCTATGTGTCCTCCACTCACATATGGAGGGTCATCTCACATGGGTTAGGTTTAGGGTTTGCTTGTGTGTCCTACACTAGGGTTACTCAGCACCTTATATGTATCCCTTCATTTGACATTTATGAGCATGCCAAGACACTCCGATGTCATTCCTATATGTGTAAGCTTTGTTTCTATTGAGCAAGTTCTTCCATTGTTGATCGATCCTTGCAAATACGCTGGAGCTATCACAATTCTGTTGGAGTACAAATACTTTATGGTGCATCATTTCTGATTTGATTCTCACAAACTCTTTCATGGTATCAGAGCTGAGATCGGGTAAATGTGCAGTTGTCATTTGAGTTGCGATTACTCTTGGTTTCATTTCTTTACTCCTCATACAAGTTTTTTTTCGATTACTTGATTTTGGAATCTTGCTAATGTTTTTAACAAGTTGTTATTGGAAAGTTGTTTCAGTTTTCTGTGTTCTTCATGCATGTGTAGGTATTCCTGAAGCTTTCAGGGGTTTTACAACTACATTTAGCTAACTGTAGCTAAATTTGGTAGATCATTTAAAATAGAGGTTATTTTCTAGTTTTTTAATCTTTTATTAAACTAGAAATTATTTAGATCTCTGTTTTTTGGTCTCTCTCTGTATTTTTTGCATGGTAGTTTTGTAGAGATTCAGGTTCAAAATTACAGGTTTGAAGTTTGGTGTCTTAGTTTAGTGCTCTCCCCCAAGCTCCTCAACGAGATCCTCTTCAACCTACCTTCGAGCTCCCTCAACTCGCGAGTTTTTTTACTATAAGCTCGGCCGAATTGCTTTGTGTTTTCTCTATGCAAGTGCTTTGTGCATTGCTCAACTCGCCACCGAGCTCACTCAACTCCTACTCACATTGTGTGGGTGTGTTTTTTGTATGGGAGCTCTTTCAAACAATCAACTCGCCGTTGTGTGGGCTATGTGGATGTGTTGAACCACTGCCATGTGGTTTTTTTGTCGTTTTCTTCACCCTCTGCAAGGCCGAGTCCCTCTATCCTTTGTCGAGCTTTGCTCGGCTCAAGATCTCCTCTGCGTGGTGGCCTCACCTCTCCTCCTTTGGCCATGGATCAGACTGCACATTTGTGGCATTTTGGCTCTTTCCCGAGCCTTCTCTCCTCCCTGCATCTGCATTCTTGTTGAACCATCTCTGGCTCGTCCCTTGCTTCCCCTACCTCTATCGCACCCATGTGCCTACATACCCATTGGAACCAACCAGTTCCCACGTCGAGTGCATGTCACCCTATCTCCTCAACTGTGACCCACCAAGCCTTGCACTGAGCTCGCTCCAGCCTATCACCCACCGAGCCCTTCCAACGGCTCAACTCTCCACTCACCTCGGTCCCCTCCCCAACGGCTCGCTCACTGAGTCAAGTGCTAAGTTGGGCTCTCCTCTTCCAACAGTGGGTATTTTTTATATAATGGTGGGTCAATTTTTCAAACAAGGGGTATTTGAATTTATAAAGGGGAAGTCTTTTTTGAATTTTGGGTGGGTATAATTCATTCATGGGCTCCATTTAAATGTTTAAAACATTTAAGTTTTTTAAATTTATATTAGATTCATTTAATCTAATATTTTTAAATACACCTTTTCATTTAAGGTAACTCTTAAATTAGATCTTAATTTATTATTAAGGTTTAATTATTACTCTTTAATTAGGACTAATTAAAATTTTAGATCTAATTATAATTCTTTTTTCAAAGAGATTTTTAATCAAAATAATCAGTTCTTTCATTTACGATTAGTAGTAATTTAAAATTGTCTTTTAATTAACATTTATTGTCATTTTTTAGTCCTAATTGCTTTAAAATTAGCTAAATTGGATGTTTCAAAACGGTAATTTCTTAGCGTTATTTTTTATTTTTTTACTAATCGTGCGCTCAAGTGTGTAGTAACACTCTGAGCACCTATTTTCCTTCCAAGCACTTTTTCGGCATTCTGGCGATCATCTGGACCCTTCTTGTGTCATTTTTCTCATTGTATTTTACCCTTATTATTGCTTGCGACTAGTGAGTGCATACGCCATAGTCTGGAGCAAGGGGGTATCCATTGCGATGTGAGACACTTTTTCTCATAACCCGGATTTGATTTCACATCTTTCTGTGTTTTTTACAAGTTGTTCTTGTTTACGGTGACGACTTGTTGCGATCTACAAAACTTATTTGTGGTACCCTCTCTTGCACGTTATTACACTGATTGCAAGGTGAGTGACCAACTGTTTTAGGATGCACATTCACACATGGTTGTATTCAATGCACTGAACTATAAACTGCCGAAATCAAGGGTGTTTCTATTTTTTCCTGGGTGGTTGTGTTTCTCTTCACTATTAATCTTGGGTGTTGGATTACATGCAGACGCATTATCGGCCAATTCCACCAACGTCTTGCATTTATGCACCTTGCACTTTTGATTCCCCATCACAGAGGGTGCTCTTTCTATACTTGACTGTCATAGGATCGTCTTACAGCCTCTGCTACTTATTACTGGGAGAGAACAACTATTCAGCTTGGCATGCTTCTATGGAACGTTACTTCGCCTATAAGGGTATTTCACACTTCTTGCTTGGGTCAATTCCTACACCCAGCTCATCATCATCATATTAATGATTTTATCAACAATTGTGACCGTGTTTTTGGTCACATGATGATGCATGTCTCTCTGTCTCAATGGTTTCACATGGCAGACTCAAATCCACCCCACCGTGTCTAGAGCATTCTTTAGTCCCTCTATGGAGACCCTTACATACTGCCACTATTGTTATTGTTGTTGATTTAGTTGTCTCCTCTATTTCTTCATGTGATGATAGTTCCACTGACACAGACTCGCTTGGTTCTACTTCTGATGATGAGGATTGTGCACCCAATTCTAATGTCAAGAGTACTACAGAGGACTCTTCTCCTCCTTCTCTCACTATTTTAGAGAGTGTTGACACATCCCACATCTCATTAGATATCGAGGAGTATCCTCTATAGTATCATACAATCATCACCCTCGCCTCTTTTCCACCTTCAACATTTGAGGCCCCTTTCACTCCTCTACCTTCATTGGATGACTCATACCTATCTGACATCGCTCTTTTGTTTCTTGAGCCCCCTCATTGGGATGAGTATCTGCATGACCTTAGTCATCTTTTCACAGAGTACACTTGTGATGTACTATAGTTTCCTCATCCATCTACAGGTATTTCAGAGGATTTCATCATCTCCATTATTGGGAGTGCCCCTTATGGGACTCTTACCACTTCCACTTTTCTAGAGACTTTCATTGATCCACTCTTGTTTGTAGATCCATTTTCTATTGTGGGGGATGTTTTGTTTCCTTCACATCAGTTAGAAATCCATTCTACATGTGTTCACCCTTCATACTCTGATAGTTCTGCACTCGTGATATTACCTTCGGCTCAAAATAGTCTCGCCCCAATTTGCCTTTGAAGATCTATCGATTTGTGGCCTCTGTCACTTTCTTTTTCCCCGTGTTGTGCCTGGTTAATATTTGTTTCCATTTTTAATCTGTTCCTGGGTCATAGATCACTTATGGGTCCATGGTTTTCTCCTTGTTTCTTTGTTCCTCTGGAAAGGTCTGTAATTTGGGTCTCCCATTCTCTATTCATCTAAAAACTTGGGTTCTCCCATATTTTCCATTCTCCATGGTCGGGATTTGTCTTCCTTGTCATTTCTACCCTAAATACTTGAAGAAAAATGAATGGATGTATCTCTGAGAAACATATTTGAGCCTTGTAACATTTCTAAATTCTTTGTCCTTGGAGAAATTTTCATTTTGGGCTCGAATGATCATTTTTCTATATTTTACAGTTTGACGGGTGTTTCTCCCAGTCAAATTTACATCCTTGCATTGACAGGGGATGTGGCACCTTTTGGTTGGATGCGGCTCAGCTGGGTACTTCAAAATTTATGAAAAGCCTCAACTCAAAAATTTGTCCATGTGGAGGAACTACGCTCATTTGAAGGATCTACTTTTTGGTTTGGCCTTGGAGTAGCGCTGGGAGGACACGTGGAGGTTTCCGCTACTTTTCCCAGACTTAGAAAATTTTTTTATGCAGCTAAAACAGTGTGGCAGAAAATGGGGACACGTGGTGAGCCCGTGCTCATTCAGGGTCTCCACTTTGGGCACCATTTTGAAATTGTGCCATGGAGACACGTGGAGGAACTTAGTCTTTTTCATGTTTGGGGACCAGACCCCTTGAGTTTCATTTTAAAGAAGTGCTAGGAGGACACGTGGAGGCCTCTGCTCACTTTGCATTTTTCTTAGACTTTTCAACGGCCAAAGGAAACTACCTCGGAGCATGACACATGGCACCTTCCACTGAGCTTCAAGCATTCAGACAAACTTTTCCGGGCCAGGACACGTGGTGAGCCCGCGCTTGTTCAAGGTATCAAATTTTTGGGACCATCTCAAGGTGCGCCATGGTGACACGTGGCAGTTTGAAAAGTCAAAGGGGTGGGGAGGTGGACCATCGGGGGCAATTTGGATTTTTTTCCCCTTGACATGCAAATGACTAAAAACATCAAAATGGCCCACAGGCCCGATAAAGGAAAGGTCAAAGCTTGCTCCAGTCAATGGCGGAGGTGCGGACTCTCGGGGGAAATTTGGAAAATTTTCCTTTTGGGAGAAAAGAGTTAAAAGTAAAAGGGGAAGCGTGGTTCCACTGTGACCCACATTGGGACATGTGTCAGGCCCATTTTTCAAGGGTGGAGCTGTGGGGAAAACTTGGAAAATTTTCCTTTTTCCAAAAAGAGGGTCAAATGGTAGAATTTATCCGTGGTTCCTTTGGGACCCACCTTAGGACACGTGTCAGGCTCATTTCCCAAGGGCGGAGGTGCGGAGAAAAATGGATTTTTTTTCCATTTTTCCAAAAGTTGTAAAAAGTCAGAGGAAGCCCCCGGGTCTATTTTTAAGTTTGAATCTTCCACGTGGATGGCCCAAATTCAAAGTAAAGATCAATGGAAGCTGAGAGTCTGAATCTGATTTTCCCCCCATTTTACTGAAACACACCTGGAAGTGTGAGTCTTCATGATTTCTTGGTATTTCCTACATGCCAAGAAGAGAGGGGAGTTAATGTTGATATCTGAGTTTGGTGGGAAGATCTGGAAGACATCTTTCACCATTAAAATGGTCTGACTATCGTGCTCGATTGGATTTTCCATTTTTCTTCTCCCAAGCACGCAAGGAGCCAGATTTGACAGATTAGGGGTGGAAGTGGTTGGAAAATTGAAGAAAGAGTGATCTACCAGAGGAAGGAGTTGAATGTGGGAGATATTCGATGAGATCTGCCCCCTCGAGCACCTGGTGACTTTTTGTAGATCTGATTCTGAGAATCACGATCAAAATCATGGCAAGCACTGGTGCACATTAAAAATTTTTGTCTTTTGGGGGGGAAGAAGGGGCTCTGTTGTAAATGTTATAAATGGCACGAATTTTTTGTGCCAATGGTTGGAGGTTGGAGTGTTAGGGGTCAGGACTGATTTTTCTAATAGAAAAGCTTGACAGAGCCCATCATTTTGAGAAGCCATTTGAGAAGCTTGTATATCTCTTTTGTATTAAATTTGATCATGTCAAGGTGGTTGCAAGTGTACAGCCATTGACAAGCTCTGAGACTGTTCTAGAAACTTTCCCCTACTGATAAATTTAATCAAATATGAGTTATTCTGTGTTGTCTTGAGCAAAATGTGTTTGTTTTATTTCTGAATGTATGCGAGTAGTTTTTCTTGTTTCTGTTGCAATCTTGTATTAAAATCTGATTCAATCACATAGGTCTCAATCCTTGTGACAGTTTAGTGGCATCTGCAATTTCATTTCTCAGAAGAGCTTTCATCTGGGATTGGAATAAATGATTTAAAATCACTTCTCTTTCATCTTTTTGACAGAGATTGTCTATAAGCCTCTGGGTGTACCTTAGGAATGATTTGACTTAGATCTTGATGCTTTTTTGGATTTTCTAACTCGAGCCTTTGTGATAGAATCTCAAATATTGTGTGAAAGAGTGCTAATCTGGGCCTCCATTGAAGCACATATTCTAGTTAAAGAAACATTTTAGCTATTCTGTGGCATTTTGTTGGTTTAACCTTCCATTTTGTAAGATTCCTCAAGGATCTGGTGAATCAAGTTCACCCTGCCCCACCTCCCACCAAAAATTCATTTCAAAAACAACCAATCCTACCTGTACTACCCCTGTTTGTCCTGTGTGCATACAAATGCATAATCTTTGTTACCAAAACATGCAGAAACAATCAGGGTCTCAAATGTCTTTAGTAACCTTTACCTTGTTGTGAAAATATCTCCATGATCTGGAAGTGACAACTCGTGAGAGTTAGATTTGGTGTGTTGATCATATTTTCCCAAGGTTTTCTCCATAAAATTTATGCAAAAGAAGGATTTGTCATTGTTCTTCAATAAAAAAGGCTACAAAATAGGTTCTCTTACCTTGGTTGAAAGGCACAACCTAAAATAGTGAGGATCAGATCAAATCCTTTTAAGGTGCTATCCATCCTTTCAAAATTTGAGTGAAGAAGTCAGTTAGATTCTTCCCCGGCTACAAAATGACATACATGATTATCTATGTGCCTCTAAGTGTCCTGTCAAATCCATGATGCTGCTCAGCCTTTGAAGGAGAATAAATTTGGATACCAACACCTAAGTGGCGCCATTGCCGGGGATTGTTTTGAAGGGAACTAACATCACTACAATTTTGTTGATCTATTCAGTTCATATCAAGGCCCGTCAACCATTGCCGGGAGGAATTTCAGTAAAACACTTCTTGTATGCTCCAAGTGTTGTGTGCAGTTCTTTCAGTTTTCACACCTAGTGCACTAGATTTCATTTGATAAGTCTGGGTAAAGAAAGTTTAGAATCTTTCCATTTCTAGTTTCTAGCATTGACAGACATTTGACAGATCATATTTAGTGCATTTGCACAACTAAGGTGGAAATCCTTAGTGGTGACTCCCTGTTGATCTGATTTTTAATGAGTACCAGTGTCTTAAAACTCTGTCAAAGTCAGATTTGTTACTAATATTTGCAAAGCTGGAAGGAAGAAGATATTTCTTTGCTAGGGATCCTGCTAGGACATTGTTTCCAGAGCTAGGAAAAGAAAAATCAGAAGGAAGAAAATCCTGGAGAGTTGTTGGGAGATCAGCAGACAAGAAGAGGGATCTCCATTGATGAAAGTGATCAGCCTATCATTGAAGACTTCCATTCAAGTGACTCTGAATCAGGTAGCCTCTTTGTGGAATTGAATTCTCCAGCTGGAGAAGGGCCTTCATTTGATTTTGAAAGGTTTGCTTCACATTCTGCACCTGTCTTTTCTGAGGTTGATAGGGATTTCCAAGAGACAAGGCCTTTGGGGGGTATCCATTTTGAAAATTATACTCCTGTGTTCCAAGGACCCTCTGCCCCTTATCAATTTGTCACCCCTCCAGGGTCACCTTCTTGAATCAACATGGCCTAGCCCCCACCCAGACCCCCTTTTGTTGTAAACACCTTTGGACCTATAAATTTTGTGGGAATGGCTTGGATATCCAAATGCAGTGCCTCAAGATGTAAGGAACAAGAATGCCAAAGTTCCAAGGAAACAATGTTATTACTGGTGATCAACATCTAAAGATTTTTATCAATATGATGGAAGACTTTGAGATTGAACATGAAGATGTATATATCAAGTTGTTTATCCATACCTTGGAAGAGGATGCTAGGGACTGGTATAAAGCATTGCTAGATAACTCTATTGATTCTTGGACTGAGATGAGTAATGCATTTAGATTGCAGTATGGTGATAGAACTGACCCTAGGTTTCTTTTGACAGAATTTGAAAACATCAAAAAGAATCCTAATGAGTCAGTACATGATTTCAACACAAGGTTTAATAAGACCTTGAGGAGATTTCCTGTTAGGATAAGGCCTTGTGATGAGTCATGTTTGATCAAATATTCTGATGCATTTGATAAAAAGGATGCATATTACTTAAGAGACAAAAACCCCACAAATTTGAGGCAGGCCTTCACCATGGCTCTGCAAATAGAGAACAACATCAAGGAAATTGGAAAGCCTCCAAAAAGGGAGGGTGTAAAGTTGGTTAACCCATAAAACCTCAAACAAGCAAGGATGCTGATTTGGAAGAAGTTGTGAAAACTTTGGCAGGGGCTGTCAAAGAAATTTCCTACAAACTAGCCCAGGCTGAGAAGGGAATTGGGCAGAGCTCACAAGGTCAACACAAGCAACAAGGCCAAGACAGGTTCACAAATCACCAAAGATCTGATGACAGAGGCAAGGGACCTGTTGGATTTGGAAATAGACAATCCCAAGCTAGGGATAATAGAATGGTACCTGATCCTTTGGCTGCCAGAGTTGTTGTTGTGGAGGAGACAAATGTCATTGATTGGTGTGACAAATGTTTCATGCCTCATGCTCCTTGTGAAGAAGATCAGCAAGAAGAAGAAGAAGCTGATGATAATGATGATGATGTCTGCATGATGGGTTGTTCCACAAGCTTACAACAAGGGGCAACTTCAACTGAGGTGATAAGTGCCCAGACTGCTGCCACTTTTTGGGACTGCATTCATAGGGTACCTATTCTTCCTCCCTCTCATACTTTAGAAGTAGATACTGTACAAGATTTTGAATTTCCCAATAATGAATTTGAATATTTAAGGGATTTAATGATAAAGAAGTATGATGGAGGAATTCCATCTGAGGAAGATAGACAATTACTGATGAATGTTAGTGTGGCTCAAGAGAAGGAATATAACACAAATAGTAAGGCTATCAAAGGGACATGGCCTCAAGCCAAGCCAAAAATCCCTTACTTTCAAACATTCCTAAAGAGGCTCCTAAGAAAGAGGCATCTGCCAAAATCCCTGCAGTTCCAAACAAAAATCATACCCCTCCTCATGCCCAAGTTGTCAAAAAATTGTACCACCTAATGAGTGTGTTGGCTTTCCTTCCAATACTGCCTTGCCAAGGAATGTCCCATATGATATTGCCCAAGTTTTAAGTCAAATCAAAGTCTCTGTTCCAATTTTTGAGTTTCTTAGGATTCCTGAGCACAAAAAGAGAGCATTTGAATACTTGGGGTTGAAAGAAGAGAAGACTGCCCTAGGCAGAAATGTAAATATTGTGGAGACTCCTCTAATCATTCAAGAATTAGAAACACCACCAGCATCAGAGGAGCTAGATGAACCACCTGAGGTCTATTTGGGGACATCCTTGGTGGACTCTCAGATGAATGTGGATCCATTCTTCACCACTTTGATCATTAAGGACAGACTGCTGCACAACTACATGTTTGACTCAGGGGCATCATGTAATGTCATGCCTTTAGAAGTCATGAATGAGCTAAATATCAAAGTGACAACAACATATGGGAAGTGCACTGCCATGGATTCTAGAGAAGTGCCAGTAGTGGGATGTGTGAAGGGTTTGGTGGTGCAGCTTGCAGCTTACCCAGGTAAAAATTTAAAACTTGATGTTGTCATTGTTGACTGCCCAGCCAAGTGGGGCATGCTACTGTCAAGAAAATGGGCTGCAAGTGTTGGTGGGAGTGTCCAAATGGATATGTCCTATGCCACCATTCCAATTGAAGGTAGCCTTGTCAGGTTGTATGGAGAAAAGAAAATGTTGCATCTTATTGAGGATCCCAACAATGAATCCTATGAAGTATTGTACACAAATGTTGATGCTGACAACTTTGTAGGATTTGCTGATGGAAAGGAGCACAAGATTGAGGAATGCAGGTGTCTTGAACAAGTGGGCTCTCCTTGGACTCTATTGTTTGATGGAGCTTGCTCCAAGTTTGGGAATGGTGCTGGTGTTGTTCTACTTTCTCCTGGTCAGGAAAAATTTGGTTTTTCCTTCAAACTCAACTTTGAGTGCACCAACAACATTGCTGAGTATGAGGCACTATTGTTGGGTTTAAGAATTGCTTGGAAATATGGTATCAAGGACATCATTGTCAAAGGAGACTCAGAATTAATTGTAAAACAAGTCAGAAAATTGTATGCCACAAAGAATCAATGAATGAAACAGTATAAGCATGTAGTTTGGGATTTCATTGAGATGTTTGATTCATTCAACATAGTGCATCATGATAGGAAATTCAATGACTTGGCAGACAAGCTTGCAGTGTTGGGGTCTCGGTTTGACAATTGTACAATGTCCCCATATTGTGAATATGAGGTTGAGGTATTGACAAGACCTTTTGTCCCTGACAACATTAAACACTGGCAGGTTTTTGATGATGATGCTCAGATCAGAAGATTTCTACAGAACAAGGGAGAGTTTGTTGATCAATGCATTGATTTGGAGCCAATGGTATGTACAACAGAAGGAAAGGAAACCTTGTTTGGCAAGGGCATCATCCAGCTAAAGACCAATACCATTCCTAGAGGGTTGGTTGCTCTTGAGTCCAATTTTGATAATGTTGATCACATTGTTAACAGATGCATGGTAGCCTCAAGGGATATTGAGGAGCATGACCTTGGCACAAAGGAGAAGCCAAGGAAAATTTGGTTAGGCAGCAATCTCAGCAAGGAGGAGAAGCAGTCATACATCCAATTGTTGAAAAAATACCAAGATTGCATGGCTTGGACCTATTCTGAACTAAAAGCATACAGAGAGGACCTGTTTCAACATGAGATTCCCTTGGAGTCTAATGCAAAGCCATTTAGGTAGAAAGCAGAGGCCCATCAATCCACTCTTATCCCTCAAAATGCAAGAGGAACTGAAGAAGCTAAGAGATGGAGGGATTATTCAGCCCACAAGGTATTCTTCTTGGGTTGCAAACCTAGTACCAGTCAGAAAGAAGAATGGTGATATCAGGTTATGTGTGGATTTTAGGAATCTAAACAGAGCATCAATGAAGGATAATTATCCTTTACCAAATATGGAGAACATGCTGCAGTTAGTGACTGGTTCTGAGTTGCTTTCCACCTTGGATGGTTTCTCTGGTTATAACCAAGTTGTGGTGAAGGAATCAGAAAGGATCAAGACAGCCTTTACTACTCCTTGGGGGACCTATGTTTATGTCAGGATGCCCTTTGGTCTGATGAATGTTGGAGCCACCTTTCAAAGAGCAATGGATGTTGCTTTTGCTGGTTACATCAATGAGTTTATTGTTGTCTACCAGGATGATGTGACTGTGTTTTCTAGAAAGAGAAGTGACCACTTGCTGCACTTGGAGAAGATGTTGATAAGATGTAGAGAATATGGCATCTCACTCAATCCAAAGAAGTGCCATTTTGGAGTGTAGAAGGAAAAGTTTCTTGGTCACATTGTGTCACAAGAAGGAGTGATGATTGATCCAGAAAGAGTAGAGGCCATCAGCAAGGTCCCAATCCCAAGAACCAAGAAAGGGAATTCAGTCCTTCTTTGGGTAGATAAACTTCATTAGAAGATTCATATCAAACTTTGCTGAGTTGACCATTCCAATCACTTCCATGCTGAAGAAAGACCAGGTCATCAAATGGGAGGAGGCTTCCATCCAAGCTTTCAATGGAATTAAGGAGGCACTAAAGCATGCACCCTTGTTTTAGCAGCTCCAAATTATAAGAAGCCCTTTCAACTGTTTTCCTTTGCTTCAGAGAACACTATTGCTTTTGTCCTGCTGCAGAAGGATGATGAAGGGGTTGAGAGGCCAATTTCCTTTTTCAGTAAGGCCTTGCAGGGGGCTGAGCTAAAGTACACTATCATGGAAAAGTAGGCATTTTCCTTAGTAAAAGCAACAAAGGTTTTTAGGCCTTACATTCTAAGTTCTAAAGTGGTTGCTTATGTTCCCCACACCATGGTGAAGGACATCTTGTCAGAGATGGAAGTCTCAAGAAAAAGATGTAGGTGGGTGAACAAGTTGCAAGAATATGATATGGATATCCAAACCATGAAGTTGGTGAGAGGTTTGGGCTTGGCTAAGCTTATGGCTGAGAGAAACTTGCAAACTATTGAGGTAAATGAGGTAGAAGAAGAAAGGGTAGGTGTTTTTGAAAGGTTGATGAGTTCTGAGTGGTACAAGGATGTAATTTTCTATCTCAGACACTTATACTGCCCTGAGCATTTAAGTAAGAACTAGAAAAGGGATCTTAAGTTGGCTTCCCAGAAATATGTCATTACTAATTATGGGTTAGCTTGGAAGATCCCAGAGGGAGTCCTCTTACGGTGCATTACTGAAGAAGAAGCCCCCAAGATAATTGTTGATCTCCATGGATGAGTTTGTGGGGGAATTTTGCTGCAAGAGTCACAACACACAAGATCCTGAGGGCTGGTTATTGGTGGCCAAATCTCTTCAAGGATACAACTCTTTTGGTTAGAAGATGTGAGAGTTGCCAGTGCTTCTCTGGAAGACTAAAAGCTTCAGGCTCCCTTCCTTTGCAACCTGTATCAATTGAAGCTCCATTCAAGCAATGGGGAATGGATTTCATTGGTGAGATTTCAGACCCTTCAAGTGCTGGCCATAAGTGGATTCTTGTAGCCACTGATTATTTCACCAAGTGGGTGGAGGAAATCCCCACCAAAAGAGCAACACACCAAATTGTCATGGATTTTCTGTTGAACCATATCATCTGCAGGTTTGGGGTGCCAGTCAAGATTGTTGCTGACAATGCCATGAGCTTTAGAGCTAAACCTTTGATGGCAATGTGCAAGGAGTATGGGATCAACTTGACATATGCCTCCAATTACAATCCCCAAGGAAATGGACAAGCTGAGTCCAGTAATAAAAATTTGCTAAAGATTATCAGAAGAACATTGGAGCTAGAACAAGAGAAAGTGGGGTGAACAGTTGAAGTTTGTTGTTTGGGCAGATAGGATCACTGTCAAGAGGGTCACTGGAAAGAGTCCATTTGAGTTGGTATATGGGACTCAGGCCCTACTGCCTCTTCATATGCAACTGTCTTCATATCAGTTTATGCAACAGCTGGAAGATCAAGAGGTAGGTCCTTATGATGCTCGCATTAACCAGATTGTTGAGCTTGACGAAGAGAGGAGGACATCCCACCAGAGGCATGTAAAGTTCAGAGAGAAACTGAAGAAGTTATTTGACAAGAAGGTCACTCCTAGGGCCTTCAATGTTGGAGATCTTGTGCTGCTATGGGATAACAGACATGAGGATAAGGGCAAGCATGGCAAGTTTGACTCATTATGGATGGGCCCTTACTCCATTGATATCAGGATTGGTGAGCATACCTTCTTCCTCAAGGACTTAGATGGTGAACTGCTTGAATTTCCTATTAATGGTAGGAATTTGAAGCATTTCTTGGATTGATTCCCCTGAATCAAGGTAAAAATATTGTGTACAGTGTATAGTTTGTTGTTTGTTTCCTGTCTTTTGTGTTTTTGCTCGTTCTGGTCCTTGGTGACCTGTTTTTGCTGGTTTCTCTATTTCATTTTGAAGGTGGCTCTATTTCTCTACTCTGCAAATTGACTCCATTGCCCAATGGATATTTTTGGCACTTGGTCTACCTTTGTTCTTGTGGCACTCACAGGGAGTGCCCATCCCTGAGTCAGAGCCGATGTTGGTGCTCAAAATAGTCTCGCCCCAGTTTTCCTTTGAAAATCTATCGATTTGCGGCCTCTGTCACTTTCTTTTTCCCCATGTTGTGCCTGGTTAATCTTTGTTGCCATTTTTAATCTGTTCCTGGGTCATAGATCACTTATGGGTCCATGGTTTGCTCCTTGTTTCTTTGTTCCTCTAGAAAAGGTCTGTAATTTGGGTCTCCCATTCTCTGTTCATCTAAAAACTTGGGTTCTCCCATATTTTCCATTCTCCATGGTTAGGATTTGTCTTCCTTGTCATTTCTACCCTAAATACTTGAAGAAAAATGAATGGATGTATCTCTGAGAAACATATTTGAGCCTTGTAACATTTCTAAATTCTCTGTCCTTGGAGAAATTTTCATTTTCGGGCTCGAATGATCATTTTTCTATATTTTATGGTTTGACGGGTGTTTCTCCAGGTTAAATTTACATCCTTGCATCGACAGGGGATGTGGCACCTTTTGGTTGGATGCGGCTCAGCTGGGTACTTCAAAAATTTCTATGAAAAGCCTCAACTTAAAAATTTGTCCACGTGGAGGAACGACGCTCGTTTGAAGATCTACTTTTTGGTTTGGCCTTGGAGTAGCGCCGGGAGGACACGTGGAGGTTTCTGCTACTTTCCCAGACTTAGAAAATTTTTATGCAGCTAAAACAGTGTGGCAGAAAATGGGGACATGTGGTGAGCCCGCGCTCATTCAGGGTCTCCACTTTGGGCACCATTTTGAAATTGCGCCATGGAGACACGTGGAGGCTTCTACCAGGTCTTCCCATACTTAGTCTTTTTCAAATGGAGGACATGTGGAGGAACCGCACATGTTTGGGGACTGGCCCTTGAGTTTCATTTTAAAGAAGCACCAGGAGGACACGTGGAGGCCTCCGCTCACTTTGCATTTTTCTTAGACTTTTCAATGGCCAAAGGAGACTGCCTCGGAGCATGACACATGGTGCCTTCTGCTGAGCTTCAAGCATTCAGACAAACTTTGTCAGGCCAGGACACGTGGCGAGCCCGCGCTCATTCAAGGTATCAAATTTTTGGGACCATCTCAAGGTGTGCCATGGTGACACGTGGCAGTTTGAAAAGTCAAAGGGGTGGGGAGGTGGACCATCGGGGGAAATTTGGATTTTTTCCCCTTGACATGCAAATGACTAAAAACATCAAAATGGCCCACAGGCCTGATAAAGGAAAGGTCAAAGCTTGCTCCGGTCAATGGTGGAGGTGTGGACTCTCGGGGGAAATTTGGAAAAATTTCCTTTTGGGAGAAAAGAGTTAAAAGTAAAAGGGGAAGCGTGGTTCCACTGGAACCACATTGGGACATGTGTCAGGCCCATTTTTCAAGGGCGGAGCTGCGGGGAAAACTTGGAAAATTTTCCTTTTTCCAAAAAGAGGGTCAAATGGTAGAATTTATCCACGGTTCCGTTGGGGCCCACCTTAGGACACGTGTCAGGCTCATTTCCCAAGGGCGGAGGTGTGGAGCAAAATGGAATTTTTTTCCATTTTTCCAAAAGTTGTAAAAAGTCAGAGGAAGCCCCCGGGTCTGTTTTTAAGTTTGAATCTTCCACGTGGATGGCCCAAATTCAAAGTAAAGATCAACGACAGCTGAGAGTCTGAATCTGATTTTCCCCCCATTTTACTGAAACATGCCTGGAAGTGTGAGTCTTCATGATTTCTTGGTATTTCCTACACGCCAAGTAGAGAGGGGAGTTAATGTTGATATCTAAGTTTGGTGGGAAGATCTGGAAGACATCTTTCACCATTAAAATGGTCTGACTATCATGCTCGATCAGATTTTCTATTTTTCTTCTCCCAAGCATGCAAGGAGCCAGATTTGACAGATTAGGGGTGGAAGTGGTTGGAAAATTGAAGAAAGAGTGATCTACCAGAGGAAGGAGTTGAATGTGGGAGATATTTGATGAGATCTACCCCCTCGAGCACCTAGTGACTTTTTGCAGATCTGATTCTGAGAATCACGATCAAAATCATGGCAAGCACTGGTGCATTAAATGTTTTTGTCTTTTGGGGAATAAGGGGCTCTATTGTAAATGTTATAAATGGCACAAATTTTTCATGCAAATGGTTGAAGGTTGGAGTGTTAGGGGTTGGGATTGATTTTTCTAATAGAAAAAGCTTGATAGAGCCCATCATTTTGAGAAGCCATTTGAGAAGCTTGTATATCTCTTTTGTATTAAATTTGATCATGTCAAGGTGGTTGCAAGTGTACAACCATTGACAAGCTCTGAGACTGTTCTAGAAACTTTCCCCTGCTGATAGATTTAATCAAATTTGAGTTATTCTGTGTTGTCTTGAGAAAAATGTGTTTGTTTTATTTCTGAATGTATGCAAGTAGTTTTTCTTGTTTCTGTTGCAATCTTGTATTAAAATCTGATTCAATCACATAGGTCTCAATCCTTGTGACATAGTTTAGTGGCATCTGCAATTTCATTTCTCAGAAGAGCTTTCATCTGGGATTGAAATAAATGATTTAAAATCACTTTTCTTTCATCTGTTTGATAGAGATTGTCTGTAAGCCTCTGGGTGTACCTTAGGCATGATTTGGCTTAGATCTTGATGCTTTGTTGGGTTTTCTAACTCAAGCCTTCATGATAGAATCTCAAAGATTGTGTGAAAAAGTGCTAATCTGGGCCTCCATTGAAGCACATATTCTAGTTAAAGAAACATTTTAGCTATGTTCTGTGGCATTTTTTTGGTTTAACCTTCCATTTTGTAAGATTTCTCAAGGATCTGGTGAATCAAGTTCATCCTGCCCCACCTCCCACCAAAAAATTCATTTAAAACAACCAATCCTACCCATACTACCCTTGTTTGTCCTGTGTGTGCACAAATTCATAATTTCCATTACCAAAACATGCAGAAGAAATCAGGGTACCAAATGTCTTTAGTATCCTTTCCTTGTTGTGAAAATATCTCCATGATCTGGAAGTGACAACTCATGAGAGTCAGATTTGGTGTGTTGATCATATTTTCCCAAGGTCTTCTCTATAAAATTTATGCAAAAGAATGATTTATCATTTTCTTCAATAAACATAAGTTACAAAATAGGTTCTCTTACCTTGGTTGAAAGGCACAACCTAAAATAGTTAGGATCAGATCACATCCTTTTTTAGGTGCTACCCACTCCTTTCAAAACATGAGTGGTAACTTCTCAGATAGATTGCTTCCTTGGCTACAAAATGACACACATGATTATCTATCTACCCCTGAGTGTCCTGTTAAATCCATGATGTTGGTCGTTCTTTGAAGGAGATTAAATTTGGGTTCTCTGTCTTCTTGTGGCTATCTTCGATAGGAAGATGTTATCACAGGATTGTATCAATGTGATGCACCTTATCAGGATTTTAGTTGATCAGGCCGATATTTCATTGGCTACATATTTCACCTGTAAAGATTGTGACTAGGAGCTTGTTTCTCTATGGCCACTTGGCTAAATGTTGACTCATCGATGTTACACTATCCCCAACTCATTGATTGAAGTTTTGTTGGTGTGTGTGATCCTATGTATCCTCCACTCACATATGGAGGGTCATCCCTCATGGGTCTTGATTTTAGGGTCAGGTTTAGGGTTTGTTTGTGTGTCATGCACTAGGGTTACTCAACACCCTATATGCATCCCTTCATTTGACATTTATGAGCATGCCAAGACACTCTGCCGTCTTTCAGTGTATGTGCAAGCTTTGTTTCTGTTGATGTAATTTCTTCCAAGTTGTTGATTGATTTCTCCTTGAGATTACGCTGGAGCTATTAGCTGTTTCTTTTAGAGTCCTAACTACATCATGCTGCACAGTTTCTCGATTCTAATTCTCAGGATAAGCTCTTTCATGGTATCTAGAGTATTTCCAAGTGCGCTAGCCCCAGGGAGTAGAGCTATGCATAGAATGAAATCCTACGGGACTAAAGCTGGTGATCACTGCCTCCTAAAGTTGTTGGGCCTGATTGAGAGTAATACTCCAAATCCATTGAAATACAGGAGGCAAAAGTTGGCGTAGTAGTTGTAGAAGATGGTGATGATCAGTCTCCACCATCAATTCAAGCAAAATGCATGTCACAACGATATTCCAAGCATACACAATGTTACCATGAAAGAGTCCCTGCAAGAATCGAATAATAAATGA
The DNA here is from genome assembly GCA_019776745.2 of Taxus chinensis. Classification (NCBI taxonomy): domain Eukaryota; kingdom Viridiplantae; phylum Streptophyta; class Pinopsida; order Cupressales; family Taxaceae; genus Taxus; species Taxus chinensis. The sequence continues at coordinate 367,981,700 of CM034155.1, forward strand.
TGCACATGAAGTAGTTCTTACTCCAAGAGAATCGTTAAAGCTCTAGGGCAAGAAGAATGCAATGATAAACACAGCATGGGAAGATAATTACTCAACATAAACAAGGTATTTTATTGCATTCATGATATGCACAACGTTCAGTCTATTGGCAAGATCATAGGGCCTGGATCACCATGCAAGGAGATCCACTACAAGGGCCTGCTAAGTAACACTAGCTTCACAAAGCAATTTTGGTAGAGCTTTGCTACCTAAAAACTCTCTCCTTTACAATGAGCCCAACACTCCAATTTATAGAAAAATGAGAGAAGGAACACCAATAGAGTGAATGACTGGTTTTTATGAAAGCGTTGTATTTGTAATGTCATTTTTTATTTTTTGGATAAAAAAATGCACCAATCAAATTTTTTCTTTCTGATAGTTGCAAGAATGTATGTAATAGCCCATTTTGGTATATCCATTTGGCAACCCTGCAAAACTATTCTGGCTTGAAAAAAGGAAATTAGAGAGAAAATAAAGTGGTGTGCAATTCCTTGCATATCCACACCACGTCTGGATTTATTGACATGAGGTGCAAATGCCAATAAACCATTGGAATTAATATCAATTTGAATTGTATCAAAATCAGAAACTGAATACCAAATGAAAATTGAAAACAGTTTACACTTACAATCAATATGGAACCTAAAATTTGATTCTAGGTACTTATTATCATCTTCGATGAGTGTTTCCCTTGTTGTAACAATGGGTAAATTTTTTAATGGGAGGCCTGTTAACCGATGAATATCAGCTGGGTCACTACCCAATTGAAACATTCAACCATCATCCACAATAATAGTAAAAAGACCGTCCTCTGTATTGTACGAGGATAGAAGGTAGTTCATAATGTCACGGTCTATTTTGAAATGGGGCATCCTAACGAGCCCACCAAAGTCACATGCATCGAGAAAATCCTTGTATTCCGAATTCATTTGTAAAAATATCTGGATGTGGGGGAAAAAAAGGTTCCTATAGAGTATCTTTCCCTTGGATAGGGCTTGTGGGTTGACTGGATTTTCCTCTTGATTTTTGTCTTGGGCTTGGGCTGCACTTGTAGTTGCCATTGTAGTTTTCCTTGAGCTTGATTATACCTGACTTGGATTCCTGTAAACAAGAAAATTTGGGATCTGGAAAGTGTAAAAATGAAAATGACCTATGGTAGAGTATTTATAGGAAAAAATTAGGGTTTCGAAGCCTAAGAGACATGACAGAAAGTTTCTTGACGCATGACAGGAAGGTTTCCTATCGCACGTCAACAAGCTTTGTTGACATGCGTCAACAAAACTTGTTGACGTGTGACAAGAAACCTTCCTGTCGTGTGTCAAGAAACTTTGTTGACACATGATAGGAACCCTCCTGTCGCACATCAACAAGCTTTGTTGACACACAATAGAAAGGTTTCCTGTTGTGCGTCATAAAAGCTTGTTGACACACGACAGGAAGGTTTCTTGTTGCGTGTCAACAAATTTTCTTGACATGCGATAGGAATGTTTCCTGTCGCGTGTCAAAAAGTTTTGTTGACGTATGATAGGAAACATTTCTATCATGCGTCAATAAGCTTTGTTGATGCACGACAGGAAACCTTCCTATCACGCATTAATAAACTTTATCGACGCATGATAGGAAACCTTCATGTCGCATGTCAACTATATGTTTGTGTCTGTTGTGTCTCTCCCTCAAAATGATAGTGGGCAAAAATTCAGTTCTGAAAAAAATGGAAAATTCTCCTTTCAGTGAAACCAGTTCTGGGGATATTCGTCAGGTATTTTCCACCTCCAATTTCCAAGAGGTCTCTTAAAATGAACCCTTGTCTTAGATGATTATAGGTTTTAGTGGATAGTGTATTGTTTGGATGTAATGGTCCACCGATGGGTATACTGAGTTCTAACGTGGTTCCATTGTTTTATTTGATTTTAGAAAAGATTGATAGTGGACTGTTTGTATCTTGGGTAAATATGGTTATACTTAAACCCCTTCAGATATTGTGCTTAAATAAGTGTTCTTGTTTTTCTCTTGTTGAACCATTGATAGACCTACCCTTTTCTTAACCTTTTAAATTGTTTAAGTATACCACACTATAATCTATCAGTATTGAGTTATGTTGAGAAAGATATGGATGCCTTGGGGTCCTTTTGGACCTTGTGCTTATATATTTTGGTTGTATTGGTCATAAGAGTCCGACCTTAGCTATGGTTATGTCACGTTCTTTCATCCCAAGCTATAACTCTTGGCCGTAGAGGCCATGTTTGAGTAAGTCATTTGACTACCCTTTTGGTACTTTAATGTCCTCTTGATGAGGAAGTGTGGTGTCCATGGGGGAAATCCCCCCTTGTAACATTTTTGTTGGGTTGATGGTACTTTCTAGAGGTATAAGTTGTCTGGAAACTATCTTCCTTTTATAGTGAACCTATTTTGAGTTTAAACCACAAACATTGTTTTCTTCCCCAAATCGATTTAAACCTCTTAAAACTTGTAAAAGAAAATTTATAACTTCATACAGTATGCCTTCATTGTATCTCTTATCGACACTTGTGGAGACTCACCTGGAATGCATTAGTGATGTATGTAACTTTTGGGAAAACCCTTGTGAACTTTGTGTGTTCTGTTTTGGTTAATGACCTCTTGTTTAGATGAATTGATTAATGTAATAAACTTATCTCTTCTTACTCATTAAAAATCAATTGGTAATTTGATAAACCTAAACATATTAGAAATTTAAATTGAGGGGCCTGGAATTTTGAAACTTAATAAGAAGGCTGGAACATTAGGGGAAAATGGTTCCTTACTCTAGCTTTGTAGCTCAATAGAAGAAATAAACAAAAACAAGAAGAAAGAAACTATGTAAAAAATTCAAATAATCCTCCCTTACCCTCCATAAAAGAAAAATGAAAAGCTTTGTCACCTAATTAGAGTGGTGAGGCATCATGTAAACATTGGTAATGACCTTCAATGACATAAAATATGGGATATTGTAATGAAAAGAATGCATTAATTAAGAAGACTTATCAGAAATGTGCTTAGAAAATAAAACATTTAACTTGTGCCTTATAATTTGGATCAGGGAACAAGTAATTTTATGAGTTTGCGCACAAGTAGAATGTATAAATAAATAACCTTGATTGTATAAATGGCTTTTGCATGCCCTAAATTTATAAAGGACATAATCTGAAAAATTGAACTAATTGAAAGGTTCCCTTGAACTATTGTAAGAATATATAATCTCATTTGCGGCCTATGATTTTGGGGTTGTGATATGTTTGGGTATGTTCCATACCCCCTTTCTTTATCAAACAATAAACATATGTATAATAGCTATAAAAAAAGTATATGCTAGGTCATTTTTGGACCTCTCTTTGGGTAGTATAAAGTTTTGGGAGTCCATAAATATTTTACCCCTTTGTTAGCGTGAATTAATTGATTTTTTCATATTGATGGACCTTACTTCCCATCATGCCAAGGGTGGAAACTATTTGAACCTTTAATTTGGTCTGCCTACCCTAATTAATGAAACACCTTGTTGGTAGTGATGTGTTTTAAAGCTGCATTGTACTGCCTTGAACATTAATGTATGTAATTTCCCCTTGTCGGAAACTTCTTGGCCGTTGTGCCCTTTTTTCCTCTTAGCTTGAGAGGTGTATGATTTGTGAACATGTAGGTGTGATTCTATATCTCAATTTTTATGAGATGCATCTCTCTGTGTTGGATTAGGCCATTAATGACCTGGTCTTAGTGGTAAGCTTAGGAAACATATGTTAAGGATATGAAGGAATTTTGGAAATTCTCCTTCCTTTTTGGGAAACCTTGATGTTGTCCCCCTTTTCCTTTAGGGAGAGAAAATGCAGGTTTCTTTTGGAAGTTTATACAAGGATGTTAGTGTGCTATGATATTATGCTTGTGAAGGTTTTAAGAATCTTTGAGCTAGGGTAGATTTAAAATTAATAAATGATGTTTTGTTGGACAAAGAGAATGGAATCTTTTGTGTTGATATGTTAGTATGGGAAAAAATTACTTATCATTCAAAGTGGAAATATTATCTAAGTGTTTGGGGTTTCTAAATTAGGATTAGTGTTTGTGTGTACAATATTTGAGTACAAATTTAAGTTATAAAAAAACTTGTGGCCAAGATTATGCTTAGTATTACCTTGAAAATTTAATTGCGTCCCTGCGAGTTATAAAAGTGATTCCAATAAATAATATACATATGTGTAAACACTTTTGTTAAATATGGGTGTTCCTTTGTTGCTAAACCTCATCTTGTGTGATCATGAATTTGTTAGAACTATGAGTAGGTGTGTTTTCTCGTGCAAAATTGAGGGTCATGTTTGGTAGTTGTTAACATTGTCTGAATAACGAATTGAAGTATAATTCAACCTAAATGGAGGTTTTATCCTTCCCTTTTATAGTGTGCTTCACCCATGTGTGACTACATGGACACCGTATGTGCGTAACCTTTCCTGTTCTTCATTGAACTTGGTTGTTATTCTTTAGGATTCCATTGGAAATTTCTTATTTAAATGCTTTGTGTTGTAACTTGGTTAACCTCGTAGAGATTACTCTGTAGAATTAGATACTTGCAACCTTGTTTGGAGGAGGTTTAGTACTTATGCCTAGTAATCTCCCTTCTCTTTGTTCAATAGCATTGGACCAAACTTG